>JBAMHW010000019.1:11248585-11270689 GCA_037177495.1 Rhadinocentrus ornatus
ATCTTCCAAGGGTGTTTGTCTTTCTTGGGGAGAACACCCCCCCCCCCCCCCCCCCCCCCCCCACACACACACACATATACCGCAGGCCCATGATGTCTCCGCAGGCTGCAATTTTAATGACAGGCAGCTAAACCAGAGCACAAAGCTATCATGACAGCAGCTCTGCGATGCTAGTTCAGGTGTTGGGTGCTGAGATGTAGGGCTGCTCCTTGGCTGTCTAGCCTGAAGGAATCTGACAGTAGATTGGAATCGATAAAAGCTTTTTCAGGGAAAGTAATTAGCAACATTTAATTTCACTGTTGAGGTTTCGCTCCAAGAGTTTCTCCTCTCATATCTGAGTGGAAGAATAATGAAAAGTCAGTTTAATCATTTGACACTGATACCCATTTACCATGTAAACAAGATCTGTTCTTGTATTCCAGGAAGGTAAACACTTCCTGGAATACAAGAACCGCGTCTTAGCACTTTAAACAAATATGTTGGTTTTTTGTTTTTTTGCATAATTTGACCAATTAAATGCAACATACCAGCTATTTAAGCTTCAAGTAATTTTTGCAACAATCTTTATGAATAGGAGACAGAAAGTTTCACTGTGTGCTGACACTGATTGTGTTTCTACAGGGTCGAACTGGAGCTCCAGGCTTTCCAGGAAAACCAGGGCAACCTGGCTGGCCTGGTCCAGAGGGGCCAAAAGTAAGTGTCATGGACCTTTCATAAGTACTGTGTGATCCTGGTGTAGCAAGACACATTAAAGAAGTCACAAATATATACAGTAAATGACAGACAGTCACACAGCTGTTTTTTTTTTTAAAGGGTGAGAAGGGAGATCCAGGACTCATGGGTTTACCTGGACTGCGGGGTCCACCAGGAATAAAGGTCAGCTGCAGCTTTACAACATGAACACATCCAGACAGACCTAATCTTGGATTCTAACAGTCTTTATATGTCTTTTCAGGGATTAAGTGGTTACAAAGGTGAAAAGGTAAATTCAGACTAAGGTTATTCCATAAATATCTGTTTCTACAGCTAAGCTGTAACTCTGTTTCTAAAAAGATTAGGAGGATTTCTTTTTACTACATATTATGTGTAATTTTCAGTTTTATTGTTTTTGCTCAGTTTTATTCATGTCCCTTGTAGATATTATAGAACAAAAGAAGAGTCAAATTCCTTGTATGGCAAATAAAAGCTGATTGATCTGATTTCGATGTGTAATAGAAATACCAAAGGATTTACAAATCGCAGTTAAAAATATTTTTTAAAAAACACATCAAACACTGAAATGAGAAATGTATTTCTTCTTGAAAATATGCTCTGTTAAATATCAGTAACTTAATTATGGAGGTTAATTTGCAACACATCAGTAGCATATGTGGGTATATCAAGAACAAAAGAGAAGAACCCAAAGTTTAAAAGCCAGAACCTATTTGCTATGCCAGATGTGGAATAGCTTACTTGAACCCATGCCATGTGTGCTGTAAATGCATCATCAATAATGACGAATATATGGTGATATTTGTTTTTCACTACACCATTAGTGAGGCCACAAATTTTCACAACAATGATATCATTGAGATGGCAATAAAAACCTTGGAAGAACATTGCTATCTAGCTGATTCATCTCATACCTGTACAGGAGGTTGTTTAGAATGTGTGTTTTCTCAACATGATATCAATAATCCATGTTTTTATAATCATTGTTTTCACTGTATCACAGCATACCTCACTGAAATGATTATTTAGGGTGAACACATTGCCTCATCTTATCATCTTTCCTTCTGCTCCTCCTTTCTTTTTTCAGGGGGACCATGGTGGCCCTGGCTTAGCTGGACCAAAAGGCGACCAGGTTTAATAGAAATGTTTTGATTATTCGTGTGTTTTTTTTTATTACAGGCTCTGAAATCATTTGGAAAGTGCTGCGTAATTGCATTTATTGATTTATATTTTATTTATTGATTTATATGTAATTATGGCTGTGAGCACCTCAGTTCATCATGTTTTCTGATGGACCTTAAAATTTAATTAGATTGTAAAATCCTCTACAACAGCTTCTCAAAGTATTGATTGAAGTCCAAAAGTGGCCCATGAGAAACATTAAATTTCAGATCTTATAAACATGGATATCTCAGCAGCAGATTGTTCATTTTATTATTTTCTGCTGTGTATGAGATACTCTCTTTTCTCACATTTTCTGTTTAGGGTTCCATTGGTTTGCCAGGGATGCTTGGGCAGAAGGTAAATCTAAGAACAACATCTAAGAAAGGAAACACCTAAAAACTGGGTTGTATATGATTATTTCATTACTTTGCTCTTCTGACAGGGTGAGTTGGGACCAAAGGGAGAGCGCGGTGTTTCAGGGAAGATGGGACCTACTGGTCGCCCAGGAAAGAGAGGCAAACAGGTGGAGAAATACAATTATGCAATTAACCCCTTAACACCTGAACCAAGAAATTGTAATTTATTTATTTATTATCTACAGTTATTTGGTCCTTAACAAAATGTTAATTTAACATAATGTCAATGTACACGCAAACACACACAGAAGCTATTTTCCTATGGACTAGCTTATCGCAAGTATGCACTAATACTGAGATGTTCCATGATTTGTACAGGGCATGAAGGGCCATTCTGGTGCTCCGGGAGTCATGGGCCCCCCAGGATCTCCTGGTCCTAATGGCCTTCCTGGCCCACCTGGTCCTCCTGCATCAGGTAGTGTAACACACACACAAACACATACACACACATGAACAATCTGCCTTTGTTTCCTTTATTGTAGGTAATTTGTTGTGTTACCTATGTGCTTCCTTGCAGGTCTCTATGTTGTAGGGGAGAAAGGGGAGAAGGGTCCTCCTGGTCCACCAGGTCGTTGTGACTGTAATACCATTCTAGGAACAAATAACGCCCCTTTTGGAAGCTACACACAACGGCATGGAGTCAAGAAAATGACTGCTGTGAGATTGTAGACCTTAACGATGCAGACTGAATTTGTGATCTGTGGAGAGTTTATAATAACTACTCGTGTTCTTTGTGTAGATATATGTTGTGAACAGTGAGGAGGAAATGAGCCGTCTACATGTAGACAATGCAATGGCAATCAGGAAGGATCAGAGGATGTTGTACTTTAATGACAATGGTGGATGGAGTCCCATACAGGTAAATGGTATTTAAATTGTCTATTTGAATGTCGTTATTACACAATTCTTATTCTGTTATTTGTAGACATTTAATAGGATTCTTTGAGGTTTTGTGGACTACATATAAACCTCTTATTGTCCTTTTTTTTTAGAAATCACTAAAAAGGACTTTACTGTCATAATTGTTCCAGCCCTTCCAATCTTTCCAATCTACTGAGACAATCCCAGACAGAGTCGGTGTCTGTGGGGATGGAAAGGTGCAGGCCCAGCATGGAGAGGAGTGTGACGATGGGAACCAGATTGTTACTGATGCATGTCTCAGTGAGTTACATGCTTCTAATGCACACCTGTACACATGCAAGCCAATAATATAGAGCCAAATGAAGATAAATACAAATGCTTTAAAAGTTACATAAAAGTGCAAGCATCCATACGTAGCTTATTCTCTATATTCTGCTAGTGTAAATACACAAAACCAGCCTATAACTTCAAAGTAGACCCCCATTAGATATGGAGAGCATAACCACAGCAACCTACAGAGTTTCTGCCCATGTGGCACAGGATAAAAGCAGTAAACCTTTCCTCGATCTATCATTAATCTCTTCCCTTTCTCTTTTCCTGCCAACCTTTCATTACTCTCTACTTCTGTTCAATTAAATTAACAGGAAAATGCTGTACTGGCATCACTAAAAACAGGCTGCAGTGCCAAAGAAATTAGTAACGTCTTCCCTCCCTCCATTGTTTTCTCCTACCTCTGCCTATACATTCTCATCTTCTTCCCTTGGCTTTTGCAGACTGTAAATGGGCCTACTGTGGAGACGGCTACAAACATGAAGGCATGGAGGAATGTGATGGAAAGGACTTTGGTTATCAGACCTGCAAATCATATCTTCCTGGGTACGTTCACTAAACATTAAGTCTGTACTTCTGAGTGTATTGTAAACAATAGAGGTGGAGCACAACAGGCTACCACTCCCTCTCATCTGCTGCTGTTAGGGATAATTCTTTTTCATGACCCAAGTTTGGACAAGCTTTATATGAGTGCAAGTGTCCAGGTCCTGTGATTGTAAAAGAAGTTGGTGTGAGGTGTTTGTACTGAGAAAGTGTGTTTGTATTTTCCAAACATGGCACTGTAAATTATGCCCTAACTTTGTTCAATAACTTTTGGGGTTTGTTTAGATCTGATGTTGGATTCCAGATTGTTTGGAAATGGGATTATAAACCTCCTCTGATTGATGGGCAGCAGTAGTTGCTTCTCTAAAATGATTGCTGATGTCTTACATCCTTGGCATTGTGTTAACATTCACCTGAATGCTCAGGACCAGCAAAATGACAAAATCGTTGCTTTTACAGAGGTGGTCACAATTGTTAATCATTACTTAATCAGGTGCATTTGATAAGCAGCACCCGTCTGCTACTTAATTCTCTTCATTCCTATGGAAGCAGTAAGGATGGACCCACTTTTTTAACGCATTTTGCTAAATAATTTTCATAAGGTAATATGTCATTTATTGTTCTTCATCTGAGGTTGTATTTACAGAATTTTGGGACTTTGTAGGGACATGATTACTTCTATTATGTCCTGAGACATAAATCTTTGGAATTGACAAAGGGTTCACTTACTTTTTGCCCTGGTTATTTTGACCTGACCTACCTGAGTTCCCTGTTTTCCCTCTTTAAACAATTTTTCTGTTTGCTATAGCATGAACATAATAAAAAGGAAGTCAATATATGTATTTCTTACACTAATAGAAGATTGGAGGAAAACTAAATTCTTCCTATATACTGTATACAATAATATGTCTTGTTGTAAACCCTTTTTCTTGTCTTGCAGGTCCTTTGGTCAGCTCAAATGCACTGAATTCTGCCTCATTGATTCTACTGGCTGCAAGTACTTCACTTGAATTTAAAAGTTTAGAAATGGCCACAGTGGAAGCACTTCCTCTTTCTGATCATGGGGATTTTACTTCAGATTTCCACTGAAGTCTCACCCCTTTGTAATTACCGATGGACTTAAAGAATGTATAAAAGGGAAGCTCTTGTGCCTGCTCTGAGCCATGAAAGTTATGGAAGTCAGTTTTAAATCAGCTGTCCCCGCCTAAGAAGAGTTTCAGGTTGAGCAGCTCCTTTCTACTGTCACATCATGGGCTGCAGCACTGTTACGGACTCTAGAGATGGGGAACATTTAAACGGTTTAATAACTATGAAATGAAATTGTTTATGACTTGTTGACTGTTAATACAGAAATAAGCTAAGTACTCCTTAATACAGGGATAAAAATAGCCTTTTGCAAAGAGGCAGTTATATATTAGCTATAGATGCTGTAGTGTGCAATTCAGGGGTGTGTGGATGTGTCTATTCCTGTGCAATGTATTTTCAAAACATATATTTATGAAGTGAAATGTTGTGATAGTGCATGTTAATGTATGTTAGTGCACAACAGATTGTTGTAACCAGTGCTGTAACAGTACAAGCCAAGTGGTAGCCGACTAGAAGGGAATGTGCGGATAATCCGACAGAAGAAAAATGAATGTCATATTTAAAAAAAAGAAAGAAAGAAAAAAGACTATCTGTTATTAGTGATGAAGCATGAACTTACACCACGATGACTAAATAAGTTCACAAAAATGTGATGCGTCTATCATTTTCCTGCATGGCTGTAAATCAAATAAAACACAGTACATCAATAAAAAAAATTCAGTCAGCTATCAAAAGTGAGCAATTGTGGGTGTGGCTGATGAAGAAAACAGCCAATCAGAGGAAAGCGTCTTGCAACTTTTTCTCTCAAACGTCAATGCCACGTAGAAGACCAACTGCACGCTTTGCTGTTTCTTGTGAAAATCTTGGTGTTTTGTTAAAGCTGAACGCATGACATGCTGCTGACCCTGCTGAGTTGGTTCTGCTCTTCTCTGCTGGCCTCTGTCAGCGGGGAAAAGCTGGCCGAAGCTGAGGTAAACATAGAGGTCCTGAGCAGACCTTTCATCTGTCGCCGAAAGACAAAGTACGGCGACATGCTGATGGTTCATCATGACGGATTCTTTGAGAACGGAACCATGTTTCACTCCAGGTACATTATTTCAAATGCCTGTCGTGTGGTTTATCATATTCTTCGTGAAAGCTAAGAAACAGTCCTGCCTCTCCCGAGTCTGTATTGTTCTAGTACTTCTAAACGCTGAAGCTATATTTAACTTCCCTTGTTACCATGTCATACAAAAGCTTTGAAATCTCTGGATTCCAATTTTCGTGCGCAAAGCTCATTGGTTAAACTCAGTGTCACGTGTTTAAAAGTAAACAGCGAGTTAATCCGCATTTTTGGTTTTAAGACAACAGTCTACAAAATATGTGACATAAAACGAGAGACGCGGAAAAGGGGGTGGGGTCTGAAACCGGAAACAAACTATAAGAATGAGAAACACTTAATTGATTGATGCCAATTAACTTTATTATCTTCTACAGTTGTTTGTAAACTTTTCTTTTCTAGCCGCCCCCCAACACAAAAAAGAAAGTATTCCAATTCACATTTTCATACTCAAATATATAATTAATAAATTCTCTCTGAATAAACTATATGACATTACATTTAGATGTTTTATAAGAGGCTCTTAATCTTTGAAATAGCCTGCAGTTTTTCTATCTATAATATCATTTCACGTAAACAGATAAAACACGTGATGTCTTCCAGTCCTTTAGAAAAAGATTCTTCACTACAAGCATGCTTGTGCTAGCATGCTCATGTAATACAACCATGCCCAGTGCTGGAGGTTAAGAGTCCTCGAAACATCCAAAAAGAGCCAAAACTCTGTGATCGGCCTGTCAAGGGCAATAAACCCGCCACACATGGCAGAAGAGGGAGAAAAGAAATATATTCATTAATTTAATCAATCAATTATTTTAAAACAAATGCATCATCATCAGTAGAAATATATTTGCAGACAGGAGTCATAGAAAAATCAAATTTAATACTGGCATTGAAAACCACATCAGACTGAAAAAGCCTGTGTGTCCTCTTTATTGAACAGCTATGTGTTGACATAAGTTTATGTTGCAAAAAGATGTCTATATGTACTAATTCAAATTGCTTGCAAATTATTTGTATTCAGACTTTTTTTCTCTTTTATTTAAATCACATTATACCTCAACATGAGTTACATTTCTTTTTCTTTCCACAATTTATGCCTAGGCAGTAGAAATTTAACTGTGTTTGGCACCGCAAGCTCAAAAGAATTTAAAAGATGATTATATAATTATTTAGTTTAATGTTTTCAAACTTTAACAGAGCGATGTCTTGACAAAAGTTTGGCTGTTGCTAACTTTTTCAGTAAGAAGATTAAATAGAAGTAAAAAAAAAATCAGTTATAAGATTTTAATATGAAAAAAATCAGTTAGACAATTAGACTGTGATACATCATCCTAAGTGGAGCAATAATATTAAAGGTGGGGATAGATGATTAAGGTGGGGAGTCTGGACGTTAATAGAGGAGCAGAAGGAGGATTCGTATACTTTATATGACTCTTTTGGGCTCAGGAAGAGGTGCTAAGAACAAGACTTTTAAAGAATGAGGATCAGACTGATTGGCTCAATGCAATAAGCAAGATGATTGGAGCAGACTCATAATTCCAAAATTAAGAATTAGGTTAGTCATATTCCTACATTTTTACCATGGAAAAAGTATAAGTGAGAAAGCTTAACAAAATAAATGTGCAAACACCAGAGAATGAGGGAACAGATCTTTCCTATTGAGCCTGTAGTTAAGCTTTATCATAATGTCTAGAAGAGTTATCTAAAAACACTCCCTTCATTTGATCACTTCACATAGTCTGTGTTTGCCCTTCAGTCGAAACTCTGGTGACAAGCAGCCAATGTGGTTCACACTCGGCATCAGACAAGTACTGAAAGGCTGGGACATAGGCCTGCAGGACATGTGTGCTGGAGAGAAAAGGAAGCTAATAATACCTCCATCCCTGGCCTATGGGAAGGAAGGGAAAGGTATTGCAGCCTCGCCCTTATCAAGCATAACTGCATGCTGCTGAATAAATCAGTTACATTAAGTGACTACTTAAGTGCTGCTGCTTCTTCAGCTGTGTACCTTTTAAACAGATATGCATGTTATGCATCCACAGTGTATCATACTTGTTGGTCTCACTCTGAATGGCTTCCTAGAACATGAATGAAGGGTTCATTCAGTGATAGTCCACTCTTTCTCAGCATGGAGCATGTACACAATACTGTGCTTTGTTCTGGTAAGCATAAAATACCCTAACCAAAAATATCCATCTCCTTTGTACTAATATTCCCATGACAAAAGCGTTTAAAAAAAAAAAAAAAAAAAACTTGGTAGATCTACCATTGTAAAGTTTGTGGTTAAATCTATTTAATAGCAGACTATGTTGGCCTTTTACCCTACTGTCCTGTGTTCTCTATGATCAGGTAAAATCCCACCTGAGAGCACGCTGACCTTCATCGTTGAGTTGCTTGAGATCAGGAATGGACCGAGGTCACATGAATCCTTTCAAGAGATGGATCTCAATGACGATTGGAGGCTCTCCAAACATGAAGTAAAGACAATGATCGCACTGTTATTTAATCAGTAACACACTAAGGTTAAATAGATGAGTTTCCATCTTTCCAGTAGAAACCTCTAACCCTCAAGTGTGGTTGGCTCTTGATTCTTTGGAAATTCTCAATGTTTGGCAGATTAACGATGAGAAACCTCATATTTTCACTCATTAAAACTGAATTGAAATAGTCAGTTGGCATGTTGTGCATTTTTTCTTTTTTAATTTAATAATTGTCATATTTAAGTTTCTTTGAGCAACAATTGTCCTGTCCTTTTTGTGTCTGCCAGGTGAAAGAATATCTGAAGAAGGAGTATGTGCGCTACGGTTACCCTCCTAATGACACCCTACATGAGAACATGATGGAGGAAATCTTTGCCAGAGAAGACAAGAACAATGACGGCTTTATATCTTCGAGAGAATTCACATACAAACACGATGAACTGTGAAGTGATTGCTGGGAATGCTTCTGGTGTGGAGCTTAGTAAAAGGACTTTCTCAGGATATCTGAAGCATGTTTGTGAGGCCAATGAGTATGTGTGACTGGTGTTTCACCTGAACAGAAACACTGGGAAGGTAGATTTTTCTAAATGTAAACCTGTGTATGGAAAATTTAAAGATATTGAGACCAAATCATTCCGTTAAATTTTGTATATGAATTTTAAAGACTTGATGTATTTGCATTTGTCAATAAATTTGAAGTCAGTGCATGATCTGATTGGCTGTGTAATAAGGTGCTAACTGCAAATGAATCTGCCTGTGAAAATCCCCCAGAAATAAGTTTTACTACACCCAGGTAATTTAGGTTTTTACAGTCAAGTCTGAAAAAAAATTAAACATTTTACAAAGACGTATAGGGTATTTTTTTTTTCTAGGGTAAGGTATACCTTTTCTTGTGAGGACCAATGAAAAGTGGTCATCTAGCCCAGTGATTCCCAACCCTGGTCCTCAAGGCACACTATCCAGCAGGTCTTAGACGTCCCCCTTCTACAACCCACCTGATTCAAATTAATGGCTCATTAGGAGGTTTGAACAGAGCTTGTCAGAGATCCGTTTAATTTGAATCAGGTGTGTTGCACCAAGGAGCGATTGAAGACCTGCAGGATAGTGTGCCTTGAGGACAAGGGTTTGGAATCACTGATCTAGCCGTCAAATGGTCTGCAGTGCCACAGCTGCAAGATGAGCTGTACACTTAAACTTCATCCCCAAAAGAAAAGGATCACCTTACCTTTCTAAAACAGGGGTCGGGCCAAGCAGGAGAGTCTGGATAGGACTTACTGTAAATGTACCTGGTATTTTAACAGTGTGATAGAGCTGCTTACTGTGACGGTGATCAAACAAAAAGTGAGTGGAAGTGTTTCCATTCTTTAAAGTTGAGCAGCATCATGTAAAGAACTTCAGACTAAACTCAAGTAGAAAACAACTGGGCAATATAAGGCAGAATTGCACATTACCTTATATTTCAAAACTATCATACTCAGTAAAGTGTCTTTTTTTTTTTAGCAAACATTTATTTATCTCATGTTGAAGTACTTTACACAATAAACCAGCAGGTGGCAGCATCTTCTCAACTGTTAGTATTGATTAGCTTTAAAGGGTAAGAAATCAACAACCATAATCATTTTTTGTTTAAAAACAAACACACACAAAAACTGTTCTCCCAATACCAGTAATTGTCCCATCAGATGTTTTGAAAAAGAAAAGATCACATTGATGGAGAGTAGCACCACTAACGTATGTTAAGATTAATACCCTAGGTTTCCTTTACCCAGCAATGCAAGAATTGACATATAATCCTGTTTATGCCTTGAATTTTAAAAATGAATTTAGATCAGCTTGTTGCACTCTAGTCAACATGGTCTCCCACAATTATTCTTAGGGTTCAATATTTTAAAAAGTAGATCAGATTCCTGCTTTCTTTAGCATTTAAGTGTTAATTTAAGAAGGTAGCATGTTGTATGACACTTTACAAAAGCACATTTTGTATTTAAAGAGCCAAATAACTATATTGTGTGTTTTAAAGTACAAGTCTTGAGTTAGTATTCTATACAAAGTGTAACTAACGAGGTGTTACAATCTGATAAATGGAATGGAAGACAGTGGCTCTGGAGTGATGTGTAACTGTGTGGAGTCTGCATGTAGCTTATGAGTAGAAATGCAGTGAGTCCTCCTCCACACACACATTCAAAACATTCCACACTGGAAAAGGTCAGAGGTCATCCAGTCAGAATAAGGCCGGACCTTGTTTGACACTTGCATACACACATATAGTGCACACACAAAAACACTAAACACAACACAGGCACATAAAGTCTTTATGGTGGCTATGCTGTTGTGATGAGCTGTCATGAAATAGAGGAAAAATATTTAAGATATTCTTTTTAGGGATGAAGAGGAAGTAGAGTCCATGACTCATCTAAGGTGTGTCCTGTTCCCTGGTGGTTTGGGGTTCACTGCAATAGAAAGCAGAGAGTGGGAGAAAAAAAAGCAACAGATGAGGCTAACGTCCTGGCAAAAGATAAAATATAGCAAGTCTTCTTTGTGACTACCTCTGTTTTCTTTGCTGGGGTAGATGCGAGGGTAAGGCTTGAATACGTCAGGTGGTGGTAAGTCTTCTACAGGGTGGAATTGAAACTTGGATTCAAAATCATCTGCTTGAGGAGAGAGAAGATTCAATTAGAAAATGTTATTTAACTAATAAATGTACTATTTAACCTTGATCAGAGGCAAGCTTAAACACTTTATGTAATCTTACAGCAACCATTCTCCTCTCTCCTATTCCTACTTATTATCAAAAGTACAACACATACATGGAGGATTCTGACATATTGCAAGCTTCAATTTAGTGGTTCATCCTGGTCACAAGCAGCAGATGTCTTTCATTCTTCAAAGGGACATTGCTTTTGTGTGCATTTCACCTTCAGAATTTATTCTCTTGCACATCTTTTTTTAAAATATGTTGTACAATCCTACCCAAGCTGTGCAGGTGTCCATTCCGGAGGCTGAATGGCGGCAGAGGAGGTGGTGGTGGTGGGGGAGGAATGCGGGTGGACAACTCTGTGGTTGGGGAACGTGCCGGAGGAGCTGGTGGGGGAGCCAGCCGACCCACACCTGTTAGCAAAGGAGGCATTTGACAGCGAATATTTCTGACCACATAAACAGCAAAGAATCTAATTTTTAAAAAAAAGATGCATTAGATGTAATTTTTTTTTTACTCTGACATAAAGTAGTGATTTACACAGAGACCTAAAAACATATAATGGCTAGCTTTAACAGGTACCACAGTTTCCAGCCTGTCAAATATTCCTACTTTTTTCTCTTTCATTGAAAGGCCCTGGGGCACAAAACTGACAGCAAGCACAAGCAGCGATGAAACTAACCTCAGACACAAAAATAAATAAAAATAATTATTTATTATTATTATATAAATTAATTAATGTTTGGGGGGGAAAAAGTCACATCACCATATAGAGCTCTTTCCCTTCTCTGAGCCTGAACTTTTCTCATGACAGGCCTGACACAACTTCAGCTTGTTGCTGCAAAAAAACTTTACACAGTCCAACAATGCAGACAGCAGGAGACCCCCAAAAAACAAGGGTGACAGATGTTTAACTATACTTTAAAATGTTCCAGACAAACCAGATGTCAGCCTACTTCAGGGAATATAAGGACAGTTAGGATTCTACTAATTAGTTTACAGCTATATTCAACAGAAACAGCTTTCCTCTCCTCCTTAGTTTGTGACAGTCAATGCAGAGCCAATATACATTAATAGAAAGTAGAATAGGGACAAGTAGACAGTGCTCTAGCCCTGAGGCACCTTTATAACAGATTGTGTGAAATTTTTTTCGTGCAGTAACACAATAAAGTTGTATTTCTTTGTTTTGAATCTTTTGAATCAATTAAAATATTATCTGAACCTTTTGAAATTGCTGCTGCAATAAGTGGTTATTTCTCAATTTATACCCATCTGACTTAACTAACATGTAACTCTGTGTCGCTGTTGTTCTTTTTCTTCCTGTATATAGGTTTTGGCCATTCTGACCATAATTATTTGTATTACTTGTAATTAATCACCATGCATGCTGCTCAAAGGAATTTAGGCTCTCCAGCACTGCCTCCTCTATCTGTTATAAGCATTCAGCACCAACAGTGAATTAGCAAATGGCTTTATTTATACTATTTATACAAATAATACTTTGACATGTAGATTGGGGAGGATGGGATTAAAAAAGTGACCTTTTGGCTAAAGGACCACTCCACTCTCTGGGATACAGCACCCATGTGAGTTTTATCTTTGACTTTTAAAGTTAGTTTAACCACTTGAAAGGGGAGAGAAAAAAAAATAAATTCTTTGATAGAATCAGTAGAGTCACCTCTATAATTAGGCTGACTGAATTGGAGTCAAGCTTCATGTAGGAGTCATCCTAGTCATAATGAGATGAATAAAATTTTCCGTGATTTTAGGGAAATTCCATTCAACTCTCACATATAACTACAACACTTAGAAAGGCATTCCAGCTTTGCACTCAACCTGTGTGCAACATCTGTCTACCTGCACAATGCAGAAGAGTTGTTGTAATAAAGTGAGAAATGAAAGCACAACCTGTGACATAAAGAGATTACTAACCACCTACCTGCACTTCTGGGCACAGCTGGTGGTCGTCGAGTGGGAGCATTGCAGGGGTATGAGGGAGGCAGTGAGCGCACTGCAGACGTGGGTACTGGAGATACTTTTGGTGGTGGTGGAGTGAGGGTGGACTGACAGCTAGGGGTGAAGGAAGCAGGTAGAGGTGGAGGAGGAGGGGGAGGGGGAGGAAGTCCAAGAGGGCTTTCACGCAAAATGGGGAACCGAGAAGGTTCAGAGTAGGCTGCAGTGGGAGGTGGAGAGAAGAAACAACCTGAGGAACGGTCTCCTGGCACTGATGAAGGAGACTGGTAAGGTGGAGGTGGAGGAGGTGGAGTGGAGGGCTGGGTCACTGATGTGTGGTGAGAGTGCTGGATGGGGAGCCATGTTGGCTTGGTAACCTGGGATGAAGGGGGAGGGCAGGAGGGGAGAGGGGGAGGCTTGTTGGCTGGCCGGTCCTGGAATGCTTGAAGTGGGGGAGGTGGGGGAGGAGCAGAGGGAGGGGGAGGTGGGGGTGGAGCAGAAGGAGGGGCAGGTGGAGGTGTGGAGGGAGAGGAAGCAGGAAAAGGAGGTGGGTACTTGGTGCTGTGAGAAGGAGAGGGAGGAGCGGAGGAGGAGGAGGTGAGCAGACGGTGGAAGGAGCTCTGGAGGTCTGCCGTCCTGGGGGGCTCAGGAATGATGCCTGAGTCTGCTGATGCAGGGGGGTTCCAGAGTGGCTTCAGAGAGGCTGATGAGCTTGATCGAGACACTTAACAATACATGCAAACAGACACAAAAGAGTCATTTTGATGGACAGAAAATCTATAAAATATTGTAGAAATTCATCAGTCGGGCTTTTACACCAACCTGGGGTCTTGCCTGCTAAGTCTCTCTGTCCTATAGGCCTGAGAGTCGGAAACCCTCCAGCAAATAGTCCACTCAGACAGGGTCCCATGGGTGCTGCACCACCTGCTGAGCCTTGAGAACCACCACCATTTCCTGATATATCTGCCGGGTTAGCCTTGGGCTCTGGTGAAAAAACACACATTACAAGTTATTCAGTAACTTTTAAGTAAAAATCATTACACTGATCATGGAAGGATTTTTACAAAGTATTCATTCTTTAATTATGAATTTTCGTCACATATTAAGTTTTTTCATTTGCACAGTTTTAATAATACTGACGATTTACAAAAGTCCTCAGTAATTTACTCTATATCTTTTTTATTGTATTACAGAAATTGATTTGTTTCAGGCTGATATTTGCAACAAGTTTTCCAACAAAAACAATCATATTGTTTTTTAAATAAATTTAAAATACTAATACTGTAGTTTATAGCATTTTTTTCTTGAATATAAAGATGGGGCCCAATATGCTGCACTTTAGTGCAGAATCACCAACTGTCCTGCAAATTTTAGACGTTTCCCTGCTGCAACACACCTGATCCACATGACAGCTTGGTATCAGGTTCTGCACAAGCCTCTTAATGACCCATTAATAATTTGACTTAAGTGTGCAGCAGGGTTAAATCTATAGGACAGTGGCTCAAAAAGCCCACAATTGGTGATCCCACTAGTGCATCAGAAAAATCGTAATACTTTCTTTACAGGGCTTGAACGGCGAGATAAAAAATATACATTTTAAACACTTCTAAAAATTGAATATAAAAGTCAGTATTTTGCAGGCTTAATATTACATACATTACCAAAACAATAAGAGCTGTACTTTTCTAATAAACAGATCCAGTAAAACTGCATTGTTTACAGTGGGTCTGATCCCAGTTTAACGTGATAATGACAAAGTCAGCAGTTTATGGAAACTGTTCACTAAATGTCTCGTTCTTCTAAACACATTCAGTGGAGCCAGTCCACTGTGGCTTTAAAGTCTGTTATTCCGTGAGAAGCCAGAATTTTATTCTTGTTCTAGAGGCCACGAGAACCTGGTTTGGGACATCTTGTGGCTTGTTCTGCATCAGCTGAGCAGAACTTTCTTTATGTGGAGCTCTGAGAAGAATTGTATAATTTGTCAGATGGAGGTGGGCATAGTCAATGAAGAAATGAGTGAAGTGCAAAGTTCATCAACTTCATGCATTTCCGCTGACGTGAGGATGAACGGATAGCTTAAAATAACAGCTGATCAATGTGGTGAGAAAGTACAAAAATTAATACAACAAAGTATCCATCTCTGCTACACACAGAGCTTTCTTTGATGTTTCAGAGGGCAGGTAGTTACAGTTTGTGAAAAGATAATGTAGCTCCCTCCTCCTCCTTCCATGCTTCCTCCACAGCATGGATAATCAGACATCGAAAATCTGCTGGAACGTCAACAGATTTTATTCATGAGTGCCTGCCTAAATGAACCTGGCAGTTCTCTAGCCACCTCTTCCACGACTTTGTGCAGAAGACTTGACACCTGTGTCCTGATTCAGTCTGGTAGCAAGCTTCACGGTTCTCATCTTAAATGGGCCAGCTTAGTTAGTGTAGCTGATGTAAGGACTCTGTGTAGGGCTGCAGAGCAAAGCATCTAGCACTGTAGGAATGGGTTAGAAGATAATGGCTCCTTTTTAATGACTATAAACTTAAAAATGGTATCTCTTCACCTCCAAGTACATATGACAGACTGATAAAACCTGGATGTGAGTGAGAAGTCCACACCTTGCAATTCTAGGAGAAGTAAGTGTCTTTCATTGTTGAGATTTTTAATATCCTGAAGCATTATAATCAGTATCCATCTATAAATGTATCTGACTATAAAAAACTTTGCAAAGTATGTAGACAGAAGTTATTTAACCCAACTCTGAATGTCCCTAAATTCCTGCTCTTCTTCTGAAACAGGAAACACAAAACTGGTCTGTTCAACTAATAGCCCTTTTCGAACTTTTTTTCTGGATTTTTTTTATTGGAAAACTTGGGGGTTCCACAGTGACTTAAGCATTGAGTAACCAGGTTGCTAGTTACCAAAACTCCGCTGTGGTAGGACAATTGGGCCTAGACAGAGGTCCTCTGAGACAATCAGGCGCATATCCCTCAAACCCCTCCCAGTTTTTCCTTTAATAATCATCTGCACCCAGGAAAACATCCAAATACTTCATTCCCTCTGTGCATCTTGCAAACTGTAGCTTAGAGCTTCTGCAGCAAAGATCACACCTGTAAGACTCCACTTTAGATGACTTAAGAGAGGCTCAATGGTCAAAGAGGACATTTCTGCTTGATGCTTGTCTGGACAGTAACTAAGCCCTCCACCTACTTTATCTTTGGTCCCAGATCCCAGACAATCCAGAGGTATTTCTTTGGTTAACTTTCTTATTGGTGGATTTTAGGGGTTTGCCTGCCTGGGTGCCCTTTGGAATTTTACTTCATGGATTAATAAAATAGTTTCATGTCATGTTTAAGAAAGATGTATTTAATATTTTTAAGTAGCTTTCTAGAACCCGTAAATTTGTTCAGTGTTTCAGACAACATAAACCTAACCTCTAACCAACATCAAGCTCTGTGGCTGTAATTTGATAGATAATTCCGACTTGGCTCCACTTTTTTGGATTTCTCTGTAGACATGTAGATTAACTTTTAATCATGGAGGAATAGATAAATAGACTAAAACCAAATATTTATGGTGGGGAAAAAGAAATATTAATCATAACTCCTTGTGACTGCCACTGAATTAGAATTTTCTCCTCTACCTACATCATTGTGCTGTTGGTCTTCTTTTCTGAAGTGTACAAGGTTCTTTGTCTGAATGTGTTCAAAGCACATACAAACACAACACCCTCCTGCTGACCCATATAACTATTTCTCCTCCCTTGTTGCGTTCATCTTACATGTATATTTTCTTTTCTTTCTTTTTACCATGATCAATCACACTGGTACATTTCAATTTAGTCCCTGTATAAGACTGACTATGAGAGATCCTTCAGCAACAACATGGAGTTAATGAATGGTTTGGTTGTTGGACTTACTATCGACCACAGGAGCACTGCGGTCGTTGACCTGTGTGACTTTCTTGAGCTTGGCTCCCTTTTGGATGTCGGCCAACAGGGCATTCCTTCCACCTCCTCCACCAGACTGGAACTTAGGAGGCTCTGAAGGGCACTGTCACACAGAGAAAAAAACTGCTTTCATGAAAGCTTAAACAGATTTTTGTAGTGTGGTACGCAAATTTAATCTCATCAGTTCCCCACAGCACGATTTAAATAAGGCTTCTAACATTTTTTTAATCTGTTGTTGTTGTTGTTTTTTTTATATATTGTGTAATGTAATATTTTTATACTTTTTTAAACTATTGTAATTTCTAGCCATTGTGATTTTTAAAAAAAGTTTTTAGTTTTCTGTTTTTTTATGTTATTTTAGTCCTGTTTTCTTTGTTTTCTGTGATAAAAGGAAGATAAAATGATAGTTATGTCTTAACAGAAGAGATGATATAAATATGACATTTTATTTTAGAAATATTTTATATAATAGCTAAAAATAAATTAAACAATAAAAAAAAAGAAACGTTTCACTGTACACGTCTGTAGAAGTAAAATATTGTATGTGGAAAAAACTATGGCACTATTTTTTAATAATTCATGCATCAAAGGGTTAACTGAACTGTTAGTATGAAGTGTTTTTACTTAATATGTTTTTATGTGAAGGTGTTGATATCAAAATATACTACATACTTATCATTCTCCTCTCAACTTCTCCTCAGCTCTTCACACACATAAAGTGGAAGATGACAGAAGTGAAGAAAAAAATAGGAACAATTAGAGTGGAGAGGATAAGTGTTATTGTGATGAGAGCCAGAAACAGGGTAGTGTTTCTCTCCATTGAGCAGCAGTGTGACTTCCGGTTATTGTTGACTTCAGACTAAGTCGAGCCTTGTCTCCTGTTTGCGGGCTGCAGGAGCTCATGCTATGTGAGCCCGCAGTGGAAACATAACACCCATCTGCTACTGACAGTCTGCTCTCTGTCCTATACTGTGTGTGTTTGTGTGTGCATTTGAGTAAGTGTGTGTGTGGCTCAATCAATAATACAAATAAGCTCCAGGTGTTAGGTTGATCGTCGACTAGAAGGACACGAGTGAATGTTTACAAATGCATGAGAAAGAGTTGGAGATAGTCACACTCACCCGTGGCAGGCCAGTGCTGGGTGGAGGAGGAACGGGAGGAGGTGGAGGGGGAGGAGGTGGGGCTGGCATGCCTAAGCTTTAGATACCTGTAAAAAACAATGTAGACTTTATTACCACTGGCTCACTCATGCAGTGCAACAACTGACCAGCTTTTAGTTTATTTTTCCTCCTCATCACAAGTTGCTACTGTGGCACATTTATGACCTCCTACCCTCTTTCCTGAACAGGAAGAGCATTTGGCACCATACAGCACAAAACAGGAAACAGCAAGAGCTCCATCATTTCCACAGAAATCCGACACATGACCCCCCATGCCCTTGCTGCTCTTCTTCCCACAATGCCCTGTGGCAGGACTTGGGATGAAACAATGCTGAGAGTTGTGTGAAAAGTAATGAACCCCTATCCTTGAGTCATTCAGTGACCAATGGAAAACTAAGTGTTCTCCTTTTTTTTTTTTTTTTTTAAATTATACTGAGCATACAGAGTTATCACATAGTTTTATCAAAGCAACTGCTTTCCAGGAACAGCTCATGTCCTGGATTGTGTCACCATTTTCCAACCTTTACATGGCTGTGGGCAAATCATGGTGATAGTTCTGTGATTCCCACCCACAATAATCATGAGAAATTTTTGACAAGTTGTCTTCCATGAGTGAAAGCCTGGAAACAGCCTGATGTTTGTACACATTGTCTGTGGAATTTGCACATGTTCCTCCTTAAAATTCAATTAAACCTAGAACAGGACTTGTTTCTATTGACTCTGAATCTCACTTGTCCCCTGTGTGTTTGTGTGTGTGTGTTGTGCTGTTTGTGACTGCCAGACTTTTCTTGGTTGCTATTTCTATCTTCATATCTATGTCAAGCAGCATCTGTGACACCGCCAGTTTTGATCTTATAAGGGCCAACGCTGAACACTGGTTAGCTGAGCTTTTGCAGAACAGGTGGGAAAGTAAGTGGAAGTGCACCTCTCACACCAGCTGTTGTTTGACTCCATATGTTGGCTTGCATAACTTGAAGTAAAAAAGATCTAATGTGTAACCAAAAAGCCACTGGAGTTGGCAGCGGATAAAGCCTAAACAGGGAGCAGTTACAAGCTCTCTGTGATACATATTTATCCAATAACTACTCCCAGTTTCCATCAGCTGTTAATGCAAAAATATAACTGATGGTAGTGCGAAAATATTAACATGCAAATGTGCATGATAATAAATGCTTGCATGACAATTAGCCTTTTTTAAAAAAAACAAACAAAAAAAAACAAGAGGAGATTTCCAAGGAGAGTGAAACACAAGAATTTGAAGAAATTGATTTGGTTGCCAAAACTGGCTTTTGGTCTGTACATTTAGTTAGATTTAAAGTCAGAATTCGACACACACATTAAGGCTTACAGTGGACAGTGAATTTATCCTAGATTTTCTTTTCTTTTAGTTTTTAAAGGGGCTGCCACCATGCTTGGTTTGATTTACTCCTGTAATGGCCCAAGTCAAGTATAAGGCAAATGGATACCAGGGAATCATCCAAAATGTGTATATTTAAGCCATTTATTATAATGACAGGACAGTTTGTTTTTGTTAGCCCATAACCCCTTAAAGTTTGCACTAAAAAGAAAGCTAAATAAAATGTTTTCCTTTAATCAATAATGGTAAGAATGTTGTGTTTTGTTTTGTTTTTTAAATAGTTGAGATCATAGTTAATGATATAGTAACAATAGTGAAATGGTTACATTTTGAAACAATAATGGAATAACACACACTTGCTCTGGGTATTTCAAACCCTAACCAAGTGGTAGAAATGACTCGGGCAGGTTTTCCACAAATTTTTAATAAAATTCATCATAGTCACTAGAAATGTTTCTCTGTCAAACAGTAGAGCAGGCGGTTAAAAGGTTCAAAATCTACTTATGAGATAAATGAACATTTAAACAAATCATTAAGCTCCTTTAACGTTAGATTAACTGAACTGAGCATCTTGTCACAAGAAAAAAGATGCAACCTAAAAAGGAGATAAATAAATTAGGCCTCGTGCCCTAATGATGCTCTGACATAAGCAAATACAAATAAAATGGTTGCTTACCGTCAGAAAGTAGCAATAATCCACCTGTTGTCAGATGCAGCTTCAGATCGATAACGTGCCGTGTGCTGTCCTCAGGGTGCGCGCTTCATAACGGAACTGTGAGAAAGTTATTTTTGGCCAAATGAGGACACGACTTCTTAGGCTGTCAACAGATGGGTCTTAATTGAGCTCCTGTAAACATCCAAGAAAATAAGAAAAGTTTCCAAAGCGTCTTATTTGTCTTTTTTGATGTGCCCACATTGCTGAAGACAGGAAGACTTTGTCCAGAAGCAGCTGTTTGCGGTTTATTTCTCTGAGTGGGCTCTGCAGGAGGCGCACAACTCTAGCCACACCTTGTCGCCCCGCAGACATCACTGGACCAATGGTGAGCTCGGTGTCATTTCTTCAGTTCATGCTGAACGTTTCATTTAGCTTTGAAATACATCTGTGAAGTATAAAGACATTTGCAACTTTATCGTGGGGACAAAAAAAAAAGAAAAAAGGAAGGATTCTTTTTGTCCGTTAAACCAGCTTTATTTTCCAGCCATAGGATGGCAGCACATTTTGCCCCCTTGTGTTGAAAACACGGCCGTACAGCTCATCCTCATTGATTCGTGTATTCAACCTCAAAGAATCCGACGCCTCGTTGAACCTGTTGTTGCACTTCAATTACCAGCGCGAGATATACAGAGGATTAAATCTAAAAGTGCTAATGTGATTTCTCAGTTGCAGAAGTCATACCCTCTGCTACTCACGCAGACACACACACCTTAAAGTTTAACAGTGACAAAGGAACGCAATGTCACAAAAGAGCTCCTCCCTTTTTAGGATTATTAGGAAATGGACTTGACATATGCCACAAACTCTGTGTACACTTATTCATTAGTCCTGACATTGGTCTGCTTTACCAGTTTAGAAGGTACTAACGATTTTTAAATTATTGCTTGTTTAAATCAAGCATAAATACGTATGATAAAGTGTTTTTGCTTGGTTTGTTTGTTTTTTAAGTTTGATTTTTTTGTTTTTTTACCACGTATTTCAATTTTTCTCATGTTTTCTGGGGCTTTTAGATGTGTTGCTGTCAGTGGGACAAGATAATAAGATGCCTTCAAACTTACATATTTCTGTTTAAGCCACTAATGGAATAAAGAAACACATACACAAACATTCAGATGTAGCAGATAGCATATTTTTTATTTTTTCTCTCTCCATATTTTGCCTTCATAAATACTCACAAGCGGATTCATATCACTTGATTAGATTTTTTTAAAAACTATTTCGGTAGTAGTTTTGCTAAAGAACCTTATAAAATATGGCCTATTTAATCCTTCATCAAAATATCTTCTGCTTCTGCTTGTTGCTGGCATATGTTGTGCATCTGACTAAAAGCTGCTTTTTTCTTCACACAATAACATTCATTCATAAGGACCCTTCTCACCCATTAGAATCAACATTTTTGTAAAAGCATTGCAAAAGGGAAATTGTCCTTCATCACTATATATTAATCTTCCAAGAGTAATGTAAACATCTTAAAAGTATTAATTCCTAAAGAAAGTTTGATGACTCTCATTTTTTTTTCCAAGGGTTTTTGTGGGGGGGGTGGTGGGGGGGGGGGGGTGTGTTGGTAATTTTATGCCTTTTCCCCACCCTCAA
>JBAMHW010000019.1:11274367-11317974 GCA_037177495.1 Rhadinocentrus ornatus
ACAATAAAGGCATTCTATTCTATTCTATTCTATTCTATTCTATTCTATTCTATTCTATTCTATTCTATTCTATTCTAAAGTTCTGTAGTATTTGACCCAAAGGGAGCATATACAAGTTGAAAAGAAGAGGTCCAAGGACTGACCCCTGTGGGACTCCACAAGTCATGGCCACTCGCCTGAATTCATAGCTGCCAATCGTAACAAAGTAACTCCGTCCTTCTAAATAGGACCTAAACCAGTTAAGAAGCACTCCAGAAAGTCCAACCCATTTTTCCAGCCTTTGCAACAGGATTCTGTGATCTACAGTATCAAATGCAGCACTGAGATCCAGCAGAACCAGGGCTGATACTTGACCAGAATCAGTATTCAACCTAATGTCATTTAACACTTTGACCAGAGCTGTTTCCGTGCTGTGATGAGGTCGGAAGCCGGATTGAAATTTAGACCCGTTCTTGGATCTCTAGACACTGCATCTCTATTCCAAAGACCATTCAACCAGAATAGGGTTTCCTGAATAGAGAACTGCAAAATAAGGTGTGAATGAGACTAGACAGAAGCTTTTTTTTCCCACAGCAACACTTCAGTGTAAGTTGTTGCTGTTATGAATACCATATGGCTATTTATAAAGTATCAGACACTTCTGTCCAAGTTTTGCAGTGTAAAGATAATGAAGCCTGTCATTAAAAAATTACTCTGTTATTCTAAGTAAGAGAGTAAATAATTAGTGGTATATGCTTTTTTTAAAAAAAAACTTACATCAAACAAGAGTATGAACATTATTAAGATGTTTCCTTAAAATGCAAGTTAATAAAGCAATTTAACCTGAGGTCCCCATTTGAGGAATCAAGAAAAGGTGGCCAAATTGTGCCAAAATGACCATTTTGGAGATCTCACCTGAACTGTCTGTACTAAAACATCTCAAATTTGGTTGTGCTTCACTTCTTCAGAGTTTGGTTTTGCAGAGATAATGTTCACATATTCTGCTATGATTTGATAGAGACCAGGCTACAGCTGCATCATTCCCAAGGAACATTTTTGGCAAACCGGAAACTTTTTATTTGTGCTATGTGCCATCTTCATTCATTCTTTATCAGTAACACATATACTGATATTTTCACATCTTAACAAATCTCCCACACGTTCCAATTATTATGATTCAAACAGATGTGGTGTTTGCAGAGATAAACTCATTTCATTATGCAGTTTTTGTGCAGAAACCTAAAACATTATCTTATTAATGATTGAGTGTATAACATAGGCTTAAATTACTTATGAAATTTAATTCTCTCTCTTTTGTTCTTACTAAAACCATTTTTTGTGTGTGTGTGTGTGTGTGTGAGCAGCATATTTTAAAGTGTCATTATCTTAAAAAATGAACTCTCCTAGATATGATGTTATGCTGCCTACAACCATTTCTCTGAATTTGGAATCCCTGAATGGTTTCTGTCTGGGTTGTTGCCAACAGGGACGACCCAGAGAAACCCAGAGACAGAAACAGGAGGGAGGAAACAGGGAATACCTTTTGTTTCTGTCCTCCAAAGTGAGCGCAAAATTATTTGCCATGCCACCAGGAATGTGTGTCTCTGTCACTCCTTCAACCTGCATACCTGGGGGACTCCTCTCCTCCCATCCACCATCCTAGTCGAAACTCAGTGGAGTTATTCTCTGTCTGAGATACACAGAGAAAGTTTCTCGTCGTTTCGATGGTTTACTCCCTTCGCACACACAGGTAAGCATGAATGCACATCAAATGCTCACACTCTTTTAACTAATTTATATAAATGCATGACACCTTAGAGATGGGTTGTGGTAATCAGTGTTTAAATTTACTACATAAGTCAAATTAAAACAAAGCAAAACTGCATTTTGCTATGTAATCTCCTTCAAATAGTTTGTTTTGTCAAGCAAATTGCTTGACAAGTTTACAGTTGGCAGTTTGACCAACATTCAAAAAGGATCAGATCAATAACGATGTTTTCTAAACTCATTTCCTATCTTTGATATCATTGGTTTTCAGCTCCAACTCTCTCTCTGCCCTATCTCATAATCTACTCTCTTCTCCATAACACAGTACCACATGTAACCTAACTGCCAGTGGATCATTAACTAAAACCACACCAGGTTGAAGGAAACATCCATGCAGATAGAGATTTGCACTATAAACAATAGCCTCTTCACCACAGAGCCATACCTTCCACTGCATTGACTTCACCCGGATAAATCTGATGAGAAAGAGAATATTTGTCCACAGAAACAGAGAATCGTGGGGAATGCATGTTGGCAATTGAGCGATCCTGTCGAAAGATATTGAAGCAATGCCTGGAATTATGTCAGGAATTTTCTCCGTCCGTATCAGTTTCTGTATCTGGAAACAGTTGGCTTGATGAAACAACAAACTTCATGAATCAAGTGTTTTAATCTCTGCCAAGCATCCACAGGAAAGAGGAAATACGAGTTACAAGTTTGAATTACTTTAAAAGGTGGTGGGTTGAAATACTATGTAAAACACTAAAACATTTGAAATGGTTTCACTTTATAATAATTTATAATAGTATTTAACCATTAATGCATTTGGTGATTTAGTAATTGTGAATTTTGTCTTTGACATTCACACACTCAGATATTGTCAGCATGTTTTGATATCATTTTAAAATCTCAAAGGTCAAAAAGCTGGAGAATGGGCAGTTGTAAGTTTCCAAAAAAGTGAAATACAAACACAATGTAAGGAGCGGTAAATCATTTCAACTCTGCAAACTCTTTTCTAGCAACAAGATTTAGTAAGAACAGGGTCATGTTTACTAATTGTGGTTTTAGAAGTTTTGGACCTAAGATTTTGTTGTTTTATCCAAATGTTTATCCAAATGTTTTTGTCTTTCTTGCTTGACATTTAAATATTTTCTGTTTCATAGGATACCTATTCTCTTTTATGTTTGACATGTGTTGACAACTGCCATGTGTGCAGTTACATTCCCACAGCATCATGGATGGCACCCTTGAACCTTGGCTGACCAGAGGTCACATAGTCCTTCTGCTCTTTAGCATGGAGGAGGATGTAGGATTTCCAGCAGGACAGACGGACAATTTCCCACTGTGCTTCAATCTTTGTTAAGATAGGCTGGAGTCAATATGGCAGCTTTATGGATCTTGTTGGTAAATGGAACAGGCAGAGTTTTGGGTTGCATTTTGGAGATCCATCAAAGACATGTTTTTTTCCACTGTGCCTTTCAGAAGTGTTTTGGGGCTTTGCAATGACTCCTGCTGCAGAATCAGGTCTGTTTTTAATGCAGTGTTGCCTGAGGGCCTAAAAATCATCAGTACCGGTTTCCAGCCTTGTCCCTTACAACAGAGGTCCCCAACCCTGGTCCTCAAGGCCCACTATCCTGCAGGTCCTAGATGTTTCCCTGATGCAACACACCTGATTCAAATTAAACAGCTCTCTGACAAGCGGTGCCCAAGTCTGCTAATGAGCCATTAGTTTGAATCAGGTGTGTTGCAGTAGGGAAACATCTAAGACCTGCAAGATAGTGGGCCTTGAATACCAGGGTTGGGGACCTCTGCCTTACAATACAGGATTTCTCCTTATTATTTACACATATATTGGAATTCCTAAATATTTCTCAATTTATTTAGAGAAATGTTAATCTGCTGCATTCTGAAAAATCTTCATAACTTTTCTGAAAATGAAGTTTGTACATTTAGATGAATCCATTCAGATTAACTAGGTAGCTTAGATCTTGAATTGAAACCAACTTAAACGCAATGAACAAAGTGTCGTCATTCATTCAAGCGTGCATAAATACTTATGTTGACTCAGAAGCACACAGCTCACAGTACGAGTTCCCGTCTTTGCTCATATTTTGTGATGACGGTGTGCTTGCATCATTACGCTGTTAAGTGTCTATGAGTGAAGTAAGTTAGGGTGAAAAGATAAACCTGAAAATCTCTTTTTGTCACTGTGTAGTATTGACCAACAGGTTGAACAAAGGTGTGCTAACCATGGGAAAGGAGACAGCTAGTTGGACTGGTAGAGTCAGCTTGGAAAAGAAGAAAAAAAAATGACGACGGAAGTGAGTGGCTATTGTAACTATGGATAATAACAAAAACAAAAATCTGCTTCATTTGCTGTCCTGCATAGTACTAACTTTGATGTTTTTGGGGTTTTTTTTATGCTAGCTACTTTAAAGACAAGCTCCTGGCCAGAATTCAATGTTTTATGGGTCAAATTCTGCAGGAAAACATTGTAACAGCTGTCTTCTCCAGAACATTTGGGTGGAGCAGACTGAATTGAATAGAATGAGTTTCGATCTATTACATTGTGTGTTTATTTTGATGATTGTATTGTCCAGCTGGTTTTTCCTTCATTGCTTTTATCTGGAAATATGATACACTGAGTTTAGTGTAGATGTGTGTTGCCTGTTATTTGTGCAGAAACTGGAGGCAACAACCTGCAGTGCAAAAAGGAATTGAACACTTTCAGCTTATTTTCTATGATTTTGGTGCTTCTGAGTGTAATTTTTAACCACCAATACCACCAATGGATATACAGCTATATAGTCACATATTCGTACAACTATACAGAACTTATTAGTGTTCCTCAAATTGCAAATCAAATGACTTTTAAGCCTCTCTGTACAATCCTGTCGAAATAAAATATTTAATCCTTTTCTGATAGTTAAATAAACTCAACTGTGTGAATGTAGGTATTTGTTAAGAGGACAGAGTATTTGCCATTTTAGGTATGTGTTGTTTAACCCATCTGTCAAAATGAATCAGTGGGAAAAATGCATTTTCAGGTTCACCTTGACATTTTTCCTGCACATTTCCTTATTTAATAGTGTGTTGGAGCCATAATGTTTGGTGGAATAAATGGTTATATTTCAAGATAGTTAATTGTTTCAGTATTAGTTTGGATCACAGTGTTTATGGAAAGGTTGGTCACATGGTATGGGTGATCATTGCTCTAGCTTAATCAAGATACCAGTGGTGACATGTGTGGAAGAGGAGAGGGCAAGTGGGTCGCTCTGCTGCCTTTTATTTGATCGTTGTGATTCATTTTCCTTTGTTTTGGATTAAGTTGGAGCATGAGTTATTTTCTTTATTTATAGTAGAAGTCATAAACATATCTTTGGGGATCTCAAACAAAGGAAAGGCCCAACCTTAGCCTCCCAGTGATTTTCTGGGGTTCACAAAGATACTACAGTCAGTTTAATTTTCCCTGTTGTTTTATAAATACCCTTCATCTATATCTTAACTTTGTAAGGTATCAGCAACTAATAACTTTGCAGACGCAAAATCCTCACGGACAGCTAAAGGTACCATAATTGTACTTTTAATAACCTTAGAGTACTGTCAAACAGGATCAAATTATTTTAGCTTATTCTGGCTTTCTTCTAATAAACTTAACAGCATGATGTATTTTAATATTGAGTGAGTTTGTTGGTTACGAGTTTAATGCTTCAACTTACCATTATGGTTATTCCATTTTTTTCTTTTTACAGCTTCATTCTTGATATATTTTGATGGTGATGTTCATGTAAATTTAAGCCTATGTTTCTGACCCAAAGAAAGTTAAAAAAAATTAAAAAAATAAAGATACAGTGTTTGTTACATGGTACATCAGGAGCTACTAAGTATTCTTTATGTTTCTTTTGGTTACTGTTGATTTCTTACAGTGCAATTTAACAATTAAGTCAGAGAATGAGTGAACTGTCTAATTACAGACATTGTTATGCAGATAGATCTAAAGACATGTCTGGATGTCAGCCGTATACAGTACGGCAAGAAATCGCATATCAGAGAAAGTACAGCCTAATGTTTAGTCGTTTCCACTTTGTATTGAGATTAATCACAAATATGATATATTTAATTCTTAAATTACCTTTGTAAGAATGTGCGTCAAGAACAAGTGTCTAAGCATCGTTAGATCCCATTAATGAAAGATATAAAACCTAGATGTGACATTATGTTTTCAGAAATCAGTTTCTCTGAACTGTGGAATCCCTCAGGTTTCTGTTTGGATTGTTGCCAACAGGGACTACCCAGAGACACCCAGAGACAGTGATAGCCAGGAAGAATAAGGGGAGTGCTTTTTGTCTTCCTGATGTGAGAGTGAAAGTTGTCGCTGTGATACCTGGAATGTGTGTCATGTCTTTATCCTTAAGAAATTGTGTACCTGAGGAACTTCTTGCCAATCTAGTCGAAACTCTGCAGTTATTTCCTCTCTGATGTATATAAAGAGTTGTACATTATGGTGTTTTATCCTTCTTGAGTAAACAGATGAACATAAGCTAAACAGTAAAAACACATAAATTATCATTTATGTTGCAGCACTGAACAATAAAGGATGCTCTAGTTTTACCGGATCTTAAAACGCACTGGAAGATCCCGATACACCACATTTGGTGACAGTAGGTCAACAAGAATGACAGCACTCAACAGAGCCTCAATGCTCAAAACATATTATTGACACATTTCACAAAATACCTCTGCTGCATGCTTCCTACATGCTGGTTTAATCTACAAACCCTGAATCCTCATCACCAAACAACATTTAAGCTGTGAAGGAAAGAATAATAAACATTTACAGCATCAAATAACATTTATGAACTTTGCAGGTGGACAGTAATGGAGGGCCTGGCTGCAAGCTATGATATGTAAACTGCAAATTTCATGTACTCAGCATCCTAAAGAAGTAATCAGACTATTGTTTGGTGTCATAGTGTTAACTGTTACTTGACCACAAGATGGAGCCAAAAAGAAAGCCGCAGTCATGTTGATGTTTACAGTATTTCTCATCTGCTTGACGTACTTACAATTTATGTATATGTACACAGTTTTTTTGTTTACTTAATAAAACATCGGCTGTGAGATGAAAGAATTTCTGGACTGCACTAAAACAATCATGCCACTTCAAGCTGAAAGCAAATTTAATGGTGACTGAAGGATCTCCTGTCTTGAATCTATCACATACCTGTTAAAATGACATTATAGCAAATATATCAGTTTCCAATTAAAAACATGTTCCCTGTAATATATAGATCAAAGAAATTAAATGGGGTCAGTAAGCTGCGACTTGAAAATTAAAGCCAAGATATAACAAATGAAACAATAAATCTCTTTTAGAAAATGTTAATTAATAGATTAAACAAACAATTAGACATAACGAAGCCATAATTTTATTACTGTATAATTATTATTATTACTATAATACATCAATAAAGCTTGTAAATGTGTGTGAGTGTGTGTAAAATTGTACCTATATTGTTACAGTGGACTACACAATGTGACACAGCATACGAAATAATTTGAGAGTTAATACTATTTGTAACAAAAAAGTTTGTTGGTTCTGTCACCTGTACTTTATATATAGTCTAGTATATGGTCCATGTGCCATTTGTCCAAAGGGGGCGCTGTTGTAGCTAATTCAATATTCTCGCAGAAGAAGTCACCGGCTACAGTAAAAATTTCAACGAGGAAGAATGCATCATTCGTATCATGTAATTATAACATGACGAAGGTTATTGTAAATATACAGGATATAAACATTACCAACGTCTGACAGGAGCGCTGTGTTGTCTAATTTAGGTAAGAAAAATAGTACATATTGTATCTGTGTTCTTGAATAAACAGAAATGAAAGCGGTATTTACTGCACTGTAGTTTAAGCTAGTTAGCTTACTTTAGAGGAGGTCATACCAAACTCTATTAAAACAAATCACAATAATACACCCTGACACAATTTCATCTGTTTGTACTGTCGAAGAAGGGTCTTAATCAATTTTCTTTTCTTGTTTTGTAATAAGAACGTCGGTGGGTAGTACTGAGGATTATCAACGATGTTATGACCAGGTGAAAGTCTAGTGATGTGAGCTCGTGGCGTTACCTGGTCTGCATGTTAAGTCATTTGGGGCTCTGCAATTAAATTAACAGTTGTATTACCTGAGAAAAAAATAAGTTGACTAAGACCGTTAGTGTAGGGCTCTAAGCCTTTTTGAGAGAGGTTCTGACAGCTGCCACATGTGCTCTGCTCCGTTCTGACAGGAACCAGGTCGTAATGAGCGTCCCATGCTTTGTGTCCGCCGTTACTCGGAGCTTCAGCCTGCCGAGTCCTGCCGCCGGGGTGCTGTGTTGGCGGCTGGTGAGCCCCTGCTCTGCCGCGAGGTGAATGTTGTCAGGATTGTACCTGTTGTTTTTGCACTGGACAGCTTTCCCATTATCTCTTGTACTAAAAAAAGGAACATACATTTAACTTTGTTCCGGGGATTGTAATAATGTTTCTGATCCTAATATCCCCCAAGCTGTTATGGTACCAAATTTAGTTGGATTGTGTTTGTTGAGGTTGAGATGTAATCTCAAGAACTTTCTAGAAATCTCTAGAACTTTACTCACTCTTCATCATCATAATTTATTTAATTGTATTCTGGCAGCAGAAGAATGTATCAGACAGTAATACAGATTAAAAAGCAAAAAACCTTATGAACCTGGATCAGTGGGATAATGTGTTGTCCTGTATTTTGTGTGAGTGTCCCTTTAAGAGTTTTTTTTTAAAACAACTATTGCTGACAATCAGGACAAACACCTCTTGTTTTTATCACATATGGCTTCTGTCTGTGTAATTTGCCATTGATCGCGAACAGGAATATTTGACAAAGTGATTTTTCTATCTTTTCTTTATAAGAAGAAACATGTCCTCTAAAAGACAGATCGACCACTTAGAGAGAACAGCGAGCAACTATAGACAAAATGTAAGTATAAATTGTTGCTGAAGTTTACAGTACATGTTTAAAGTACTTTCCTGAAATTCTGCAGTTTGAATTGCAATTATTAACCCACCTGTTGTTGCCCCAACATAGGCTCTGTATCCAGCTCAAGTATGTGGGATGATGAATGAGTCTGAGACAGTAAAGAGATTGAGAATAGCCGTCCATCCAGACTTTAGTTTCAAAGCAGGACAGTGGTAAGTATTTATGCTTTAAAGTTTTCACCTACTCTGAAAACATGATTGTCAGGGTGAAGATTATTGTCAACCTGCCGAAATGAACAATTTCTGTTCATGGGACAAATAAATTAAATCAGATTTGTAAGAAAATATCTTGAGTAACGTTTTATGTAAAACCAATGAATACTTCCTATTATTTTAAGTCATAATACAAGAGCTGCTGATGCAGTTTCAGGAAATGTATATCTACAGAGGTACAGAAACAGCATCAGTGTTGTGAAGGCTAAATAGAAAACTCCAGATGGCAGTTGTGCTTGGCCTCCATTCTTTCACAAGCAACCAGTTATTCAGCTGACATCTGCCAGTGCCTTTTGTGATTGATGTAGTGCTCAAAGCCACCACAAGATGGCATTATTGTGTCGGATCATTTGCTGGAAATTCAAACCTTTATGACATGACTTTTAGAGTAAACATGGGTCCTTTCAGTTGGTACTTTGTGTCTCCATCTGCTAAAAGAAGGATCAGAGCTTATTAATCACATAGAGCGTTGTGATAAAAGTGTGTTTTATTTAACAAACCGCTTATTGAGCTTGGGATTATTCGTATCCTGGCAACTTGACTTGATAAAGTTAAAGGCTTGCTTGTAGACTGATGTATAACATTACAAGATGACTGACCCTTCAAACTAACTTCAACATATCCAGTTCACTATTTCTTCAATGGAGGCAGAGCTCTTGGTCTGTCAGTCTGTTGCATACACATGCAGTATCCTCATGAGCCCATATTGTTGGTGGGTGGTTGTGAAGCAGCCAGTTGCTCTGCTCTGACTGCTAATAAATGCAAATGAATGGAAATTGATGTGTTTAAGTGTTTTTCTAAAGGAATGTCCAGTCCTTTATCCCCAGGTGTTAAGAGGAGGAGATGGGAGGAGTATATTCATGCCTTTTCATGGTAGATCCATATTTATGATGCCTCTGAGGGTTTTTTTAGTTACTGTCTGTCTTGAGTACAACAGTGGATCATTGTACTGGTGGAACATTAGACCAGCTGTTTGGTGTTGCAGATGTAGCCACGTTGTGTATAAGGCTAGGACGCTGCAGGCAGTGATGCATCTGGTTTGGTTTTGTTCTCTTTGTTTTCTGGAACAGGTCTCACTTCTTGTTGGGGTCAAAGGGTAATACTCTACCTTCATTGAGCTTGTGACCTGCAGTTCAGTGTGCTTTTTTTATGTACAACTGAATGTGATGCACATGCGAAATCAAAAACAATGTTTGACTACAGCTCTGGTAAGATAACATGAACATGAAAAACATATGCAGAGTGGGTACAGTCAAGTAATAGTGAAAACAGTAATGGATGTTTTAAAGGAACGTACCAGTCTGTGTAATGAAATTGAGTGATAAATTAAACATTATGTATCGTTCATGTTGTGTGGTCTTGGTGGGTTGCAGGGTGGATTTCTTCATCCCCGGTGTGGAGAAGGTAGGAGGTTTCTCCATGTGCTCCAGTCCGGGTTTGCTGCAGCGGGAGGGGGTCGTTGAACTGGCTGTCAAACACACCAAACACCCCCCAGCACACTGGGTCCACACTATGGTGAGTGAGGTAGTCATGCTCATGTTTCCATGATATACAGATACATTTTCTCAGGGGAAAAATTTATGTATTTACGTGGGGAAAGTTTCCAGAGAGACAAATTTGGTTATTCTTATACTGTGATTGCCTCTGTGTTTATTTATAAAACAATGGAAAAAAGAACAAATAGAGCAAACAGGGGGGTAATGGGGCCATTGTAAAGCCATAATTAGTGGTATATTTTGAGAATGAAGTGGAAATGCCAAGAGTTTCAGAATTAGTGGCAGGCAGAAGAAATAAACATATGTGGGAGGAAATTTCTTTTAACACATAAACACAATCTTAAGATTATTTTCATGTTGGTGTGTTTGTTTTGTTTTTGTAGTAAAAATTGAGCAGTTTTAAATGGATCGATGTTATCGTCAGTCTTCTGACTTGAATTGGTGGACAAGAGAAGTTAACCCTCAGACTTCAAGAATTATTTGATTATTGTCAAATTATAAAATATAATAAATTAGAACTATATACTTTGTTTAGCTGCACGGTGGTGTGGTGGTTAGCACCGTAGCCTCACAGCAAGAAGGTCGCTGGTTCGAGCCTCGGCTGTGTGGCGTTTGCATGTTCTCCCTGTGTATGCGTGGGTTCTCTCCGGGTTCTCCGGCTTCCTCCCACAGTCCAAAGACATGCATGTTAGGTTAATTGGTGACTCTAAATCCTTCCTTAGGAATGAGTGTGTGCGTGAATGGTTGTTTGTCCATATCTAAGTTGGCCCTGCGATGGACCGGTGACCTGTCCAGGGTGTACCCTGCCTCTCACCTGACACAATGCTGGGATTGGCTCCAGCTCACCCCGAGACCTGTCATGGACTAAGCGGTACAGATACTGACTATACTTTGTTTACTCCTTTTCTGAGTATCTCTCATGAGGGTGTTATAAAATTACCTTGCACCAAATATTTCACTCTAGAGTGTGCAACCCTGTGGAAGCCAGTGACACTAATTTTAACACTGAGTTAGTCTCTTAAACCAGTGGTTCAACCAGTAGAAGCTCACCCACTTCTGCTCATCACTTCCTTCCACTAAACCAGTGCACGCATGCACTCAATCGGTCACACTTTTCATAAAACGTGCATTCTTTACTTCTGTTGCAGGTTTTTGTTTGTATGATTACAGGAGTGTTGACGTATTTTAGTGTTTTTTTCCAGAAGAAAAAAAAAGTGTCTTTGACATTAAGTCTGTTTAAAGGACCGCGGTGATCTTTAGTCTAGACATTCTACATCCGCAATGCTGGAAGTTGACATAATACGATTCCTTTAATAAATACACTTCAACATCTGTAAAACAAGATTACATTTTCTCCTGAATCATGCATAAAAATGCATGCACTAGATGTAGGAATTATGCCCTGGGACTGTTTCATGTGCCGGAGAAATTAGTTAGGCTTCCTTTTTGACATTTTTCCAACTTTCCACTCCAGTTTGTGCGTGAAGAGCATCATTGCCCTGTATCCTGTATGATTCAGGACTCTGCACGCACTGGCTAAATGTGTGCACTGTCTGATTTAAAAATATAATCAGTCAGTCAGAGGGTAAATAATGAAAATTGTCATCATGTAAGTATAGATGGATGTTTGTGTTCAGTAAGTTGCTAATCTGTACTGTTGTGTTTCATATACTAGGGATCTGTTGTTAAAGTATAGCAGCCTCCATTAAAACTAAACACTAGTTGTATGAATATAATGCTTTCTTTCAACTCGTCTTTGCAGTCTGCATGTTTGTTTGCAACCTCTGTGTTTGATGACAGGCCATAACAAGCAGCTTTGAGCTACTACACTATGTATAAATAAATAAGAGAAATCGCTGTGTATTTAAGTGCTGTGAGACTTTCGGCTCTCAGCTCTGGGATCTTTGGTTGAACCTTTTTTGTTTGATATTGCACTCCAGGAATAGTGTAGGGACCACTTTAGCAGACTAAGAATGCAAGCATTATGATGTGGATGTTTGAAGATGAAGGCATATGACTACATATGCTGTTAGACCACAAAAGACCTTTGAAACTTGAAAACCCATGCAGTAGCATAAGTTTGTATATCTGATGTGAAATTATCTGGTTTCCCGAGGTTTATTAGTTATATATTTATTTTTTGCTGCTGCTTTTGCCTCCTTCTCCATGTCAGTGTACAGTAGGCTCCCGTGTGGCCATGCGCGTCGGTGGGGACTTCTTCTTTGACCCATTGCCCTCTGACCCCTCTGTGGATTTGCTGTTGGTGGCCGGTGGTGTAGGAATCAATCCCCTCTACTCTATTCTGTTGCACGCAACAGATCTGCTACGTCTCAGTCGAGCAACTGGTCCCAGCTACAACATTAGCTCTATCCATCTCTGTTACAGTGCTAAGAACACTCAGGAACTTCTCTTCAAAGTACGTCTTCCTGCATGGTTTTTTTTTTGTTTGTTTGTTTTTTTGTTTTTATAAGGGAGAAAATAACTTGCCAATAATCCTGCTGTGTGTACAACTGTATCCACATGCCTGTTATTCATTAGGGTGCTTCAACTATGCAAATGAAAACAATGTACCACAATCTGACTTTTTTTTTCTTTCAGAGTTCTGTTATTGAGACATGTAAAGAGTTTCCTGACAAGTTCTCCTGTAACTTCCACATCACACAGCAGAGCGCAGAAGTCGACCCACTCCTCACGCCATTTGTCAAAAGTAAGCTGCATGCACATACTTTTCTTTATAAAGCCAGGATGATTGAGTGGCTGCCTTCTTTGATTTATCTGTGTCATCATGTAGAACAGTCGCTATTAAAGATACATGTTAGAGACTAAAGCACTGAGTCTTGATTAATGGATTTGTTTCCGCTGTGTCTCCATAGGTGGAAGGATCACAGAAGAGGAGTTGCAGGCTCTTGTGGACCCACAAAGGACTTTGTGTTACTTGTGTGGACCCCCACCTATGATAGAAGCAATTTCAAAAATCCTGATGGAGTTTGGCCTCTCAAAAGACAGAATCCTGTTTGAAAAATGGTGGTAGGACCCCAGACAATTCCCAAAAACCAACAGCGGGTGCCTTCCTTGCTTGTACTCTTTTTCAGTCATAATAAAGCGGGAGGAAGAACAGGTTGTGGAGAAAATAGAAAATAACTCAAATTTCTCAGTGACCTGGATAAAAAGAGCTGGAATATTTGGAAAAGTTCAACCTCCTATCCTTGCTGTTGCAAGGTTTAAGGTCTAAATTGCCCACAGAACTCACCCACTCCTCAGCTTGCAACTAATCCAGAGACTGCATACATTTATTTTATTTCCTGTGATATAACCAGGAAGACTTCTGTAACTTCATCCTACTTTTGTTGGATACATTTCCAGCAAATACCTCACTTCCTGTGCAAATTTGCCATAAAGTCTCTTTTTTTACAAGGGTTTATGTGCTAAACTGCTTCCATTTAGCTGCTGCAGCTGGATGAAAGCAGCTCATAACACTTGGACATAAATGTAACAGAGTAGTAGGTAAAATCTAACACCTGCTCACTGGAACTTTATATTTTGAGGACAGATGTAAGTTTAGTATAGATTTGCTCATCTAGCAAAAGAAACTGTAAAGTGTTAAACTCTTCTGACAAAACCAAACCTAATACATGCGTTATACCATGTGTGTGTATATCTACTAAATGAAATGACTATTAATTTGCAGGTTTTCAAATATTTTGGCTGGTGAGCTTGACAAGTTACATTAGATTGATTTCACATATTGTGTGTGCACAAGGCTTATCTTCAGTTACACACATCCACATACCCACAAACAGTTTTCTTACCCGGGGTGGCGTGCATATCCCACGGTGCTCTGTGATGGAACCTCCAGGCAGTCTCTGATTGGCTTGGATCACTGAACATCCCTCGGAGATGGTGGCAAGCTTCTTGCTGTCATCTCTCAGTGGGGTTTTGTTGTAGAGACTCATTTATGAGTTGTCATTTTTTTTTCTCCAATGAGGAAAATTGTTTATGATGGTGGCATGAAATTGAAATAAACATTTAGGCAATTTGGTCTCAAACACTTTATTGACCTCTTTATTATATCAAGACCTGTTATACTATTTCTACACTTCACAGGTGGTCTAGAAAATATGTAATGAATAGCTGATGTAAAATGGGCAAAAACATCTTGTAGCACTAAGTTGGTCCTTAATGATAATAAAAATAAAACTACTACAGCGGCATCAAAATGCAGATCAAACACACAACTGGTAACGTTCCCAGTGTCATGATTTGTCTCATTGTGGTTAAACTGTAAACCAAACTAAGATTACATGAGTCCAGCAATGTTTAGGTTAGTTTGAGAGATTTAAATATTAATTAATATTTACCGTACAAAACAGTTTAGAATATAAATAAATTGGTTGTATTTGGCAATATCTGAACTTAAGATCAATCAAATGGCATTAATTCTGATGCTAATAAGTCTGTAATTAAGTTTAATTTACATTTATTAGATGACTGAGCTCCTGACATAATGTGATTATGGCTGGTTTAGTCAAATGCAATTTTGTGCAGCTTAATTTGAGTTTTCACATCCAGATTAAAAAAAGGGTGTAGAAATTACAGCTCTTTAACATGAAGGTTGCTCTTTTTTCAGAAGCACTAATTAACAAAACCATAAATAAAATGTTTATTTTGAATACCTGCTGAAGATGACAATTGCACCCCCAAGGAATAAGTTTCCTCTTGTGATGTTCTGTCTGCTGTTTGAGGGTCTTTCTGCCGTTAGTTGAGACCAGGTGATTCAATCAGCTGTTGCAAAATATTCCACTTTTTTACCTTTACATGCTCTCACAGTTTGTTTTTAAACATTTGTCTGTACTGTGAAGTGCTGTCCAAATAACTTTGACTTAATGTGAGCAGACAGTATGGATCTATTCACCGCAGAATTATTCAGTTGCTTCTGTCAAATCAAACACCAGTGACCCAGTATCACTGGAAACCACACATGGTCACACATCACACTATCTCCATGTGTTGTACAGGTGATGTATGCTTCCAAATCTCGAGTCTTCTCTGTAATTTTTATAGAGCCATCTTTCCATAGTTTGCACCTTGTGGTGAACCTTCTATATTCCCTCTTTTGATGTCCTCGCTTCATGGTAGGTCTAGATAATGATAAGTCAACCTCCTGGAGAGTGTTCTTCACTAGGCTGGATGTTGTGATGGGCTTTGTCCGTCACCATGAAAACGATTGCAACTCCTTTCTTCCTTGGACTTGCAGACCTCTCTATGCTGCCGACTTCTCCATTGCATCTGGCCACGCCTACAGGTTCCCCCTGATTATGTGTTTTGTTTATGCTAAGGATTAGTCTATTCACATTAAAAGATTTGTACTTATGAAATAACAGCAATATCTTCCCAACCTAAAAGCATGGAAAATACTGAAGGAACAGACTACATCTGTCCATGAAGCAGTTTTAAGTCAGCTGTGTAATAAAGTAGGGATCTGTAATAGAGTTGTAATTCTTAACGCCCAAATTCATTATGCTACTGAAATGTGAAATTAAATAACCAAAAAAATGTTTATATGTGTGCATATTTGTGTCTGACTAACCTAGCTATATGTATTAAGGCTCTATTGCAGTCTCAGACATATTTATGATTTTAATCTTAATTTATATCTTTTATCTACCACATAGAAAAATACAGTGAGCAAAGTGAAATGAAAATTCCCAATCCAATTACAAGAAAGTAGTAAAATACAACAGTGTAAAGGAAAACCTTGTACAATCTCTTAATTTTATATTTGGACATCAAACAGCTGACCCAAAGCAGAGAAATGCACAACACTTTGCACATTTACCGATTAATCAGGTCAGATAGAAAAGTCAACAGAACGCAGTACAGATACAGTATATGTCTGATACATCTGGCTTCTTAATGTGGAACTAAACCTGCACCTCAACACGTCGGTGGGTACAAGGTTAGCCAGGTTTCAGCTCTCTCTGCTTTTGTAAAATACGTCAACAAACACCAGAAAACAGCTGCTGTTTGATCCGTTCATCCGTCCTCATTTCATCTTTCAGTCCTCCGCTCTCTGTCTGACAGAAATCTGTCCATCTCACCGACTTCTCCTGCTTGGACAGTTGGATCTTGTCTACGTCAGTTTCTTCTTCCTGATGTTCAACAGAAGCCTTGTGCTCCAACAGGAACGAGAAGCCCTTCTGATGTAGCGCATCCTCTCCGCTTCTCTGAAGGTTCGCTCTTTTGCTCCTTCCGCCGTCCCTGCTCTTCCTCTCCTCCGTTTCTTCCTCCTCTTCTGTGTTAGTTCCCAACCTGTCCATCTCAGCTTCTATCACAAGAGACTTGTTCTCTTGCTCGTCAAGTGCTTCTCCAGCTGAATTTTTCTTTGCCTTGTTGCGGCCCCTGAGGTTCAGCATCTGAAATCAAACAGACGCGTTTGAGACAGATTTGTGCTTTGTGTCATATCTTTTTCTTTCCGTCTCTCCAGACACCTGACAAATCACAACAAAGCTTTTTACATTGATGCCTCTTTCCTGTACAGTTTGAGGCCAAATGCTTGCCTATTATTAGACTTTTTTCTGAGATGGTTTATATTCTCTGTACATTCCATATTTAGTAACATTACTATTTAACGGCATCTTCTGGTCATGTGACCTTAAGGCCCTACAGAGACAAGTGACATATTGGTTGCAAAGATTGAAGGAGGAAGACAAACCTTGAAGTCTTTTCTCTTGCGCTGCAAAATGGGTCTCTGAAGGAAAAGGATTTGCTTAGTCGACAAACTCCCGTCGCTGCACAAAAGAAAAGAGCATTACTTTAACAATTTTACCCAGGAGCTGGCACATTTCCACATGTACTGAAATCCAGTTTCAGATGGCTGCGGTTTGTAAAGTGACAGGTTACAAGACAACGACAGTTTAGTGATAGTGTTTTTGTTGGCAGTGATGACAGCTTTCAAAAGCTTTCATGTTAGGACCAACATGATCATGATTAGTCCGATCTTAAGCCATCTGTTCTGCATACTGTCAATCCTAATCCCAAAAAGAAAGACAGGCAGCAGCTTAGACACCAGAGTACTGTCTCTAGATTCAACAATCAACACAGAAGTAATTAATCCTTGCTGAGCTCTGGTGATACTATTTAACAAGATCAAATATAAGGAGAAAAAGGCATTCCTAACTGATTTATTTAATGTGTTTTCTTGGGGATGTGGTACCTGTTTGTCTTGACAATTGGTGTTGGTAACACACACATGAGTCTCCACCCATATGGAGCTAATGACTGGAGCAAAGGGATGTAGTCCGTCTTTACAACAACACCCTAGAAAGAAGAGATATTTGAATGCAACACAGACACACATGCAAGTAGGAAAACTCAAGTCCACAACTTTTCCAGTATTTTTGTAAAACATACATCAACGACAGTCCACTGCTCAACCACGATAGCGTCATAGGAGGTGTTTGTGATCTCTTCTGCAGAGCTTTGGAAGATGAACACACTATCCACAGATGAAAGTCCATTGTCTGAAGAGAAGCCCAACAAATTTGAGATAGAGCAGACAAACACAGGACAATATGTGAATCAGGCAGGAGCTAAAAACTTATCCCTATTCTCTCACTGTTGGTCCAAGTTCTGTTTGGATTAAGCCTGCTTAATCCACGGGTGGCTGAGCAGTGACTTACGGTATAAGCTGTGGACTTTAGCTCATGACACCATGCATATCATCCATTACGCAGCAGTGAAGCAGGGATCCGCAGAATTTCAGAAGCTTTTCTCATCCTGTCAAACTCCGGTGCTGCTCAGCCAGTGAAAACTCCCACGTTAAAGCCATGAGGTAAGACATATCTAAAGCTTTGAAGCTACAATAATGAATAAACACCAGTCAGCCACAACATTAAACCTTTTGATGGGTGAACTGGATAACGCTGATCATTTCATCACAATGTAATGTTGACTGTTGTCTGATCTGTGCCACTTTCTGGTGCAAGAGATTGAAGGATTTTAGTACATCAGTTGCTTCTGCCATGTATTATGATTGAGGGAAGTGTAAGATTTTAGATCAGCTTTACAACATTGTTATAGTCACAGAACAAACCGTTATCATCTGTGAGGTGGAAAAACCCATCAACGAGGCGCGCTCCGCTGGTAAAATGCTGAGTCATGTGGTCGAGCCAGTTTGCGTCGACTTCTGTGATTAGCCCTGCCTCCTTTTGCACTTGAAGTGGCACCCTGAGAGAGTAGAACCTCAGACAGGTGTTCATCTCTTCTGTGTGGTTATACAGTGCAAACAGCTGCATCCCTACAGACACACACATACATGAACATTACAAAGTGAAAAGAAAGCTCTGGTAGAAAGTAAAACATGGCCCTGATTACTTACTAGCCTGTGCCGATGGTGATGTAGCACCCTTGTCTTTCTCTGAACTCTTTAGCTTGATATGGTTGTTGTTATGAGTTTTCACTCTGCTTTGCCCATCTGCATCAGTAGAATAAAATTTTCTGTCATAGTGGCGATTCAGCTCTGGAGAGCTCAGCCAGCTGTCTGTGCTTGAATCTCTTCTTTCTCTCTCATTGGAAAGGTTCAAATGTTTCTCTGTGAATCCAGTTAAGTGTTTAACTTGCCTTATTGCACATTCTGTTCCCGAGAGGCCTGGACTGAACTGATTCCCCTGTGCATCTGATGTGTTTTCAACTGTGTCTGCGTCAGGTTCAATGTGATTCTGAGGTTCATCTGTTGATTCTTTGAGACCCGTCTGTGAGGTTTGGATTGGGTCATTTGAATTTTCTGGGTAGCACGCGAAACTTGGAATATGATTCGGTGGGCTGGAGTCTGGTCCTCTGAGAACTGAAGTATCGTGGTCCCATTTCTTACATTCCACATCATTATCATCTATCTCTTGAGATTCACAGTTGCAACGATCAGCTGCTACGCCTTTAGAATGTGGTTCTGCCGGATCTGTCGGGCTGGTGTTGGTGCTGAAAGGGTGTCGATATATGGGAGAAGGGCTTGAATGCAAGGATGACAGCTCTTCAGTGTCCCAGTGCCCCGAGAAGTATGGTCCTCCACCTGGCTGTTGGAGAAAGCCCACAAAAATCACTCCTTGTTCCGCCACATCCTGGATCTGTAAAAAACACACACACAATGTTATCATCTACCCATTCTATTAGAACAAATCTCAACGACAAACATAAGCATGTCTGTTATTGCACCACAAATAAATTAGCTCAGTCTCTTTAACTGTAGTTAGACAAACAAAGCCTAATTTACACACAAACAAAGGCTGACAGACGCAGGGTGGGCATTCTGCAAAATAACAAACTACCTAATCATCTGCAAAGATCAAATATTCAAATGACAAAGGGACCTCATTATCTCAACACATCCATGTGTGTGATGACGCACGGGTGTGTATGTGTGTGTTTGCATGCGTTGCTCCCTCCTATGGAGCACTGGTGGCTAATTGTCAGTTGATATTTAGGCTGACAGTTTTAGACAGGCTCGACGGGAGAGAAATCAGATTGCAAACTACCACCCAAACAATAATGAGACACATCTTCCCCCTCTTAGCCACTATTTTTGACACTTCACTCATCCATACAAGCGCATCACAGTTTTCAAGTAGTGCTTTAAATACCAACATACACAACTAAGACACACTCACACAGTTTTATCTTATCACCATGTCCAAAGAGCGATTGCGAGGGGGTAGATGGGTGAGAAACACACACACACACACACCATCCTGTCACTCCGTCTGCTGATCCTGGACTGTTATCTCGAACTTTCTCTGGCAGCTTGTGATCTGATTGGTTATTCATGTCACGCTGCTGGAGCCTATCACATTATGCTCAGTGATGTGCATTTCCATCCAATCAGGTTTTCCTTTGTGCTCTCTGGGTGTTCAGATGCAAATCTATTCAATAGAGCACATTTTCATTTCCCGATGTTGGACTGTTGGCGAATTCATGAGCGGAGACACTGAAAGCGAGTTTTAACAGCGGATAAATGTCATTGACGGTGCTGTGATTGACAGGGAATCTTGGAGTTAACTCTTACTGTGGTTTACTGTAACTACACCCTAATTCCCAAAAACTTAAAAAAATGTACATTAAAGTAGAATGCATTGATTTGCTAATTGATTTGCCAATATTGTATTCACAACTGAACATTAAAAACATTAAATGCTGTGAGACTTTCATTTCAGAGCAGCAGCCTGTCTAAAAAAAAAGGGGGGGGGGGGCAACAAAAGACTGGAGAAGTACAAGAAACAGCTGAATGTTGCAACATTTTGATCAATTGCTCACTGGTCAGAGAAACAAACACAATGTTTGACAATGTAAAGTAATATGAATATGCCATCATCTACAGTATATAATATTTTTCAATTAATTCAATGAATAATTCTGAGGTCTTAAAACACATCTGTGCACATGAGAAACAGCTAAATTAATTCATTAAAAACAAACAAAAGAAAAAAATCCTTGAATGGAGTGGATACTACAACATGAATGATTGTCTGAAGATAATGAGTGAATGAGCTCAGAAACAATTCCAGATATCACCGTCTGGGAACACAGTTCACCATTCAATCCACAAATGCAAGTTAAAGCTCTGTTACACATAACAGAAGCCACACGTGGCATGATTCAGAAACACCATCATCTTCCCTGGGCCAAAGCTAATTTAAAATGGACTGAAAATGGAAAACTTTTCCGTGATCAGATTTTAAAAATGTTAATTTTACATTTGGGTTTTAGAGCAATATATGCTCCCATTCAGACATCATCTTATTTAGGGAAAATCATGCAAAATTCATGCAATAATAAATATCATACTGCATTGATTACAACCGCACAGTTATATTAGAAGACTCTGGGTGCTTTTAGTCCAGACCTTTCAGCAGTTGAAATATCTTAGCCCATGTGAAATGCTAAATATGAGAGACAATTCAGGACCACTGAGCAGCTAAAACCCTGTATCAGAAAAGAATGGGGTAACACTCCTTAAAAGGCCCAGCAGCTAGTCTCCTCCGCTCCCAGACATTTATTAACTGTTGCTAAAAAAGACGAGGAGCTCGACTAAACAGAATGTCTCACTATGAAGATTGATATATTTTCTGTTTTATTGTGAATAAAATATTGGTTTATAAGATTTGCAAATCAAATCAAATTTTATTTATATAGCACTTTTCATACACAAGGTAACACAAAGTGCTGTACATAATAAAAACAAATCATGCATAATAAAAACACATTTTAAAAGCCTTCACCCATTGAAGAACAAAAAGTAAAAAGGCTCAATCGTACACAAACTCACACACTCATACAAACCAAGCGCATACACACTCCCCCCCACCCACCTATACCCCAATCTGTACAACATGAACTCTTGTCTATAATAACTGTCTCTAAAGAGATAACGAAATGAAAAAATAAATAAATAAAATGCATTGTTTTTATTTGCATATTGCAGTCAATTGTTTCGGAAAAGGAGTTGTACTCTAATATTCCATTTCATATATTTCACCCCTTTGGTTTTCCAGCTAGAGTGGAGTGTTAAGTGTCACAGGGTATGCAACTCGTGGGAATCCATCATGCTGGTGTCTTGGTTCTTACCAACTCCCATCATAATAAATAGTTCAAATTCTTTTTAACACTAATGAAATCAGTTCCATTTGAATTGGAGAAGCTCTGTGTTTGTGCTAGAGGCAAGGTTTACCATATGGCACAGAAGGACAATTACAGTTATTGCCTGTAGCTTTTTGAGCACGGTAATGTTTGCTACTCTGTCACAGCAGAACTGAAACACACAGAAACCCATAGTACAACAAGTATAGGGACAATGATGAGAAAAAATTTAGTTCCACATCAATTACTAATGTAAAGAGAAAACAAGATTGATTTTTTTTTCTCGATCTCGAACAAATGTTTTTATCTTCCTGTCTTCATTTAATTAAATGAAATGTTGTTTAGGGCCAGTCAGTACAAAAAGGCACCACATGCTCCCACTAGAAGGCCATTCCTCAAAGTAATCTGAGCAACTTGCAGCTCTTTGGTTTACATTGGCATATAAACACCATGATTGGATCCAAGCAGATTCCAGTCTTACAAATCTGTGATTACGTCCCACTAGATGCCATTTCTAGGATGCTAAACAGATTTGTAAAACACAACAAAGATTACTGTTTATATCCCAGATGTAAGAAAACCACAGATTTAAATGAAATCCATGGAAACTGAACAGAATAATGGGAAACCATTTTTTTTTTTTTTTCTGTTTTTGGTGTGACTAAGCTGAGCTCTGAACTTACCTTCTTAACATAGCTCTGGATCACTTCCAGGTCTGCAGTCTGTTGACCTGCCACGCAGACATCTGTCTCCAGACACTTTCCGGCCCATCTCTGTTGGCTTTTTTCTGAACTGTGAATTTAAAAAACAAACAAACAAGGAAATCGACACAAATACTCAACATAAAGCGTCAGTCACGCACTATTATGAGAAGTCAGTTATGATCTTATGAGGAGGAACATGTCAAATGGGCCAGCACTGTTTTAATATTACCTTGGACATGTTTTTAAAACAGTAGTTACAGCACATCATCCAATAATATTACATTAAAAACCTTGGCTCTAAAGATTCTGGCAGACATGCTCATGTTCATGAGCACTTGTTGACCCAGAATGATCATAGCTGAAACATAATGGCAAATTTGATGGAGGGTGAATTTTCCATTTAAGGAGAACACACATTTACCACAACCACAAAAGACTTATTAGACAGAAAAATGGACTAAATTTCCTTTATATCCCACTGCAAAACACCATCATAAAAGGCACATTCAGATACAGCTCTTCAGATTTGGATTGAGGTCAGTGGGAAGGCTGGAGTAATATCTTGTCCTCTGAGGTGTGAGTGACATTCTCATCTAGATTTGAAACAGTAGATCTGTCATATTTTTTTACCCTCATTTTTATGGTTTTTGGATGGCGTTGATGGGTAGATAAAAGGCAGAGTAAAGGGACAAAGGAGGGTGATGAGGACAAAAGAAAAGGAAAAGGGGTGTGGGGCGGTCACCACAGAAGAAAGCAGATGAAAGGATGGAGAGATGGTTTCTCTCTTTCAGCGTGCTGTTCCCCTCTGGCGAGCACTGATGATGCAATCAGCCGTCTCCACGGTGACAGGTGCCAAGAAGCAGCAGGACCACTTGGAAGGAGGGGCATCAAAGGAACAGCCTGGCACCTGCTTGCATGCATGTGTGTGTGGGATTATGTTTGTGTGGATACACAATCATTTAAACTCACATAAAAAGAAAAGAAAAAGTCCAAAACTGACAAATAAGCAAAGTACTTCCTTTGATAGCAAAGTGACAAATGGAAAGTTACACAAACAGCATGTCATGGAACAAAAACTTCGAACTTAGGAGCTTTTCTATATGAGACTGTCACTTTTAGTCAGAATTATGACTCAAGTAAAATATTTTAGAGATGTTGAGAAACATGTGGATAGCTTTTGTTTTATAAATGTCAGATAATTACTTTCTTAACCAGAAGCACTCAGAGAGCGCAGACCTGCACCAAGCCATTGTAATTTTTTTGCCAGTGATTGTGGTTATTATTTTTGAGTTAGAAGCTAAAATGGCTAAATTATCCCTATCTCCACATTGTACAAAATCCTTAAAAAAATTCCTGGATCCAAGCGGGGGATTCAGATCACCTCCAAAATCTAATCACTTGTTCCTTATTCCATTTCTGATATTTCCAGAAAATGTAATCAAAATCCATGAGTCCATAAGTTTTTGAGTTAAGTTGCTAACGGACAGACAGACAGACAAATCAAAGCTGTGAAATACATGACCCCCGCCTTGGCGTAGGTAACAGATATAGAAGTGATCAGAGTAGTAAGAGCCACTTTTTACATTTTTATTATCTTAATGATAAATAAAAGATGATGTGTTAAACATAAGTTAATACAGGCACTTTAGGTTGCTGGGCAGACAAAAAAAAAATTTATACTTATAGGTAAAAAGTTAGAGAAAGGCATGCCACAGAGCCAGTATCTTTTCTTTCTCTCTCATTGCTAAAAACAACAAGCAAACCAAAAAACTACAAAAGCTACTTCATTTGCCTCTTATGCACAGCCTCATAATTTTTTTTTTTTTACCCTTTCTGAAGAATATCAGAAAATAATGCTTAAAGCAGCATCCTCCAATCAGTCAGACATGTTTTACCCGACCCTCTATTTTCACTAAAATGTTTCAAACTAGAGGTTATTAGACGAGTCTAAGACAACATTATTCCTGGATCTTTATAATTCTATACACACTTAGCAAGTGACCAAAGATAACCACATTTTGCTGTTTGGCTTTTCCAGACTGCACTAAAAGCACAGGTAGTCCAGCTCCCCCATGTAACCTTTTTAACCAACTTTAATAAAGTAATATTTTCTCATCTCCATTCATTGAGCGTTCGATGATAAGTAAACTTTTACCGAATGCCAGGAGTGGTAATATATGAAAACAATGTTCTGCTAATATGGTGGCAAATATAAAACAGATGTGACAGCTACACAACAAAGTGTATGTACAGTATATTATGTAAGGCGGAGTTAAGAGTGAAATAATTGCAATAGTGAGCTAAACCTAGCCATTTTACTGGCTGACTCATAAATTATTCATTTTACATTAAGAAAAAGAGGTGCGGAGTCTTGTGATAAGGAGTCCCTACAGGAGCCTGTCTAAACACTGAAGTCCTATAAGTAGGGTCATTTGGCTAAATCTGGCTGCATGTTTATCATCTAATTTATTTTAATCAGCCATTAAAAAAAATAACATTTTCACAGTCAAATTACTTCCTTCATTTTAGAAAGTGCTGATGTTGAGGACAAGGTTGTGTTTCATATGTGTACCTTTGTGTTTCTCGAACCAACACAGCCCGGTGGAGTTGCCGCTGGATGTGGGCATGACGAGGGCCGCAAGGGTGAACAAAGGGGTGGACGGCAACTAGGACAAAACCCTGTGCATAGAGCTCCCTGACCTGAACCGGCAGTTCTCTCACTGATGACAAACAAAGTACCGATGACACCGGCACCTCTGGAGAGGGGAGAAAAACAAGGTTAGACAAAAGGGGTTAATGGGAAATGTGGTCATAACAAGGATGGGGGAGCTAATAAAACCAAGGAGGGGGAATGGAAAAAAGCAGGAACAAAGAGTTGGAGGAGGGGGAAAAAGAAAGAGAACGATGAAAGGGGACATAGGGCGCAAAGGAACAAAGATGGAGCTCATATCATCATAATTCCCACTGAACAACAACACATGGCATCTTCACGCTAAATCTGAAACTAATTACACCAGAACTATTAGGCTCTGTGCTTGCCATCACCAGCACACTCTGGCTTGTAGAACACACACTTGCAGATCCTTGCTAGCGTGCAGAGGCACACACTGCTGTGCATGAACTGAAGCTGGCTAGAATCATCCAAACATCCACCCATATTAATACCAAAACAAGGTAACACAACATATTCCCGCACATATATCAAAAAGGAGACAATGCTATCACAATGCTTGTTGGGCTGTGCAGCAATCACAGGCGCAAAGCCAGTTCCCTTATTACCACACACAATAGAAAGAAAACCTGTTCACTTCAGTGGAAATGGTTAGCAGAGCTTATCGTATGGCAGCAAACTGCCACAGTAAATCCACCAAGGGAGAGTGCAATGTGGGTGAGAGCGACCCTCTTGAGGTCACTGCATTGTACTGTGGCAAGACTTTTTGTCTTGAAACAGGCAAAAATGCACATGTGGCTGTGTGTCTCTGTGTGAAGCCAGGTGTGTGCCAGGATGAGAAAAAGAGACAAGTGAAAAAGGGGAGACAGAAAGAGCAAGGCAGTTAGCAGAAGGGGAGATGAGGCTGTCTGTTTCCTGAATGCCTGTCATTCCTTCCCATTCAATCTTATTTGCATGGGTCTGGAAAAGAGAAAATAACCTGAATAAATTAACTACACACGCACACAAAACACATGGACACACATCCATGTGTACAGGGGTGAAAAAACAGAAATGTGCAAGCCATCTCATTTTCAATTTGTTCTCCATCATCTGGCATGTTCACTTATACACACAAACACATGAGAAGATAGCAAGTGCATTAGGATACAAAGACATGCACACACACTCTCCTGACCCCCATCTGACTTAAAGAATGGGGAGGGGAAAAAAATTAATAGAAGCATCATTTTGGCAAAACTGCTTGGTACCAGATGAGTCTTTCATCAAGCAAACACTTAAACGTGTGTCTGTGGAGACATATCAAAAGTAGCATAAAAATAATAATAAAAACAATAACTGGAGACAAGAGTTGGGTGAGGAAAAGGGTGTGTGTGTGAGGGGGATAACAGCAATCCTGTCATCGTAAACAGCCATTAGCTGTTATTAGATCTGCTCGGCTGGCACTCACCCACCGACAAGACACAGGCATGCAGTGCTTTAGGCTGGGATGCAACTTCATTTATACTGTCTGCCACTGTGGGATTTAAAAGGGAGGCTGCAATTCCACCCCAGAATGGGAACAGCTCATGGCAAAAGCCAACTGGAATTTTATAGTGCCAGCTGGGGAGGGCAAGGAGGTGTAAAGAAGTTAACTTTTAGGCTAGTTCAAAGTATGTGATGACGTGGTTTTGTGCTTCTGGTTCGGGGTTTAAAGCAAGAAGGAGGGGGAACACATCACTGGGAACGCCTGCTTCCATACATTCGTGCATAAGTGCTGGAAAGATGAAGACAAATCCATGGGGGTGTTGTTCGATGGACAAAAGTGACTGAGCAGCTGTTGATCCTCTCTCTGCTATTTCTGGCTCAATCGGCAGCTTTGAACACATCGCAGCCGCTGTGTGTTGAGAGTGATGCCTTACTTTTTGACCCTGGCTTTACACAAGATGTTTGAGAAGCGTGAGAGTCATCCTCCTCCTGTAGCTGCTTCAAAGGGCTTATTAATTCCTTGTACTGTACAAATCACTGAGTTTCAATGTGTGACTGTAAGGCATTTTGCCGTGCATGTGCAGCAAGGTATCTCAGGGAGTGTATATGAACCATCCTGTGCCTGTGTTGTCTGAGTGTGAGCGCACGAGAAAGCAAGCGTTTCGACTAAGCCTGCTAGGTGATGCATGGGGATTACTACTTACAGTCACCCTTAAGGCTTATCCCTGTGGTTGCTGGAGGTTCACATTTATTCAAATTGCCTTCTAATGACTTACAGAGGTTTTACTTGAGTAAATGTGCCAAAACACTGACTATAAAATAATCAACTTCCTGGAGCCAGGAGCTTCTTGCTGTTACTGGAATGCAGCTGCAAGTTATGACAGTTGTTGATCAGTATCTGATCTCCCCAGTGTGCCCACTTTATAAGAAATGTCAGAAAGAGCGCTGGGTTCACAAAAATGGCTGCCAAAAAGGAGCAAGAGAAGAAAGGTTTGCTGTGGTGAGAACACAGTGAGGCGCTTAAGGCACAAACGGTACTGATGTACTTGTGAGGCTGTGAATTACAGCCTGGCTCACTTTTTACACATAGCAACACTCATCATTGCAGGCATTTTCTCAAGGCTTTTTGCAAATAAGACTGAAGCTGCAAGAAAAAAAAAATCATCCACAAATATCACTTGATCTATGTCAGATCAAAAAATTTTCTTTAACATGTTGGATGTGCTGTGTTTGCCCTGGAAAAGGCGTGAGGAAATGCAGATGTAGCAACCTGATGGATCTCTGCAGTGCCTGCTCTGAGAGAAAATACATCACACACACAGTCCTATAGCAAGTTACATATACTATAACTGTGCAGATCTCATGCTCACACAAATACTGCAAGAATATTTATGCATATACCTCTGGTCGAAATAAAGTTGCCTGCAGGCATTTAAAAGGTTTGCAACCAGACACACCAAAACACACAGAACCAAGCATCAGACAGAAGTTTAAATGAGCTGAGTGGGTCTCCATCTCTGCTGGGCAGCAGAAAGTCACCAGCAGAGTTCACCTTCTCACTGCTCCAGAGACTGGTGTTAGTCACACTGCATCACATCTAACTTTCTTCCTCACACATCCCGACTCCCACTCGCTCATCCTCACACCTCTTTCTCTCCTCGTTTTCGAGAAGCTTGTTCGCGTTTCCCACCATGAACTACAGTTTACCGCAATTTTGCTGTTTTTTCTCAATCACCTTCCTGATTTTATTCTGCTCCCTTTTATTTAGATGTTTTTCTCTCCTGTTTTTTTCTTCTTTGTTCATGCTTTCCAATCTCTCCGTTTCTACTTTTCATTATCGGAGCACAACATTCGACGCACAGGAGGCCATGGTACGATGTCACACCTGGCAGCTGGATTTCATATTCAACATTCCAGTTGACAAGTCACGGTGACACTCAGTGTTGCAACGGGGATAATGATGATCATGCTGCAAGGTGGAGGATCTGTGAAGTAGTAGTATGGTGGTTCTGAAGTGCAAAACAAGATTTTTGAAAACGTAACAAAAATGACAAAAAAAAAGATTCAGAAAACATTTTACATAACAGAAAACAGTATTTCACAAAGCACTTCAACTGGTTTTTGCAGAAATAGAATTTGTGAAAGGCCGTGTTTGTCTTCGGTCAACTGTGTTTTCTGTAATGAAATATGATGTCAAATGTTATTGTGACTGGCATCCCAGGACGACCACAGTAAAGCTAAAGTCAATTGGTGACTACAGAGTAAAGACACAGTTGAGGAGAACAAGATGTTAGTTACAGATCATATGAGACCGGCCCCGACAAATCAGAGAAACTGAGTGTGAATTTTGGGGTAAATGCCTGAAACATTGAAAGTGTTTCTCTTCATCCTCCCTGGATTCACCAAAGGGTCGCTGTGACCCAATGTGAACAAACCAGGCTAAATAGTTTCTGCTCAAACACTATTGCTCATAAAACAAAGACTAACACTATGTCATCGGCCGCATTGTTTTCGCCGAGTTTAATCGCTCACTGGTCAAAGGTCAGTTTGGATAAAACGCTGTGCTTCTCTTCATTCTAAACACAAAACTCCTCTTCCTGGGAACAAAACTTCGTTTATTAAAAAGCCATCTTGTCTCAAACATTTCACAGAGGCTCCTGCAAAGATATTTGTTTTTCATTATCATGCAGGAGTCATCAAGTCACGCTGGCAGGGAAATAAAATCATTAATGAAAGTCAAATTGAATTAAAGCGCGGATTTGACCGTGGGTTTCCTCAATGTCATGGACTGACATACAGATTTGCTATCTGCCTCTTACATACACACACAAACACACACCCACCCACACACATACACACATACAAATAAATCCCTTTTGCTGGGAATGAGGTCTCTCAATCTCCACAAACAATCAGATAATCCTCCAGGAATCCTTTACTTCTCTTGGTCTCGCTATCACACACGGAAAGAAAGGGAAAGAAGCAAATATATACCCACTTGCAATCACACACACACAGACACAATCAATTCATATTAACTGCATTTATCCTGAAATAGTCTACCAATCTTAAGCAGCTCAGGTGGCGTCATTGAGTTTACCATATAAATGACCTGCCTTTCTGCTAAAGATAAAACTAACTTTGTTAAATAAGTACTAAAAACAGTGTTCTGTTTGAGCATGATTGAGCCACCATGGCCACTTGTTTGAAAACGGAGTGTGTGTGTGTGTGAGGTCTCTGTATCGATACATGTGTTCAGACGATCTGTCTGCTACCGCCTTTAGCAAAGAGAAAGACAAGCCACCATCATGTCTATTGCCTATTGTGGTCTTCACCACCTTTCTGGATTGCCAGAAATTTCTCTGCCAATGCTACATCCTAACCCATTTTGCCAGACATAACAGGGCTGGCTGACAGTGAGGTCTATTGGCAACCGGACCGTTGCCACTTGGATGTGCCAGCTGTCTGTTACAGTTTGGGGCTTGTAACGTCATTGGAAACTTGCACCTGCTTCGTGTCAGGTGACGGAGTGCACAGCGTTGGCTTGTAGACATATTCAGTAATAAATATTGCTATAGCAATATTGCAACAGTTATACATTTCTGTCTCAGGACCAATGACACAGGACCAGACATATTTTTTAATTGTATTTTAGACATTAAGTCATTGAAAGCAGAATTTTTGGTTTTTTTTTACAGCTAAACCAGGACAAGATTAATTTAAGATAGTTTTACTGTTTTTTGTTGTTTTTTTTAAAAAAGCTCTTAATGGTCTTAGTCCTAATCATTTATCTAGTTTCCTTATATTTCCTGTATATTTTATTAACCTGATATTCTTCTCTCTCCTTATTAATGTTAATTGTGTTCCTTTTAATTATTATCAAGTCTCTAGTGTTGCCTCACTGCAAAGTGCTGAGAGTAAGTTAGCACTTACCATGTCATTGCTCTTAAATGTGTATGTATGTGTGTGCATGTACATGCATCTTTTTGTCTACACACAATTTTTTACTCTCCTAGTTTATATTTTAATCTCATTTTGTAAATCATTTTGTGTTGCATTTATTTGTATGAACAGTGCTGTTCAAATAAAGCTTTAATTTATTGATAAGGAAAGCAGGTGATAATTGAGAAAAATAACTCTTCCAGCACATTAACACATTCTGTTTCTCCTTCTCGCTTACACCTCCCCCCGCCCCCCATACCTCCCTTCTATCTCTTCACAGACCAAACCAGCACAATGGCAGAATTAGTATTTTTAGAATCAGACGCCTCTAGAGGATTCTCATCAAAAATTTGCGACGCAGTGAGGCCACACCCACGTTTCCATGTAATTTTTCACAATTATTCACAAATACAAACAAAACATGTTTGCACGCCCAGTCCCACAGACAGAACCTGACAAATTTGCACATTAGCTTTAGTTGTCATTATCATTGCCTCTGCGCGAGGGAGCAGCAGGAGGGGGGAGGGCATTACCACAGTGTGCACAATATAGCTGAATCTGAAAATTAAATAAGTCTTTGAACTTTTTGCAACAAGAGCTGCATACAGACACAACTTTCTACCCTGAAGAAACATACTGTATGAAAAACACCCAGTTCTGCAGAGTTGCTGACCTCAACATTTTTATTTGACTAGCTGAAGTGGGAAAAGCAAGCGAGAAGAAAACAATGCAGATGACAAGGTAAAGCAGAGTTAAACTAAAAACTTAAGTAAGCAAGCACACTTGGAATCAGAATAAGGTTTTCAGTGAAATGATTTTCCCAGAATTACTTTGGAATGACCAAAACTGAAGATGCATCCCTTGGAGCCTCCTCCAGACTGGAACCGGGACAAAAGTGAAACAGATTTGAATGAAGCTCGCCAGCTACATGTCAAGGCCAAGATTACATCTTTTCATTTGTGCTGTGTCTGAAATGCCTCCTCCATTAACATTTCAGTCATTAATTATCTTCATTTCATCATTTGAAAAGCAAATATGAAGCAAGTCATTGTTTGACAGCTGGAACAAGAAAGCTTTCATTAAATAAATTAAACCTTTTTTGTTCTTTTTGGAAATGAACATTTAGTTTCAATAGGCTATACCTTCCTTTGCTCTCCTTTACCGTCTATTTAGTTAAATATGTGACTATTCTAGCACCCGTTTAGTGCTGCAGTTAATACCCCAGAACTACAGCAAGCTAGTTCCACACTCAAAAACCACAAATACAGAGAATCAGGCTTTCATATATAACAAACCTGAAAAGACCAATTTTTTCAAGTTGAAAACCGTCATAGCTGCCAATAAGATAAGGTTTATAATGAAAACACATAAACCGTTTTCTGATATACTCAAGGCAAGAAGGCCAAGTGCATTTGAGTGGGATTGAGGGTGAGCAGCAGAAGGCCGGGGAGCAGTGGTGATATAGGTAGGACTAATTTGCATATTCATGGTTTTGCACATAATTAAAAGAGACTAAAGCACACACTTATATAGAATGCACTTTAATGCATGAAGGAATTGTTTTCTTTAAAGATAAGAAAAAAACAAGATAAAATGTTAATGGGCAGTCTAAGTATCAACTTTATTTTTGTACCTCTTTAGTAGAGAGATAATGCATGAGAAAAGAGTAACACATGACTATTTCAAGTATGCATGTGTGGGAGTCAAGTTGTGTTGAGGCACATGATGTCTCACTAAGGTTTTACAGGCCAAGCTCTCAAGAAAAAAAAAAAAGGAGGGGAGGAAGGGGGGGTGTACTCACAAGAGAAAAATTATTTCTGTCAAAATGAAATGATTGCCAAGACACCGACTGGGCTGTGCTTCATACCTTCTTTCCCCAGTAGAAAATCCAGGAAGTGGTAGGTGTAGGCCACTCCAACTTTAGTCTCCACCTGAGGCCGTCGGAGAGTGGAGTAGATATTGCCAGGGTTACGCTTCTCCTCTGTTTTCCTCAACTTTGGGAGCCTACACCCCATTTCTCTGACAGGAGAGGAGAGGAGAGGAGAGGAGAGGAGAGGAGAGGGTGAGAAAAATCAATTCATACAGTTTCTAAATATAAATAATGAACTTGCACTTTCAACAAAGTGTAATTGTTACACACACACACCTAAACGATAAGTCTTCATGTGCCACCTTTAGCTTCAGGGGGGAAATGTGTAAATCTAACTCAGATGTTTTAACCACACACACACACACACACACACAGACACAGACCGCAATAACACTGAAATATGAGCGTGTCAACCATTACCTGCTTGGTGGGCTGCGATACGGACATCTCCTAATCAAATGGGGCTGATTGAGAGCGACATGTTTGATCAGAACGAATTAGAGCAGAAATGAGACCGATTTCCTGCCCTGTCAAGCAGAGCAACATGAGACTAGATAGACAGAAAGTGGAGAGCCAAAATATTGGCCATGTTTTACTGCCAACCAATTTATATTCTGATCCTAGGCTTGCCTTGAAGCACAGAGGAATCTGTTTTATTATAAGCCTTTTTTTAATAATATTTTGTAAGGACCAGTAAATACCTCTGAGAATAGGTGATTTGATAGAGGTTCTATTTGAAATCCCCTCTTCTTAAATTCAACATGCAATTTAAAGCCAAAGATATTGCTTGCATGCTTTATAAAGATTGAAAACAAAAGAAGTGAGGTGATGAGGTAGAGGAATGACAAAGGAGAGGACAGAGAGGGGGGTAAATGAGAAGGGAGAAAGAGGTGTGGTCAAATTTCATCAAGCTAATCTGATGTGACAGCAACGGTACCCTCAAACCATCACCAAAGACATGCTTAATATTTGCATTTGCCACTGTTAGAGCCACACAGTGAGGTGCACATCTGCATGTATGTGTGAGTGTTTATTTGTGTGTGTGTGTCTTCCCCAGGGGCAGGTCTATATCTGTATCTCTGTATCTGTTTGGGGAGCATGGAGAATGACATAGTAACTCCCATTGGGCCAAGTGCTTGGACATTAACTCGGCTAACGATCCTAACAGACTACATTATGCCTTGTGTATGCGTGTCTGTGTGAGATGTGTGTTTGGTGACTAACAGCTCTGAACGCATGGTGCATGCATTCAGAAGGGTTATGAAGTTCTGGAAATGCTGCATCTTTTTACACTTTTGTAGCTCATCTGTCTTGAGACAGTACACTCGAGTCATTTAAATTTCCCAAAGTGAAAATTCAATACAACATACTCTTTCCTAATAAGAACAAATGAGGAAAGATGGAGGGATGACACTCTGGTAAAAGGAAAATGAGACTATCTTATCCAAGTCTCTTCTCCTCCCACAGTCCCCCTCTTCCTCATGACCTACCTTTCTCATCTTAAATTTTTCTACTATTAGCTCTTCAGCTTGTCTTCTTCAGGATTTTGCCCCATGTCTTTATCACCCTTTTTCTTTACCTCTTCTGCCCACCATCTTTGAAAAGCACCACTCCCTCCATTCTGTTGGTACAATGGCCTTGATTAGTCTTAGCGTAAACTCTTCTATGTCAATCTCATTATAAGACTTTAAAACCACCCCTCATTCATCACCATCAGCTCATTCTGACCTCTACATTCTCTCGTTCCATCCACTTTTAGTCTCAACTTTCCATCAGTTTTGCTTCTTTAATCCTTTACCCAGACTCTGCTTTCTCCAATCCTTCCATCCATCCATCCATCCATCTTCTACCACTTATCCTACAGACTGCAGAAGCAGAAGTTTGATTTTGAGCCATCTCTAAGACAGCTGAAACTTTAGCGTGCCCTAGGCCTGTGCAATTTTAACCAGCCAGTTCAACATTCCCGAAACATCTTGCTTGAGAGCCATCTTTGACGCCTCCTCAAATAGTTCTTGTTGGGGCAGTGGCTCCATTCTCAGCTGTGCAGGTGAACATTTAGGCTCAACTCCCTCGTCACCACAACAGACCAGTACAACATCTTCCTCCTATTTTCTATACTATAGCTGCACATATACCAACAACTTATCCCCAACCAAGGCTGTCACTCCAACATTTCCTGGATGGACCCCAGTGCTTCAGTGGAGGTGACCATCTTCCATTATATTATGTTACATTATTAGTCCTCAAATCCTCTCTAACCACCAAACCATTCTGTCTGGTAGCTCAAAAAGTTTCCACAGCCAATGTGCTCTCCTGCTGAGCCTGTTCAGTTCTATAAAAATTATTACAATGTCTCCAGCCAAGATGGCCCCAGGTTATGACTTGGAGCATGTAGACCCACTCCCAACGTTTTTTCTGGGGGCCTGTACTTTAATATGTCTTGTCTGCTAAGGGGGAAAGAAGCACAATGTGGGAATGTTTAGCAGGTTTAATCTCTGGCTGGTTAGAGAAAAGGGATTTGGTTTTGAAAGTAAGGGTCAAACATGAGTGGGTGGAGGAAACTCTGCACTGTAATAGAGACAGTCTCCAAGTCTTAAATTGGATCCAATTCTTAGCTTTGCTACTATAGTATTTTAATCCAATTTCAACCTCATTACAAACCAAGGGATTTGAATATTCAAATAAATTGCATTCATTAATAGCATTACTCCCCTTCATTCATGATGCTCAGCTAAAGATTATAACCATTTTAAATTATCCACATTGTTGCTCCCAGTGGTAGTTGGTTTTGTTGCTCTCCTTTGTTGTTCAGCAGGAGAACCAAGAACATTAAATGTTCTTGGTTCTCCTCTTGGTCCCGGCCAGCCAAGTGATCCACTGTTTGATCCAACCATTTAACTATCATTTTTTATGTATGCTGACAGCTCATTTTTAAAACACAAGGTTTCACTTTAGCAGATTAACTCTGTCTGGGCGGGAGTTTAAAAAACTGACATCTGTAATTGGACACAACACAAAAATGAAAACTCAAGGTTGTAGTGCCAGAGAAACGCTACTGAGTTAAATATTCAAGGCCTTTTTGCTTCATTCGAGGCCTTTTTCTCTACAAGTTGACTTCAAACAGAATCTCATACATGCTGTCACACACACAGGCAGTAAAGGCCTTGACAGATAAAAAATAAAAAAAGTAACTCTTCACTGAACAACGAGAGACAGGAGACGGAGACACATAAAAGGAATGTAAAAGAGAGAATGAAGTGACAGACAGGGAGTAGCAGAGGGCTTCTCATTAGAGAATCTCTTGTAGCTGAGGGTTTTTTTTTTTTTTAAATGACAGCAGATTTACGTGAGAGCGTAATCTGTCTTGAGTATGCCACTGCACTGCTACCTCTTGTTCCACTCGAGGGATGCCCACTACAAAAAGCAATACTTATCTGAAGCAGAGGGAGACGCGCAGACGGACACAAGCTGGGGTAAATTTACAGTTAATATCAAGACGATGACTGCAGAGACTTCACAACAGTGAAATAATGATTTTAAAAAATGTTTTTTCTTGTCTAAACTATTGCTTTAAAAAAAAAAAACATTCACACACTGCTGTATTAATTAACTGTATATTTACAATCCATCTATGAGAACACATAATATGTACATTATATACAGGAAAGAACACCTGCTATGATATAATAAGACATTATTAATACGGCAAGGTGTGCAGAAGAAAAATTACATTATTAATGCACTTAAGGGTGCAACAATATGCTTTTATAAAATTCAAGTTGTTTCAGTTGCATAATTATAAATAAAGATCTCTTAATAATTTAATTGTATATAATTTATGATGACAGGAAATGTTTAAGCTTGAGGAACTCTCCCTCTTCAGCAGCAAGAAGGGGAGCCCTGCAACAGATGGTCTGACACCCACAGAGTTCTGACCAGCAGCTAATAACCATAGAAAAACTGTGGCAAGTACTTAAAGATGTGCAAGTAGATTAGGAAGAATTTGTGATGATATATGGGGAAAATTATTATTATCAAAAAATAAAATGCTTTCTGTCCTTTTTCCCCATTTGCTGGTCTAAATTAGTCAATATGTTTACAGTCATTTATGTCACAACAGTATTGTGGGCAATAAATAACTGATTACAAATCAGCATTGGTGCAAATCAACATACTGGGTTGTCACAGGAAGTCCTTTGATATTCAGGAAAACTAATTATGTGGACAAGCTGTGGAGGTGAGGTAATTATTCAACCATATCATAATGCTGATTCCATAGTCCAAAATCATCAGCACTATATGGCCCTGACTTAAAAGCAACACCACTCACTCCAGCTATTGTATGTTAGCTGTGTTAGATTTGCTTTTGCTGCAAGCAGTATAGGTGCTTGTCGTTTAAAGTACATAATGCATCATCTGATGAGGATCAATAAATGTTCATTGCTTTTATAGACTTACATTTACAGATTTATTTGCAAGCTGTAATTTTTCTTGCTTAAGAAAGGATTTGGGGTTACAAATTTAGTAAATGTTTGTAGTTCTGTTAACACTGTTTGCACCTGGAATTAAATAATCTTTTTTGCAGTTGTTAAATTATTACAATTAGGTATGCTGTTGAAAACTACTTATTTTAGCATATTGTATAAACACTCCAGGTACAGTATTTCCCTGAATTTTAAAATTAGAGGTGAGAGACGGATTCCTGCAGAGCGGGCTTCCCTCCCACTGGGTTCTACTGAGTTTCTATGGAGGATGCTGCTGATGATCAAGAAAGAAAAAAAAAAGATGAGCAAGAATAGAAAAAGGGGAAAGACAGAAGGAGCAGGAAATGGAGAGAGACAGACTGAGAGCAGAGTGGGAGCGTGTCAAGTTGCCTGCAGGGAGGTGTTATTCCTCTAAGCAGCAAAGTAGTCATCTCAAACAGTGCTTTAATGAGGCTGCAGAGGGAGGATAAAAACTAATTATGACATTGATGTATTGGTTTGTCACGCAGCTTTGTGTACGACCTATTTTTCTCCAGAAAGGATGAGTTTATGAATAAAAGAGGAGTGTTTGAACTGGAGCATCAGTTTACTAAGCCCTGAGGTCGATTCTAACATTCTTGCAGTGGAGTAAAGAGTAAGTGGCGATCAGTGTGATTAACTGGATGTCACTCACCACTAATGCCTGCTTTTCCATACAGATTTCCAGCTTTATGCTGCAGCCGTACACAGCCATAAAACTAACTGATGCCCCATGCACTTTGTGGGTGCAGCATAGCTTGAAATTACATGTTTCTGGTTTTCCCTTTTTCCTCTTTGGTGCGTTAAACCTCGAACATGGTACGCACGCACTACCAGTCTCAATAGCACGTGGCTATGGGGTGGCGCTGCCCGTTAACGGCGGTAGTTTAGTGAACGGGAAATGAGACATGACAGGTCGCTTACGCACCACATCTTTCTCGCCTTGGCACACAAACTCAAACCCCGTTCTTCCATCTGCGCGCAGCACATTTACTCTGTCACGCTTATCTTGAGTTCATTTCAACCTGTGACAGCGAGCAGAGGGCTTATTCATTTCGTTACGCCAGAAATACAAATGGCACACATCACGCAAAACAAATGAATGGATGCGAGTCGAACCCACGAGGATTTCTCTCTGTCACCGGTGTGTTGGAGTGGAAAGATTCCACAGAGGAAAAATCTCTTGATGTTGTTTAACAGTTAAAAAAATTAAAATATATAAAACTCCATGGGTTACTCTTTCATGAGAGAAATCACGTGTGCTACAAAAAGTGACTTAAATGTTAGGTGGTTATATTCAGTTATGGTTGCCAATAGTGAAAATGAGAACAAACAGATTTCATATTTATGTAAAAAAAAAAAATCTATAAATTAACAACCAGCAGTTAGTCTATACTCACCAATTAAGCTGGTCCTGGTCTTTACGAAGTAACTAAAAGCGTCCTCACGCCGCGACGTATCACTCTCCTATGTCTTCGTCTGTTCCCGTCACGGCTGCTGCAAGACACACACACACACACCGGATCTGACAGACCCTGCGATCCAATGGGAGGAGAACATGAATCCTTCATTTAGAAACTACAACTGACTGTAAGCTCACGATAAACACTCCGTCTGGTTCTCCGTCTGTCTGAAGCGCGTGAAGAGGGAAAGAGGGCGGTTTGTTATCATCTCTCGCTTTCCTGTTGTTACCCGCTTGCTACTTAGCTTATATCTAACATTCTAGAGGGGAAACTAAACTATTTGCATCCTATTTTACACTATGGAATAAGTGATTCCCAGAAAAGTAAGAGGCAGATCCATTAATGAGGTTAAATGTGGAAGAGCAACCTACATTGTTCCCAGGTGTTAGTTGTTTTTAATAGTTGTGCTCATCGCACGCAGTTGACCTACTATCAGGATTAGTAGATACGTTTTTCAGGGGAAAATTCATATTTCATAAACAGCTATCCAGACTTATCCATAATTCAGAAACGTCTGACAGCAGGTTAGGAGGGTGGGTCAAAGGCTGGAAAGGGCACTCAGGGGAATCCAGTCACACCATCAGACAAAACCTGTGACCAAAAGATGGGCTTGTTGCCAGGCAAGTTGAGCAATCCAGCCCTGACTTATAAGCAGCAGCCAAAAAAGTGTGGAACAGCAGTTGGAAGGTACGCTGCTCTCCAAAGCTTCCTGCAAATCATTGCTTCCCAACTCACAAGTATGATATAGTCTCTAAGTTTTAACATTAACTTGGCATTTTAAGAAAATGTACAAACATAACAAATTAAACTTTATTATTCAAGAAAAATACCCAAACCCTACTAAACATGAACACCAACTAATACCAAACAATGCAGTGCCAAGGCTTTCTGAACAGGGAAAAAACGCAGACACCTGCACACAACAGCCCTCAAGGTCAATGTCCATACAAAACTACAAAGTGAGAGTAAAAAGAAAGAAAGAAAAATCAGTGACAAACACCATATGCAAATGTGCATTTTCAGTTGTCTAGTTGCTTCTAAAATAAAATATCAAAACATCAAGTGCACTCACTTGTGACATACCTATAAATTCTTTGTGGAAATGTTTACAATATTAAACCCCTAAACTCTGAAACATGAAGTGAACAAACACTGAGTAGTAAATGAATGAATGGAATAAAGCACCTTACTTCAAACTAATCCAAAATTTTCTACATTTTCTTCTCTGCATACAAGTTGATTGAGTGATGGTAAACAAATCGATGTCACGATTGACCTTGACTACAAACTCCAGAAACCAATTGAAAATTAGATTGATGACCCAAACCAGAAATTACTTAAACAGATGTGATGAGACAAGTCTGCTTCTCATTCACTGTAATAACACCGAATGAAATCAAATGTGTATAATAAATGAGTGCTTAAATTAATGGAGTGCCCCTTATGCTGAAGTAGAAAAGTTAATGAAAATCTTAATCAAAAGAGACATGAACCTAACTTGTAGATGAGAATCGCTCCGAAGCTGTAAACAACAAATTACTGTCAAGACATTGTTACAATATATAGAAACATATTTCTAATGTACAGAGAGCTCTTGCAGAGGCTTAAAAACCCCAACCAAATATTTAAAATAATTCAAAAAATAAATAAAACATAAATAAGCACAAAGAGTAAGCTTAAAAGTCCTTTCGTCTTTTTCATGTCTGGAATAATAAACTAAAGTGAAAAAAGAAAAAAACAGAAGCATGTGATCCCATGCATCAGCTGGTACGTTTATGGTGCCCTGCTCATTCTGTGAAACAGTCACTGTGATCCAAGTGAGTTAAAAGCAGCTGACATCAGGTCAACCTTAATAATCTTGGTTGAAGTGGCTGGGATCGAACTGGTAGAGTTAAAGTGGAAAGCTCATGAAGTCTGGTGTTAAAATGGCTCTCAAATTTTGAGGCAAATAAAGAAAAGTGAGGGTATTCCAACAACATTATGAAGAGGTGAGTTGCTTTCCGATGTCAGGAACATCAAGATGTCACTGTGCATTTGGATTGTTTGATGCCACCACAGCCTGAATTTGAGAAAGGAGAAGAAAATCACAACACAAGCTATTTTTTTTTTCTTCTTTAAATGCACATTTAACCAGACTGCAATAATATAAGTTACTTTATGTTAAAGATACAGAAAACTGACAAAATACTGAGGATGGCTATGAAATGGGGGAGCAGAGAAGTTCATAAACAGATTTTGCAGGAAAAGGCAATAATATGTGACAAGTTCAAAATAAGACTAGTTTTTCAATACAGTTAATCTGAATTTCAAGATGTAATCTCACAGATTTTTCTCTTCATGGGTAAGAAAAAAAATCTTTGCAGGCTACTGGTCCTCCAAGATTGTTATCTATTGTGAACTGGGTTTTAAAGTAGTGCTTTACCTGTCAGGGGCTTTGAACTACACCACAGACAGCATAGTCTTGACTTCACAGTCCACAAAGTTCTGGAAACAGGATTTAACATAACAAAAATATATAAAGCCTACTTTGTACAGTTGAGGTGCATTATAATGATGATTCACACAATCTATTCTTAAGCCTGACAGCACCCTCTAGTGGTGCTCACAAATACAACAGTTTGTGGAGAACAAGTGGAGAGATGACACTATTCTCTTCAAAGCGAAAAAATTATAATCAGAAATGTTACGTGAATTTTGAAAGGATGAATATGTTTTCTGTAGCTTAAAAGTAACCCTTTATCCCAATAAATGCACAGGTACCTGATTGAAAGGCTGTGCCCTCTGGTCTGCAGTCCAGGGAGGTGGAATGTACTGTGTGGGGAGAGAGGAGTCAGCAAAGTTCAAGGGCAACAGGCAAGAATGAAAGCCTGACTTGGGCAGTGGATTGTTGGACGGGCAGAAAGTAGTGGGCCAAACACAGACACAAACCTTTATCTCAAGTTTAGTGCAAGATAATGTTCAAAATCCCCTTATTTTTTAAAAACATACCTGGTAGGCATTCTGTGCATAGTTCATCGGAATTTGTGGAATCATGACCCCTCCAAAGTTGGTGTAAGAGTACGGCTGCAAAAAGTGAGGACAAATGTGACCTCAAAGGGCAAGGAACTTCAAATTTTGTTTTACAGTTAAAGTAATGATAACTCTGCTTCTGTCACATTAAGGTCCTGGGAAAAAAAAACCTAATTGCTCATAACTGGTGCAAACTGATTTTATTACCAATAACATTTAAGTTATTATATATATTTTCCACATTTCCTATTATGATGGAAAGTTAATTTAAAGACTGCTGTCCTATCTTACAACATGATTCTTGGCTCTGATTATGAACATAAGCCGACCTCTTCAAACACTAAATTCATTTTCCCTGAGAATGAATACAAAATGCATTTACTTGCTCTGTCAACTTCTTTTTTCCCCTTTCCCACATGTGTGATATACCTGATTGTATGGGCTGCATCCACTCAGGATGGGTGATGGCTGTGACATCCCTCCTCCCATGGGTGAGCAGCAGGCACAGTAAAAGTACTGGGTGGGACTCATCCAAGGAGTTGGTTCAACCATGCGGGACAGCATGGAGCCTGAATGGCAGAGAACACACAACAATATGAAACTAAGAACCTGTTGTTCACAACTGGTATTAATATGAGTCAGTGTGTCTTCCATTAGCCAAAAACAATTGTAAAGAAAGCGGACACTAATGGCCTGTTTATACTCCTTTGTGGACACGCACAGGCAACTGTGTTCCCCTGACCTGAAACTGTTCCAACAGCTCAGCCATTGACGGAGGAAAGTTAAAGTAAGATAAGTCTGTGTAGTTGCAACAAAATTGTAAGCACAGTTGTTGCAGACAGCCTGACACATTTTCTCTAATATTTACTACACACAGACCACATAAGAATTTCACACATTCTTAAAATATAACTGGCTTTTCAAGCACACCGAGAACTGATAAGTTGGACAATCCTTATACATACTACTTGCGGCCATTTTTATTTATCAGTGTGAGCACAAATGTTTCATGAACTTAAAATTTTAAAAAAGTCTAAACTTGTTGAAACAACTTTGACACAGCTGTATTTTGTGATGGTAGAAAGATGCAGTCAAAGCGCAAACAAGTACCAACAAATCTGTGTACAAAACGAACAAATAAACAAGAAGACAACATTTCTTTTAACTTTGCAGTCTTAAAACTCTATGGCTATTTGAGTTTTGTTTTGTAAGTAGATCTAAAGTGCATCACAAAGTTCTTTATACAATTAATAGTCAGCTATTTCTAAGCAGGAAAGACATGTGAAGGAGTCTTAAGTGGAGACAATATGATGAGAATATTGTATAAAGCTTGGGAATGTGAAGTCACACTGCAAAGCATCGTGGAGTTTGCAGACACTCTGTCAAACGAAGCATAGCTGTGTAGTCACAGCTGATATGAAGTGCACTTTTTTCAGGAATATTCTGTCACAACTGTTCTATGACCGTAATGGCAAACCACTGCAACAGTTTTTTTTTCCTTCCAAACCTGAAAACAAAAACTTGGTGCCCACATTTCTCATGTTAGCAGGTGGCACTGATTCACCATTTCAAAGGGTATGCTTCTTTGTTCCTGGCATTTTCACAGTAGAAAGTCAGCATTATTTGTATTCATACATGAAGGTAAAGTGATTGATGACTTTAGTTTGCATTCCCTCTTTTCCTACAACTTTACCTTTAGCTTCACTGGTAGTGATGTTTTCCAGTAGTTCCATGGTCTTAGACATTTGTGTATTACATAGTACATGTCAGCTCTTAGATACACCTTATGGTGCCCCTGGACACATCATCAGTGATGTAACCTGGGATCACAGGGGGTTTCGGG
>JBAMHW010000019.1:11328084-11360595 GCA_037177495.1 Rhadinocentrus ornatus
TTCATGTTTTTTAATTGCATTACAGGAAATAAAGAACTTTATCACAATATTCTAATTTTCTGAGACAGTCCTGTAATGATAATGCCATAAAAATTAAAGTACACCCTTTCAAAGATAAATAAGCTTTAATTTCTAAAGAACATTTTACACTGGAAATGGAAGAAATTTTAAATACAAAACAAAAACAATAAATAGGATGGACTCTCAGAATGAAAACCAAACACAACCAAAAACAATAAGTATAATGAATAATAAAGTCTTTGTTCTGTAAACAAAATTGCCCTTAAATAAATGTATTAAAAAAAATTAAACATGGGGCTCAGACAGGAAAAAACGGTAAAACTGCCAGTTAGTACCATTGTTTTAATAAAAAACTTTAAAAAAATGTACTGCGCATCGTTTGTGAAGCTAAAAAATCTCCCCCCCATCACTGCGTGTCAGACTGATCTAGGAGCAGTGAGTGGGGGGGGGCTGTGTTTTTTTTTTTTTTCTCATGACGTAGATACAGCTCTATATCTTAAAAAACATAACATGGTTTTACTTTGTAGAAGGTGCTATGAGATATTTTTTTACCCACGTAATCCCATTTTTAAAATAAATATAAAAAATACAAATTTTATCAACAGTATACGTGGTTTTCATCACAATTAAGTAATACTGTGTTGTTTACAGCTCATAAAACACATGTTTTGGGTGCACTACCCCTTTAAGTGTACTTTTAAGATTACCATTTTAGATTTGTTTCAAACAAAAAACATATTACAGATCCTTGATTTATTGTACTTTTGAATTTCTATGCAGACTAGGAAATTCAGATGTGTTCATCTACATAACCAAGTGCTAGTAAATTCACTTTCATGTATAACCTCAAATCAATGATCAATATGCAAGCATGGCTTTCCTTTATTTCTTAACACATTTGTGCTATATGTCATGTGTGTTTAACAAGGATCAGTCCTCATTTAAAAAGGTAATAGGTAAAACAGATCCGAACTTACCTTCATGTCTATCCCACCAACAAAGAGGGCGTTAGGAGTCAGTTTGCCCTCAGGTAGGATGTATCCATTTGACATCTTATAAGGTACGGTCTGGCAGATGTTTCTGGGCTTGTTGACATCCTTAAGGAATAAGGAAAGAGGGGAAACAGATGAAGTTCCATTTCCGACCTGAAAAATGTGTAAATCTCACAGCAATACAGCAAGCACAGAATCCATAGCAGAGCTGCCTCCATCATCAAAGACCCCACCCACCCCCAACTTGGACTGTTCACTCTCCTCCCCTTAGGCAGGAGATACAGTCTGAAATACAGGACAACCAGACTTAGAAACTCTTTTCTTTCCCTCGGCCATCAGACTCCTTAACAACCAATAGGAGTCTGTTACAATGGCCTGTACCTGCACACTGACTTTATATTGTCAACCATAGCAACTGCAATTGTTTACTGTTTGTGTCATATTATTTATAATAGATATTGCACATGCATCTTACAGTCTACCTCGAGTTTTTTTTGCACAGCAGGTTATGTAGCACACTGCACATTTATGTACATAGACTATTTACTTTATCTTCTAACCAGCTTTCTTAAGTTATTTTCTTCTATTTTATAATCTTTATGGCATTCAGTCTGGACGGCAAAGTAAGAATTTTTTGTTCAGGGAAACTTGTTTTCTTACTGGGCAAATGACAATAAACACTGAAAATTGGGCAGCAAATTGTGTTTCTCTACAATGTTCAGTTTCACTGAACTAGCTAGCTTGAGAGCTGAGTCCCAACGTGATAGCCACGTGACTTATTAGTAAAGCTAACTATTTGAAAGTTTTGTGCAAGTTTAACCAACGTGTGTTCGCCGTTTTATTTTTTTTATGTTAAACAAATGCAAACTTCTGTTCTTTTCGTTTATACAGGCTATTGCAAGTTTAACTTTAGAGGTTTACCATGGAGACGTCCCTCCAGTCCGAAATCCTGTCAGTTTAACGTTGAAGCAAACGGAAGGTAAGCTTTACTGTACCGTGTTCGCTGTTTATTGATTTTGTGCAAGTTTAACCTTAGCTATCTATATTTAACACTGAATTCATAGTTAGAAGCTTTTAATTTGTTCAACTTTCTGTAGGAAAATTCCCGAAGGGGGAAAAACACGCACACTTGCATGGATAACTGGCTATTAGTTAAATCAGCTATATAGAACAATTAGTAGCAAAAGTTTAGGTAACTTATACTGACGATTTTTGTTACCTATTATTGTTCAAAGTGACTTGTACAGGTTATCACCAAGCTAACGGTTGCTACCCGAGTAGAGCGCCATTTCGTTTCTCTTGGCGTAGGTCAAGCAAGCTAACGCTTGCTAAATCTAACCTGTTCTCAAAGCGCGTTGCGAATTAAAGCAAGCAACGTTTGAAAGAATTATTATGATGACACCATCTTTATATTCATGTATTGTACATTCAAAACTCATAACCAAACTCACCATTTCAATATATATAAAAAAAGAAAGTTAAAACCGAAACTTTGGCCAGGCACCTGAAGCCGTAGAACCGTTCGTCCGCACGACAGTAGCAGGCAGTGTTGCCAGATGAGATCGACAGTTTCCAGCCTAATCACAGCTTAAAACCCGCCCAATCCAATGAAAACCAGCCCAAAGTTGTCAGACAACTGTAAAATAATTATACAGGCCATAGAAAACACTCATAAGTATCCAGAGATTCATATCTGCATCAAATGACCACAGATAAATGGTAGATAAATATATGATCACAAATCACAACCAAGAAAGAGCATCGTAAATAATCCAAATAGGTTACACATATTGCAACCACTATACCTTCAACCGAGAAAAGTAATAAGGGCCGTCTGCAAAGTTGGATATTGGGAACATACAAATCTATTATTTTGAAAGTTAAAAAATACAAAAATTCTGTGATTTGGTGGAGTTGCAAACCGCAATAGATGAATAAAACTAAAAATATATTTTACTACCACATACAAAAACTGTGTTTTAATCATGAAAGTGGATATAATCTGAAGATTTTAAGTGTGCAAACAACTATATGCATGTTCATTACAGTGTTTGTTGCACAATTGTGGATTAATATTTAAAAAGAACTCAAATAACGTCCAAACGTCATCCAGTTTAAGAAAAAATCAAATATTATTAAAAAAGTATTAAGTAAAAGAATGTATATAAACCAATGAAATTAAATATGTACATTAAGTTACATCTGTAAATAAATAATGCATGTATGTGTGGGTATACTCACTTGTGTTTCAGTAAGCAGAAATGCAAATGTATATGTAGGTGTGTGTGTTTATGGGAACATGCATGTGTGTGCTGTATTGATGTGCATATGCAGGCATGTAAGAGGGTATAAAAATATAGATATGTATATGACTTCATATATGTAATGGCTTAGTCTAGTGTTTGTGGATATGCATATGTATGTATATACATGTTTACATGTGTACGTATTCAGATGTGTACATGAGTATGTATGTGTACGTGTCTGTATTTATTTATTTTTTCATATTTCTTTTTTCTAAAAAAAAAATAGCTTTTTTTCTTTTTGACAGCTGTAAAGAAGATGATGATTGTAAAGTGGGCAGGAGTAAATAAGGTTTTACTTAATCCTGCTCCATTTTTAACTGTATAGTAACTGTTACTTTTTTTTATTTAGTATTTTCTTTTAAATCAATCAATAAATCAATAAAACACTGTTGCTAGGGACGCTAGCAGCTCTTTCCAGGCGGAGCTAAAAGACTTGACAGCACAGAGCAGCTTAATGATCACAAAAAAACGTTTTAAATTACGAGAAATGCCTTAGAATAACAGTTAACAAAATCAGTCACAGTGCAAATAGGATCATGCTTCAGTCTTTCCATTAACTTTAACAATGTTGAGAACTTCAAGAACTCAAGTCACTGTAATCCAGGTCAGCTGGCTAATAGATTAATCAGATCTCCCTAACATCTGCCGCGGAGGTTTGAAAGTAGCAGACGTCGGTCCGTTTCTGCTCAGGCCAGCGCGCACACCCATGTGGCTGGAAAGAAGTTTTAATCCCATGCGATTTCTGGTGTCAGCCTTTTGCAGCGTCACCTGGGAAAATGCTCTTCCGACATGTTTCAGGCTTGCAGCGTAGCTTCAGTCCATCTGCTAGCTAGTCTGTTGTACTGACGTCAGAGTAAATTGTCATGACATTATGGTGTTTCAATACAATTCGTCAATTGTGGTGTGATGAAAAGTAGCCCAAGTGGGCGGAAAACCGCCCAATCTGGCAACAGGTATGTTAGCCAAGAGCACGCTTTTTTTTTTTTAATACCACATAGGTTACGCGACTCAACTCAACGTGACGTAATCCGTGAACATTATTAAAAACCTTTTTTATTTTGTTTTATTATTTTATTTAGTCACTCAGTCAGTCATTATCTTTACCGCTTGTTCCCATTAGGGGTCGCGGTTTATTTTTTATTTTTATTTTTTTTTATCTTGTTACGAATGCTTTCATTATGTGTAGTTGAATGTCACTGTTGGTAAACATGCCCTGAATAAATATTTAATAGTGATTTTACATTAACTGATTTTTTTTAAAAATAGTAATATTTTTTTTTTGTTTATTTTTAATCCTTAAAAATCCTAATCATTGCATTTAATCATGAAAAAAATAAGGTATATAATTCCGTAATGAAAACAGAACGCTAGTGTTACCATGGAGACGTCCATGGATTAGCTCAACAAGCGTTTCAGTTCACAGCAACGTGATAACTTCCTTAGGTGAAGCTTTTGGGAGGGAAACTAAATATACAGAAGCCTGACATGACCATGGCAGATTAATGGTTGTTGTCGCTGACGTTGATTTTTTTTGTGGATCATCCATACAGCTTGTGGCAGTCAGTTTAACGATGAAGCAAACGGAAGAAGGTAAGCTTTACTGTACCAACGTGTGTTCGCTGTTTTTTTTTTTTTTTAATTATTATTATTATTTACGTTAAATAAATGCAAACTTCTGATTATTTTCGTTTATACAGGCTATTGACGTAATTTTCCCCCTACTTGCACTTGCTGAAACAATGAAACGACTCAAGCAGGTAACGTTTGACTACTTTTACTAGTTTGCCCGACTCCCCCCACCTCTCCAAGATCTTTAAACTAAATGAAATATCAGACCACAAGAGCTCAACTAAGACGTTATTGGGAAATGTTAGAAAGTAGAGGAACTTATTCATAATTAACAATTATCAAGGGAGCAGGACAGGAATAAATTATACTCGCAAATCTTTTTCCTGATTACAAAAACTCTGAAATTGTAGCCCCTTACTGGCTTATATTCAATTTCCCATTTAAACTTGGCATTTAGTTTAATTTTAACAAGAAGGCTATTGAGAAAAAGTATTATATTTAAGCAAGTATCATTTAGTGTAGTGTTTTGATAAGTGATTTTTCTCACTGCTTTTGTCTAAACTACAGGTGGAGGATGACTCCATGTATAATATGAGTCAGAACGGAGGATTTCCTTTTCCCCCAACTTTGCCCTCAACGTCTAATGAACCATCCGAACTTTATCAAGTAAGAATACAAATTACTACATCATACAAAATGTTGCGAGTCCTGCTTTTCTAATACCTAAACCCTTTTTCTAATTTTCTAAACCCTTGTCCCACCATCTTATTTCTCATTTCATCAGACAATCTTAAGGCGCAATCATTACCCGCCCATCCTCCAAGCTAATTCAAGGACTCTTGCAGCTCCATACAAAGACTGCCACCGGACTTCCACTGAGTCTATTGGAAACAATTTCAACCTCCGTGCTCAACACTTAAAAATGAATCAACTCCAGTGCAGACGACGCAGCTTTTGTCAGTCCTTAGCAAAACCAGCAGGGCCTTGTATCCTTACAGGTTACCGCATTAACAACACTTTATTGTTCTTAAATGTGTTTCCTGGTAATTTGTCTGCCTACACTCCTCAAGACTACTTTAAAAATCTCTCAGAATATATATATATATTTTACTTAATGGAGCTGTAAGCAATTCCTCCACCTGGAAGGATACAAGCAATTATACCAAGGAGAAGGTAAAGACATTTTCCACACATTCTAGTGGTAGCTTTACTTTTATGTTGTTGTTGTTGTTGTTGGTGTTTTTTTTTTTTTTTTTACCTTAAGCACTTGATGTGATTGACTCATTCTTTTACAGGGAAAAATCGTCTCGTGCTCTAGTCTCATCTAAGGTAAAGCGTATGCAAGGAATCTTAGAAACTCCAAGCAGCCGGCCTATGAGTCCCACAGAGCAGCTTCACATCATTTGCAGACAAGAGGAGAAGATCAGGGCCACTCAGACTGCACCTACTGAGAGAGACCTGGAGGCAAGTATTGGTAAATTCACTCATGGACTTCTCATTTGTTGATTTGAAACTCTTGGGACCTTCTCATTTTAACACATCTTGAGTTTTCTCACAGAGGTATATGTACTACATCAACACCATCCCCAGCTCTGTATTGGCCCCCCTGCCTCACCAGCAGATGGTCAACATCATGAATCTGCTGCTTCCTGAGGATAATAGGGAATGCTACCAGATTTTGAAGAAAAACATGATGGAGGAAGTCAAGAAAGATTATGAATTTAGCATGAAAAAGAGCATAGGTAAAAAAGAAAACATTCATTCTTTACATTTCTTTGTTTAGATATTATCTTCAGACACCAATGAAGTGTACATTTACCTTGATTTTATGGACAAAATTGCTATCTAGAACTCCAGTACATTTATTTTTCTTTTCATTAAATCTGCACAATTTTATGTATAATTACCACAAATAAGCTATCATGAATTCATAAATCCATGGCTATTTCACCAGTGGACTATATTCTGATGGACCCATCTGAATGCGAGCGACTGTCCATATCCAGCATCCCCAAGCATTTTCCCAGTAGGGTGGTTCTTGCCCCAGTACCATGGGCCCTCAGCTACAAGGAAGCCAGCACGTGGCTAAGCCAACATCTATTTACTGTCAGTCCCATCATGACTCGACTGCAGGAATTCTGGATAGACAGGTAATATGTGCCAATTACATTTTACAATCAAATCTCATTTAATCTAGAATGGCCTATGTTTGGTGAAAAAAGAGACTTGTAAATAATTGAGTGCACAGAAAAATACCCCTCTGCCCAGCTAATCCTGCTCATAGAAGATGTGAAAAGATGTCGGTATTACTAAACACAGCATGAGAATTTTGAATCTCCTTACTCCTCTGATTTAATTAACCTATTAAAAATTTGGAAAACCAATTCCTCAATCTTTTATCCTATTTTAGCTTTTCATCCTTGAGATTTGTGAAATTGGAGGACCTCTGCCCCAGCGCCCTCCCCCTCCTCCCATCTGAGTTTGATGAGTTCGTTCAGAGGCAGTGCCAAGCTGCTAGAGAGAAACTGCTTCAAATGTGAGTACTGCCAGTTTGGACAGGCAGTGTGCCATAGGTACTCTAAGCTGTCATCCAGTAATAATCAGTGTAGTGTGTCTTCACATTTAGTCATGTTAGCTGTCCTCTATGTTCACAACCAAACAAGTAAATCCCACTGTATGTGCAGGCTCATGTTTCCATCTTGTCCACTTTGTCAGACACATGACAGGCTGTCTTTCAGAAGATTGTTTCCACAGAGTTTCATTAGTATTCCATTTGCTTCTTTTTCTGCACCTGTTGTACAGCCTGTTAGACAGTAGCCTAGTATGTCTGTATGCAAAGCTGAAATATGAGCCACTGTAATTTGTAGAAATTGATCCCTGTATGTAATTCCCACCTGCATGGATACCTTTCTTCTGCCGTTTCCACTGTTAAACATACTCAGAATGAACCCCAAACTCGTTCTGTTTCTTAGCTGGGTGAAGAATTGTTAGTAAGCACCAGGGATGAAGAAAGTATTTTTATTTACACAATGTTGTGTATTTTATGTAGTGCTTACTGTCACTGTTTATTAGATATTTTCACCCAACACAAACTCAGTTAGAAAAATGACATGTTTGGGCTGATGCTTTAGAAGGCTGATAAATTGACAATTAAAAGTAGTTTAAACTAAATGACATATTTGCAAGACTCTTAATTTAGCTAGTCAATATACCCTATTTTTAATCTCAACAAAATGGGTGGGAATAAACTTGTGACTTTTTTTTTTTTTTAAGGTGGCTGCCTCATTGCGCATCACTATTTGTAACTTATGAGAACCTGTGGTTGCCCCCTGTACTCAAGAATAAAGAGGTGGCTCCAGATAGTATCCAGAAGTTCTTCAGCTGTGCAGCTGCGCTAATGTCATTGCACCTCCGAAGTCTGGTCATAGAATCATTACAGGACTTGCTTCAGTTCTTCATGCTGTATGAGGTTTGGTCTTTTGTTATCTGACATGATGCAGTGAGTCATCCAAACATGCTGCCTTTTCTTTTATCTGTAAAGCTTTCTCATCGTCCTTGCATTCTGCTTTTTTTTTTTAGGACGGCAATGATTTTGGAGATGTGTTTGATGAGATGAGATACGTTCGCTCTCAGGTGTTGCTGGTTAAGCTACAAGTGGATGAGACTCACATAAAGTTTATACCCAGTTTTCAGGAATGTTGGAAGGTCATTTACAGGGCCTTCATGGAAATCATCAAAAGTGCAGAGAGGCTCCCAAGGGTGCAAACTTTAAACATGTTTTTTTCTTCTTTTTTTTTCTTTCATACAAGTATTTCTCTTTTATTATTTTATATAACACACAAAATAACATGTAGTGTGTTTTTGGCCAGGTGGAATGTATCCTCTTTCCTGAAATCCAGAACTTGTACCTGCACACTGTGAGGCCTGATGAATCATTGGTCGAAAACCTAATTAACAAGGCCAAGGATGTTTTTCACAAAAACACAATGGGACCCAAAAAGTAATGACCCATGTAACTTTTTTTTCATAGTCACACACTACAAAAGATTTAAAAAAATGCTAATACTGCATCTCATCCTTCAGGTACTTGAATGTATATAAAAAATACAGCAATCTCTTGGACAATACATCAAAACAGGACATATCAGCATTCCTCAAAGAAAAGCACTCGTTGGAAGGATTTGCCAAAGTAACTGAATATTTCTATTTAAGCTATTTTCTTTTTTCAGTTTCATCGTTTTCCTGGTTTGCAGAAGTCTTTTAACCTTGTTTGAACCCCTAGGAAATTGAGCGCATTATTCACCTGAGGAAGGAGATTGTCTTGCTGCGGGTCACCGTGAACCTCTCCATGTTCTGTCTCAATGCTGGTGAAGTTAACGAGTGCCTGTGTGACCGTGCCCAAAGACTGAAAGACATGATTGTTATGTTTGAAGTGGAGGAAAACCGTAGGCTTAACACAAGGTAAATGGGGAAATTCTGTATATTTATGGAGCTTTAAGACATAATTTTAAACATCAGAAATTTTATTTATTTATTTTTTTCCAGAATCTGTCAAAGCTATGAAGAGATTAAGGACACAGTCAGACGCACTCCTGAAACTACAGAGGAGTTGGTGTTTCTCATTCAGTACATTAACAAGAGCAGCGAGGTGACCTTTTACAAGCTGAAAGAAGAGATCAGTGCAGCAGCCTATCGCCTCAACCTCCTCCTGGACTATGCCATTTTGTCTGGTATAGCCTGTTTTTTTTTGTTATTTGCAATAACAAAGAACTTACAAGTAGTTTATACAAATGCTCCTAAGTTATGAATGGCATAATAATATTTGTAAAGATGTTGCTATTTGCTCTTATTTTTCTTCTTTTCCAGCTGATGACTTGAGGCTGAACTCCTGCGTGTTCCAGTGGCCCCATCAGATCCTGACTGAGCTTGAGGACAGCAGGATTCATCTCGACATGACAAGAGAACAAGCTGAGAGCCATCTTCAAACAAGGTTACCAGATAAAAGCTTCACAGTCTTGGTCTTATCAAAGTGCTTGCCACCACCGCCAAGATTTGTGTTAGCCAGATGTTTTTCCTTCCTCGGTTTCACTTGTGCTTCACCCAATTTTTCCACTCTTGAACTTCTTGTAGTGAGAAAGCAGCAAGTTCAAAACGTCATCATTTAGACCTCAAATAATCCCTTATTTGTTATCTGTCTTGTCGATACTCTGCTTCGTAGATCTAAGTGCAATTAGCTGAATTTAGTCAGATCTGGTACATCTCTGTTTGACTATTTCAGGATCTTTGAGTTTTACCAGAAGCTGCAAGGCTTAGACAAAGAGATACAAACTTTTAAGAAGAAGGAAGTGATGAACATAGAGGAGATGAAGAAAAATGTAGGAAAGCTTGCTGAAATCACAGCTTGCCTGGAGGCTGCTGTCACTGAGCTGGAAGTAAGACACGCCACATTCATACACTTTGACATGAACATGAAGATGCTCATCCTTTTCAAGTGAAACTGCTAAAACAAAATAGTTTAATTACCCAGACAAATCAGACCTTTCTGCATAATGAATGGCAGGGTTTAGATGGTAGGTGGAAAACCAAGATTTTTTTCTGTGTTTTAACAGGACCTCAACAAAGAGCAGAGTTTATTGGACAGGGAGCAGAGCCAGTTTCCAATGCTCCAAACGCTGATAGCTGAGAAACAGCCATATGAGCAGCTATGGAACATGGCACTGAACTTCGAGAGCATGTCGGATGTTTGGATGAACGGTAGTCAACTTACACTGGAGACATTACATCTATTTTCCCTAAATTTTACTTATTTCGAAATGCTAAATGATGCCAAATGGGACGAGTGGTGCATGCACATTTCGTTCTGATTTAACTTCTAGGTCCCTTCCTGCACTTGGATGCTGAAAAAATCTCGGATGAGCTAGACATCATGTGGAGGGCCACACATAAACTTACAAAGACTTTCTCTAATCTTTTTGGGCCATGTTGTATGGCCAAAAGCTTCAAAAGCAAGATAGAAAGGTTCAAGCAACACCTCCCCATCATGACAACTATCTGTAACCCTGGCATCAAGGATCGCCACTGGAAGCAGGTCTGCTGATGATTTAAATATATGAGCATCATTAGATCAGCTGAAACTGGTAGAAGTGTTAATGTGAGGACCAAATGTCTCGTATCTCCCATGATGCATGACGTTGATATGAATAATTAATGGCACTTTATATCTGCCTGTAGATCAGCAGCCTTGTGGGCTTCCATGTCAAACCAGATGTGAACAGCTCACTGCGGAGTGTGTTGGACCTCGGGCTTTCACAGTTCTCTGAAAAGTACAGTATTTCACCTCTAGCAAACAACGTTTACCACATGCACCATAATCAGAGGAAAAAAAATTTTATCTGAAAATGTTATGGGTTTTTATTTAAACTTTGACCAAGGTTGGAAGAAATTGGAGCATCGGCAAGTAAAGAGTATTCTCTAGAAATATCCTTGGAAAAGATGAAAAGAGAATGGACCAACCTTCAGTTCTCTTTTTCCGCCTACAGAGATACCGTATGACCAGCCAACACAATCACAAACTTTCACATCAGACATGTCATACTATAACTACTGTAACTATCTTCCAAGGAATTACATCTTTACATTAAATCATTGCAAGAAGTGCCAATGGTTAGTCAGTAGCCTTAAATCAGACGTTTGATAAAAACCTAAATTTCTTTTCCCATAGGGTACCAGCATTTTGTCAGCTGTGGATGACATCCAGGTTCTTCTGGATGACCACATTATCAAAGCACAGACCATGCGAGGATCCCCTTTTATTAAGCCAATAGAGGCTGAATTTAAGGTAAGACATGGCAGCCATTATGTAGAATGTTTCCTTTAACATTTTCTAAACAATGCAACAAAAAGGCTACAACTTTGAAATAAGCTAACACTGTTTCTACAGCATATACTCTACATGTCTGATTCTTGCCACTTCTTCCCTGCTTAGAAATGGGAGGACAAGCTGCTGAGTATGCAGGACATCCTAGATGCCATGCTGCGGTGTCAGGCTACGTGGCTCTACCTCGAACCCATCTTCAGCTCAGAAGACATCATTGCTCAGATGCCTGAGGAGGGCCGTAAGTTTGCCATTGTTGACAGCTACTGGAAGGATGTCATAGCTGTGGCGGTAAGATCCACATCACAGAAGAATTCCTATTTACATACCTTCTTTAAAATTGGACCTCACAATTTGCTCTAACACGTGTGCGGTTGCTCTGGTCTAGGTTAAAGATACACATGTATTGGTGGCCACAGACCAGCCCAACATGCTAGAACGGTTGCAAGAGTCCAATGAGTATCTAGATGACATTCAAAAAGGCCTTAATACCTACTTGGAACAGAAGAGGCTCTTTTTTCCAAGGTTTGACCATCTGTGACTTCTATAAAAGCACCTTGTAATACTTTTAGACAATCACTACTCTGTCAGTATGTCAGTTACTCATTGAGGATCCTAAAAACCCAATTAGAGTGGCTATATTGCAGTATATTGCAGAGATCTACTGAACAGAATTGAATAGAGACATTAGCAATACATACACTTAGGAAAAATATAATGTTAACCCTGAAAAAGAATCCTTTTGTAAAGATGACTCACTTAATTTTAATATGACACTGTAAAATTTATTAACATAATTTTTACATGATTATTACAGCCTGTTAATCATCAATGTATTTCCAGATTCTTCTTCCTATCAAATGATGAGCTGCTGGGGATTCTGTCACAGACCAAAGACCCCCTGTGTGTACAACCCCACTTGAAGAAGTGCTTTGAGGGCATTGCGAAACTGGAGTTTACTGAGGACATGGAGATAACTGGCATGATCAGCTCTGAAAAAGAGACTGTGCCTTTCACAGAAAAGATTTATCCAGCCCAAGCGAAGGTAAACAACTGTTTGTATATTTTGGGTTTTCAGTGTTTAATAATACAATGGCTATACTGTATGTTGTAATGTGGTACTGTTGCCACCTTTAGGGAATGGTAGAGAAGTGGCTGCTGCAGGTGGAAAAGCTGATGCTCAACAGTGTTCGACATGTCATTTATCAAGGAATTACTCAGTATGCAGAGGTACTTGGAAACATTTTTTCAATTTTTAGCCAAAATGTAGATGTAGGCAATCTTAACTAAAATATAAATATATCAGGGCTAAAAGTTGTTACTTTTCTGTTATTCTCATTTTGATTAAGCTATTGGACAGGTTTATGTTGTAACATTTCATCCTATGTAATATATTTTTAAACTTTCCCTGTAGGTGCCTCGAAAGCAGTGGGTGTTGCAGTGGCCTGGCCAAGTTGTCATTTGTGCCTCCTCCATCTTTTGGGCCAGTGAAGTGTCTGAGGCCATCGAGACCAACTCTCTGCCTGTCAGCTTTTAGATTCATCTCATTCATTCATTTTTCAGAAAAGAGCACATTCTAAGAAAATAATACAAAGGTATTTTGTTGTCTGAAGTATATTACTCTTTCATTTCAAAGGCCTATGTGGAGAAGTGCAATGCCCAGATCGCTGACATTGTAGAGCTGGTGCGTGGGAAGCTGCCAGGAGGGGCCAGGATGACCCTCGGTGCTCTTACTGTTATAGATGTTCACGGTAATATTTGATTACCAAAATTCAGAGCTATTTAAAAGAAACTAAATGTGGGTTTAATTAGCATAAACTGTTGTGCTTTTTCTTTCTCTTTCAGCTCGAGATGTTGTGGCCAAACTGTCAGATGATCGTATCTCCTCCTTGAATGACTTTGCATGGATTTCTCAACTGCGTTACTTTTGGGAAGATGGTGAAGTGATGCTGCGCATGATTACCACCTGCCTGAAATATGGCTATGAGTATCTGGGCAATTCTCCCCGTTTGGTCATCACACCTCTGACTGATCGCTGTTACAGGTAACTCATTTGACTTTAATGTTTGACACCATTAAATGTAACATATTATTAAAACATTTGTTCATAAACAGCTTTGTGAAATTTTTTCTAATGAGTTTGTCAGGACCCTAATGGGGGCTTTGAAGTTGAATTTAGGGGGTGCTCCTGAGGGTCCTGCAGGAACTGGCAAGACTGAGACCACAAAAGATCTAGCAAAAGCTTTGGCTAAACAGGTACATCAAAATTGTTAAGGTAAAATTCTAAATCTGCAATTTATGTTTTGTTTTTGTTTTTTCTTAATACAGTCATTACTTTTATTTACATGTAGTGTGTGGTGTTTAACTGCTCTGATGGGCTGGACTACAAGGCCATGAGTAAGTTCTTCAAAGGTCTGGCTCAGTCTGGAGCTTGGGCCTGCTTTGATGAGTTCAATCGTATAGAGGTGAGCTAAGTTATTATTGCAGTGATGAACTGTATATTGCTGTGTTCCTGTGTGAACCAAGGACACCTCTTCTTATTAGCAGATTACTATTGTAAGAAAGTAATCTATTCATATTTAGTGCTTGAAACATGATGAATGAACTGTTGCCTTTAGCCTCATTCGAGTTGTCTGCTTGCTGCAGAACAACTTCATACATTGAATATAATATGTCTGTATAGTGAATATAAAAGTCATGTAAAATACTGCTATTAGAGTTCTAGGACTAATAAAACTAAGAAAAGGCTATCCCATTTTATCCCATTTTTATATGACTGAGTATATTCAGTTATTTTTGTTATTGAACTTTAACACTTTGCATAATTTGCACTGTTTATAGCTGTAACATGTACTCTCTGATCTTCCTCTGAAATGTGTCAGGTAATAAGCATACATATGAGTTTTGAAATGATTTACGCCTCCTGAGAAGGTTCTATTTTGATCCAGACAGAAATGCACCTAGGATTACATCAAGCAAACATGTATAACTTCACAGCTGATATCAAATGTTTTTAGAGTAATTTTTTGTTGTCTTTTTGTTGTCTTTTTAATCAGTCATATTTATCTACAGATTCGTCTGCAGTGTTGTCAGTAACCTACAAGGAATATAGCAAACACTGGCTGTATAGTGGGCCTTTTGCTATTCTTTTTTTTCTTTACATGTTAGGAAGGGTGGGACAGGTTTGGAGGCAGGGGGAGTTAATTTGGCTATAATATACAGGTAGATGTCGCTAAAGCCCACATGCTATTCCATTAGAACAAGGTCTGCAAACAGGACATATTGTCACTTTGGCATTAATATACAGTAAAATTTATACTTTATTAACTTCATAAAGGTTTTTTTTCTATAATTAGAATCAGATATAAGGAGTTTTCAACTTTGAGATATTCCAGAGGCATTTCATTACTCATGAACATGCTTTTATAGAAAGTGTTATGACTGTGGATGTTTGTATTACAGGTGGAGGTACTCTCTGTGGTGGCTCAACAGATACTCTGCATACAACAGGCTATTGCCAAGAATCTGAAGACTTTCATTTTTGAGGGCACAGAGCTTTCCCTCAACCCAACCTGCTCTGTCTTCATCACCATGAACCCTGGTTATGCTGGCAGAGCTGAACTGCCTGACAATTTAAAGGTGCATGTCAGGTCAAAGTGTAACAATATAGTAACTTGCTCTGTGCATTAAGAAAAATCAAATATCTATCTGCCAATCTTATCTTTTAGGCTCTTTTTCGTACAGTTGCTATGATGGTACCAGACTATGGTCTTATTGGTGAGATATCACTATACTCCATGGGGTTCCTTGAATCACGCAGGTATAAGAAAAAAACCAAACTATTTAAGAAAATATCTTATTATATGCAAGAATGGATTTGTTCATGTTAGAAAACATGGATTTCAAATTTCACCAACAGTCTTGCTCAGAAAATCGTGGCTACCTACCGTTTGTGCTCAGAGCAGTTGTCTTCTCAGTATCACTATGACTACGGTATGCGAGCTGTAAAGTCTGTGCTGACTGCAGCAGGTAATCTGAAGCTGAAATACCCTGAGGAGAATGAGAGCGTGCTGTTACTTAGAGCCCTATTGGACAACAACATGGCAAAGTTCCTGGCACAGGATGTGCCACTGTTTGAGGTACTAGATTTTGTACCATTTTCCTCTTAGTATAACCTACGCTGTCTCATGCTAACTTATAATTTTCTTGCTGCTGTCCACAGGGTATCATCTCAGATTTATTTCCTGGAATTGTCCTCCCAAAACCAGACTATGATCTCCTTTTAGAAGCACTCAATAAAAATATTGCAAAACTTAACCTTCAGCCTGTTCCATGGTTCATTGGAAAAATCATCCAGGTATATTTTTTCTCTATTATTAAAGATTAAAAACAGTTGAAATTACATTTTATGTTGCTTAAGATTTGATTTGCATCTTTGGATATAGGTGTATGAGATGATGTTGTTACGTCATGGATTCATGATAGTAGGAGACTCTCTTGGAGGGAAGACTTCTACTTATAAAGTTCTTGCTGCTGCCCTAGGGGACTTATATGAAGGTTGGTATTAGAATTTACAATAAACTCATTATCCTGTTTTTTGTAATCACTGCATCTTGCTTTTTTTTTTATCCCTTCTGATCCATTAGGAAACAGTTTCTAAAAGTGATTTTATTATATAGACGTGATCGCATTTGAGTGTTTATTTTCTTTCAGTTAATTGACAAACTTTTTATGCTCTCAAATTTTCCATATTTAGCCAACCTGATGGAGGAGTTTGCTGTGAATTATTGTATCATCAACCCCAAGGCAATCACCATGGGCCAACTGTATGGCTCTTTTGATCCAGTCAGCCATGAGTGGTCTGATGGCATCCTGGCCACCTCCTTCAGGAATCAGGCTATCTCCACCTCAGTAGATCGACAGTGGATCATCTTTGATGGGCCAGTTGATGCTGTCTGGATTGAGAACATGAATACTGTGTTGGATGACAATAAAAAGGTAATGAACATCTTGATCTTTCTTTTAGTGTCTACATATTTTTGTGGACATTTGTTGTTTTAGTAAAAGATTTGACTGTAATTGGAAGAACACATCTTTGTACTGTGTCCTCCAGCTTTGTCTAATGAGTGGTGAAATCATTCAGATGAGTTCTAAAATGAGTCTGATTTTTGAAACTGCTGACCTTGAACAAGCCTCACCAGCTACTGTCAGCAGGTAAGCAGTTTAGATATAGGCTGCATTATTTTTTTTATTGTAAATAGGAAACAAACTATTTGCATTTATTAAGATTTCATGCAACTTTTAACTTGCAGGTGTGGTATGATCTACATGGAACCTCAGCAGTTGGGATGGTCTCCTTTCAGAGATTCCTACATGAACACATGGCCTGAAAGTCTGAGTACTGAACATAAACAGCTGGTGAGGTCATACCCATGTCTTAATGGATTAATCCACAGATGTTAACAGATGCTGCTGCTTTTAGATCTTGGGGACATCTTGGACATTATGTAACTCTTGTACCTTCTTGTGCCCTGTAGATCATTGACTTGTTTGATTGGTTAGTTCAACCCTGTCTGGACTTTCTATATAAGGAGTGTCACTTTGTAGTGCAGACGTCTCCCATCCACCTGACCTACAGTCTAATGAGGCTGTATACCTGCCTTATGGGTTAGTGAGAAAAACATTTGCTTAATAAGTAAAAGGTTCCTTGATATTTAAATTTATCGGCATGTATTTGTGTGTGCGTGCGCACATGTGTGTGTGTTAACCTTTCTGTCAATACCAGATGAAATTTATACATCAGAAACCAATGGTACACAGAATCTGTCCAGCCAGCAGATAACCATGTGGCTGCAGGGTCTCTTCCTATTTGCGGTTGTTTGGTCTCTGGGGGGAACCATTACTGGAGACAGTCGTAAGAAGTTTGATGTCTTCTATCGCACTCTGATTGCGGGCATGGATCGTGAGCACCCTCGGCCCCAAAGCATTAAACTCAAAAAGAACAACATTTTCCCCGAAAGAGGTTCCAACATATCAAAAATAATTTTGCGTATATAAATCAAATTTCTGATGTCTTCAGAACTCAATTTGACTATTGTCTTGTTATTTTGCAGGCACTGTTTATGACTACTGCTTCCAAGGAAAGTGGAATGTGTGGACTGATTCTATCACAAAAGAAGAAAACATCATACCAGCCGGAGCCAGCGTGAGCATGTTACTACTGTACTATAGATACTGTGGGTTGCCATGTTGTCTTAAATGCTGTTTCTCCCTTCTAGGTGTCAGACCTAATCATTCCCACTATGGACACAGCACGTCAGCTGTTTTTCCTGCGGACCTACCTTGCGCATGAAATCCCCATGCTATTTGTAGGACCCACTGGCACTGGAAAATCTTCCATCATTAAAAGCTTCTTGGTAAAGCTGCCTAAAGAGCAGTACACACCCAACTGCATCAACTTTTCAGCCCGCACTTCAGCTAATCAGACCCAAGACATTATCATGGCAAAGTTGGACAGAAGGAGAAAGGGTGTGTTTGGACCTCCAATGGGAAAGAAGTGTGTCGTCTTTGTTGGTAAAGATCCTTACCCATACAGTACTTATTAAATTGGGATGTTACATATTTAGATATTAATAGGTATTCTCCCCTGGTTGCCGCAGATGATCTAAACATGCCAGCTAAAGAAAAATATGGTGCTCAGCCCCCAATTGAGCTGTTAAGACAGTGGATTGACCACTATCACTGGTATGACAAGAAAGAAACATCCAGACTGAACATAGCGGATGTTCTGTTTATGTCTGCAATGGGACCGCCTGGTTGTGGGAAGAATGACATTACAGGTATGTTGAAAATGTAATAATCAGTTGGTCTGCTTTGACGATTCACTGCAGTTAACAAAATGTTTGAAATGCCAGGTCGTTTCACACGCCATTTGAACATCATCTCTATTGATTCCTTTGATGATGAAACACTTACCAAAATATTTAGCTCCATTGTTGATTGGCGCTTCAACAAGTGGTTTGAACCTTCTTTCTTCAGGTAACTTGTCAGTTCTTTTTATATTTGTGGATGTGTAAATCAGAATAAAGTTAAGATTAACTTTGTCAAGATAACTTATTACCTTGTCCTAGGCTGGGTAAGATCATGGTTCAGGCCACCATGGCTCTTTACAAGGATACTATTGACAGCTTTCTCCCAACTCCATCAAAGTCCCATTACATCTTTAACCTGCGAGACTTTTCTCGAGTGATTCGTGGCGTGCTCCTGGCTCCACACACACACTTGAAGGTAAGGGAGCAAAAGAAAACTGATTTTTCTGGTTACCCATGACCTCTCTCATTAATGGATGTTATTGGACGGATCATTTCAGGATGGAGATAAACTGATCCGCCTATGGATTCATGAAGTCTACCGTGTTTTCTATGACCGACTTGTCGACGAAGAGGACAAGGAGACATTTTTTAACATTGTCAAAAATATGACATCAAACTTTTTTAAGCTGAGTTTGGAAAAGGTACCTTATTATCTAATTGATCTATTTCACAAATTACAAGCACATGATGCACAAAGTATACTTTAAACTAAAAACTACAGTAAATGTCTCTTATGTTTTCTAGCTTCTGAGCCACCTCAGTCCAGATGGCAAGATAGTAGATGAAAGCATCCGTAGTTTGTTTTTTGGTGACTATATCAACCCTGATTCGGACGTAAAGGCCTACGATGAAATTACAGATTTCCACAACTTGCAAGCAGTGATGGAGTTCTACCTCAATGAGTACAACAGCTGCAGCAAGGCACCCATGTCCCTCGTACTGTTCAAATTTGCCATTGAGCATGTTTCACGCATCTGCCGTGTACTGAAACAAGACAATGGCCACCTTCTACTCGTTGGTATTGGTGGCTCAGGGCGCCAGAGTGCCACTAAACTGGCCACATTTATCAATGGTTCCGTCCTGTTTCAGATCGAGCTGACCAAGAACTACAGCATGTCAGACTGGCGTGATGACCTCAAACGGATGATGCTCAAAGCAGGCATTGAGGGAAAGAGTCTTGTGTTTCTTTTCGTTGACAGCCAAATCAAGAATGAGTCCATGCTAGAAGACATTGACATGCTACTTAATACAGGAGATGTGCCAAACATTTTTGCTGCTGATGAGCGTGCTGACATCATTGAGAAAGCACAGGGTATTGCACGGATGGAAGGCAAAAAGATTGACTCCACTCCACTCTCAGTGTATAATTTCTTCATTGACCGTGTGAAGGCCAACCTTCACATCGTGCTGGGTATGTGCATTTTATCATTGTTGTGGCAAAGTTTTGACCAGGTAGTTTTAACTAAAAACATAATGTTTTCAACAGCGATGAGTCCCATCGGGGATGCATTTAGGAACCGTCTTAGGATGTTCCCCTCTCTGATCAACTGCTGCACCATTAACTGGTTTCATGCATGGCCCAATGATGCACTGGAAATGGTGGCCCACAAGTTCCTAGAGGATGTGGAAATGGAAAGTGACGTCAGACTGGAGTAAGAAAATTTAAAGAATATAAACTGTTTATTTCTCTTTAGTTTGCTCGGATTTGAGTTGTTACTTTAGTTTTCTGACTTCAATTTTTCCTGTGTCAAAGGGTGGTGGAGATGTGTAAGAACTTCCAGACAAGTGTCAGAGAGATGTCTCAAAAGTACTTATCTACAATGAGAAGACATAACTATGTGACACCCACCTCCTATCTTGAGCTTATCCTTACTTTCAAGACTTTACTCACAAAAAAGCGAAATGAAGTAAATACTGCGAGGGACCGATATGTTGTTGGGCTTCAGAAATTGGATTTTGCTGCGTCTCAGGTGATGGAACCTGTAAAACCTTCCAAGTATGAATCAATGATGGTAATATTTTTCGACTTACTGCACATTATTACTGTCTGTTAACAGGTATCAGTGATGCAGCAAGAGCTGACAGCCTTGCAGCCAGAGCTCATTCAGACCTCAGCTGAGACTGAAAAAATGATGCTCAAGATAGAGAAGGAAACAGTAGAGGTGGATGATAAGAGAAAGCTTGTTTCTGCTGATGAGAAAGTGGCTAATGAAGCTGCAGCTGCAGCTCAAGCCATTAAGGTGTGCAGAACATGTATGCAATCCCAGTTATTTACTTTTGTCTAGATTTTTTTAAAACCCATACAGAGGAGTTATTTGGTTTGGAGCCTTTTATGTATGAGGACATTGATTTTGATACTTAGTGGTTTTCTTTTAGGATGAATGTGAGGGTGACTTGGCAGAGGCAATGCCTGCGTTGAATGCTGCCCTTGCAGCCCTTGACACTTTGAAACCTGCAGATATTACTGTAGTAAAGTCTATGCAGAACCCACCAGGTCCAGTCAAACTGGTTATGGAGTCCATCTGTACCATGAAAGGCATCAAACCTGAAAGAAAACCTGATCCCAGTGGCTCAGGTAAGATCTCACCATTACAAGAATGATCTTCTAAGGATATGGCTCCTTTTGACAAATGGCATGCAAATTGTTACCTAGGTTTCATTTTAAGAATAATTATGTTGCAGGTAAGATGGTTGAGGACTTCTGGGGCCCATCTAAGAAGCTCCTCGGAGACCTAAAGTTTCTGGAGAGTCTCAAAACTTATGACAAGGACAATATTCCTGCCACATACATTAAAAAAATCAGAGATAAGTTTATTGACAACCCAGACTTCCAGCCTTCAGTCATCAAAAATGTGTCTTCAGCATGTGAGGGTCTCTGTAAATGGGTACGGGCAATGGAAGTGTATGAACGTGTCGCCAAGGTTGTAGCCCCCAAAAAGGAGAGACTGAAGCTGGCTGAGGAGGAATTAGCTGTACAGATGGAAATGTTGACTGTGAAGAGAGCTGAGCTGAAAAAGGTTGAGGACAGACTGGAGAGCCTGAATGATGACTTGGCTGCAATGATTAACAAAAAAAAAGACTTGGAGGACAATATTGAACTGTGTTCTCAGAAGCTGATCAGAGCAGAGAAACTGATTGGAGGACTGGGTGGGGAGAAAGACAGGTGGACAGCAGCAGCAAGGCAACTAGAGATTAGGTAAAAAAAAAAAAATCTGCTGCACATTAACTTATACTGAGTTATGATGTGTAGGTTCAACATTAACCCGATGATATTTCCTGTCCACAGATACACCAACCTGACAGGTGACATTCTCCTCTCTTCTGGAATTGTGACTTACCTCGGAGCTTTCACTGTAGATTACCGTATAAAGTGTCAGGAGCAATGGAAAATCCTGTGCGATGAGAAAAAAATCCCTTGCTCTAAAGACTTTGCCCTGAGTAACACTCTGGGTAACCAGGTGGCCATCAGGACATGGCAGATTGATGGACTTCCAGTTGACTCTTTCTCCACAGTAAATGGCATCATTGTTTTCAACTCACGACGATGGCCCCTAATGATTGATCCACAAGGCCAAGCCAACAAGTGGGTCAAGAACATGGAGAAGGCTAATAAGCTTGTTGTCATCAAACAGTCTGATGGAAACTATGTGAGAATCCTAGAAAACTGCATCCAATTTGGGACCCCGGTTCTTTTGGAACAAGTTGGAGAGGAACTTGATCCAGTACTAGAACCTGTGTTGCTGAAACAGACCTTCAAACAGCAGGGTGTGGAGTACATGAAGATAGGAGAGAATATTGTAGAATATTCTAAGGACTTTATGTTTTATATGACCACCAGACTGAGGAACCCGCATTACCTCCCTGAAGTGGCTGTGAAAGTCTGTCTGCTGAACTTTATGATCACTCCACAAGGTTTACAGGACCAGCTTTTGGGGCTGCTAGCAGCGAAAGAGAAGCCAGAACTGGAAGAGAAGAAGAACCAGCTCATCCTGGAGAGCGCTGCCAACAGCAAACAGCTAAAAGAAATTGAGAATCAGATCTTAGAAGTGCTCTCCTCCTCGGAGGGAAACATCCTGGAAGATGAGACTGCTATCAAAATCTTGTCGTCCTCTAAAATACTCTCCAAGGATATCTCTGAGAAGCAGCAAATTGCCAGTATTACTGAGAAAGAGATCGATGACACTCGCATGGGCTACCGTCCCGTAGCTGAGCACTCTTCCATCATATTTTTCTGTATCTCGGACATGGCCAACATTGAGCCAATGTACCAGTACTCCCTCACGTGGTTCATCAACCTTTACCTTTATTCCATCTCCCAGAGTCCCGAAAGTGACGATGTGGCTCAAAGAATCAACAACATTGTTGAGCACTTTACCCTTAGCATCTACAATAATGTCTGCCGCTCACTTTTTGAGAAGGATAAGCTGCTCTTCTCCCTGCTGCTCACCATAGGCATCATTCAGGGTAAAGGCCAGCTTGACAATCAGATCTGGCATTTCTTTCTCACGGGTGGCATTGCTTTGAATAACCCACATCCCAACCCTGCCCCAGAGTGGCTGTCTGACAAATCTTGGTCAGAGATTGTCAGGGCCTCCTATCTATCAAACCTGAAGGGGTTCTTTGAACATGTCAAAGCAAACACCTCTAAATGGAAGAATCTTTATGATTCAGGAAAGCCTCATAAGTACCAGTTGCCTGACCAGTGGAGTAAGTTGGTGGGACTGGACCGAATGGTGGTGATCAGGTGCTTCAGGCCAGATAAATTGGTGTCAGCTGTACAGGATTTCATAGTGGATAACATGGGACAAGCATACATTGAACCACCTACCTTTGACCTGGCAGGGAGTTACAAAGACTCTACCTGCTGTTCCCCTCTCATCTTTGTGTTGTCACCAGGATCTGATCCGACTGCAGGTAATTAATCACTCACACAGTGGACATCAACTCCATTTATTAACACTGTAGCTCCACACTTCATAGTCAAACTGGCAATGAACTGAAATTTGGACATATCTGGGGACTCTTAGTTTTAGTTTTGGATGCTTAAATGCTTAAAATGAACCATTTCTCCTATAGGTCTGCTGAAGTTTGCTGATGACCGAGAAATGGGCGGTAGTAAGACCCAAACCATTTCCCTCGGTCAGGGACAGGGACCCATAGCAGCTCATATGATTGAAAAAGCAATCAAGGAGGGCACCTGGGTTGTACTGCAGAACTGCCACTTGGCTACCAGCTGGATGCCCACTTTAGAGAGGATCTGTGAGGATACCATCACCCCAGAAAGCACACACTCTAACTTTAGGTAATAGACTCTATACAGCTATTTTTACTGGGACGGCCATTTTGCATCAATAATATGTTGAAAAATACAACTTTTTATGCTCTTGTTCTCAGGTTGTGGTTAACCAGTTACCCATCTGACAAGTTTCCAGTTAGTATCCTGCAGAATGGACTTAAGATGACCAATGAGCCTCCTAAAGGAATTAAAGCCAACTTGTTGCGCTCCTACCTCAGTCACCCCATCTCTGACCCCGACTTTTTTGGAAGCTCAAAGAAACAGGTTATTTGGCAGAAGCTCCTGTTTGGTCTCACTTTCTTCCATGCTCTGGTGCAGGAGAGGAGGAACTTTGGACCTCTGGGTGAGGAATGCATCAAACTGTACATATACAATCCCTGCATGTCTAAACATATTTTGCCTTTTTTTGTTGGTTTTAAAGTGATTATTTTCGTAAAACTGATTTTTACTTTGTTTCCATCTTTTTTTTTTGTCAGGTTGGAATATTCCCTATGAGTTTAACGAGTCTGACCTGCGAATCAGTATCAGGCAGATCCAGATGTTCCTCGATGAGTATGAGGACGTTCCACTGGAGGCACTCACATATCTCACAGGTTAGGTTCACAGCAGGGAAGCGATTTGCAGTGAAATAGGTAAAAAGATCAGTGGAATATGTTTAAAAAAAGGCGATATTCTGAAAATTTAGGTAATTCTTAAATCACAGACTGGTGTAATTTAATCTTTAGGGACGAAAGCACTTCTCTTATATTTTTGCTGAAAAAATTATGAATGAATGAATGAATGAGGCTACACGGTGTGTGGGTGGGAGGGGAGGGGCTCTGGGGCGGTGGCCTTTTCTGTGTGGAGATTGCATGTTCTTCCCACGTATGCATGGGTTCTCTCTGGGTTCTCCGACTTCCTCCCGCTGTCCAAAGCATGTTGGGTTAATTGGTGACTGTACATTCTCTCTACATGTGTGAGTGGTTGTTGGTCCCTACTTGTGTTGTGCGACCCGTAATGGACTAAGTGGTAGAAAATGAATGAAAAATATGAATGCAATAATTTGCTACAAAGCTCTAATCAAGTGGAATGAAATTTCTCTCAGGTGAGTGCAACTATGGTGGCAGAGTTACGGATGACAAAGACAGACGTTTGCTGCTTTCACTCCTGTCCATTTTCTACAATTGGGAGCTGATTAAGCAGGATTGCTACCACCTGTGTGAGGGAGATCTGTATTATGTTCCTTCTCATGGACCTTATCAGGTACTGTCACAGCTCTGGTTAGTCATTAATGAACACTTTACTGCAATACTAGTATATCCATTGTCATCAGTATTGATGTGGCATGGAGCAGTCCTATTTTTTTGTTTTTCTATTAGACCAAGATGGCCACAGTAAATACCAGGAATGTGCGAGACTAATTGATTAGTCAAAACAGCGCACACAGGCGACGACTGGTTTTAAAAGTAAACTAATGTTTGAATGAAAGTTATGTGTTATTGCACAGAGATATGGTGCTGTTCACAGCACAGCGTGGCCCCCTGTAAGGTCGAGCCACATAGGAGAGAGAGACAGAGATGCACAGCACGTTGTCAGCCACACATCGCAGGTCGGGGGGACATTGGAGCAGAGAAAGTTAGCTGTGAGAAACTGCCTGTCTAGCTGTAACTGTTTTGCTTTGATCTTTAACAATAAACACCACACAGCTCTTCTGGTTGCAACGGAGTCCCATGCCTGCTTTACTACTGCTGGGTAAAAAGAACTAACCCTTAAGCTAGCTGCAGCATCATCCAGTTGTAATCGCCTTGTCTCCGCCTCCCGACCTCGGTTTGAGCCAGTTGCTGTTTGTCAGAGTTTTCATCGATAGGGGAGGCAACAGACCAGAGCAGCAAAGTTACTAAACCGTCACAGACATGTTGCGTTTCAGGAGCAAACAGCACCAGGGGGAAAGTGGAAAATAACTGGTTTGTGTGGAAAATGAGCGCTTGTGTGCAGTGTTTAGTTCACCTGGTATAACAGCTGCCATGTAAATGCAGACAGCCCAGGTTCACCCCCGTTGTTTCCCTTAAACACTTTCTCATACATCTGTTAAAAAAATAAAGGATTTCGAAAGGCCTGATTAGTCGACTTCAACAATCACCTAAAATACCAATCCCTAGTAAATGCAGGTTTTGTTGTTGTTTTACGTCAGAGTGTATGCAGATCTAGGCCTTGAAAACAAAAATGTTATTAATCTATTGTGCTAAGGAATGTGGTAATATACAATTTGTTCATCTTATTTTCATTATTCCAGACATATGTAGACTACATTAGAAGACTACCAATTTGTGCCGATCCTTGTGTATTCGGACTTCATAGCAACGCTGACATCACGAAGGATAATCAAGAGACCAATCTGCTCCTGGATGGCATACTCCTGACTCTGCCCAGGGAGTCTGGTGACGGAGCTAAGTCTTCTCAGGTTTGTATTGTTTGCTGTCTAAAGAACTTAAACTTTTCCCTCACACGATAAAGGAGAGCTTATTAGTGCCAATAGACTTCTCACAATTGATGGTGTTTTTCATCACTGAGAGTTTTCCAAACAAGCACCTGAATTTCCGAATCCACAAGAAGCAAAATATTCAGAATGAGCATATGTTGTAGAAAGTCGGGTAAGGCATGCCTATAGTGACGGCATCTTTTGCCATCTTAACCAGCCTGGTTAAGTTTAAATGTATAGTGTGTAAGAATTACTGAAATCTAGTGGTAAAAATGGGCCTATAAATTACTCCAAATACCAAGCACAGTGATAAATAGACAGTGGCTGTCAGTGGCCAAAATTCTTTCAGTCATAAACGTGTTTTCATCTGCGAGTGGATCTAGTGACCTCAGGTGCATATGTACTTCTTCTATGTACCTTTTAAGTCATTACTTATCCCAAACAGTGCTCTAGCACCTATTAAACAAAGTCAGTACTGCAGTTTTAAAGCTCAAAGGAGGAGAAAAAAAAAAGAAAGAAAAAAAAGCTCAGACAGTTGTTTGTCCATTCGGAGGCACCATAGTAAAAGTGTTAGCACAAATATGGCAATTGTGGACACACATCAAGTATATATAAATGGCTTATTGCAAGAGAATAAAACCACAACAGTTACTTTGGTAGGGTGAGTAGATACCAATAGAAAACCGGTTTTAACGATATATTACATTTTTCTGTCACTGACCTTTTTGTTACATCTTTAAAGAAATCTACATATAGGATATGGAAAAAAGTCTGAGGTTCTTACTGAAGTCTAAAGTCCACAACATAAAAAAGTGGATATGTGAAAATTTGTTTACTGCACGTCCCAAATGTACAAAACGTAAGTCCTGTTGTTTTTTACCTTAGGTCAAACTTTGCATTGTGTTCTCTTTGTGTTGTAGGACGTTGTGGAGGAGCTTGCAGAGGACATCTTGTCTAAGCTACCAGCTGACTTTGACATCCAAATGGTGATGAATAAATACCCAGTTATGTATGAAGAATCAATGAATACTGTATTGAGGCAGGAAGTCATCCGCTTTAACAGGTACTGTAATAACTACTACTGTGTAATTTTATCAGATTGGAAAAGATTACAAGTTATACTATCCTTTAAATTACCTCCTGATATCTTTGTCTCTTGTCTTGTTAGACTTACAGATGTGCTGCGTGCCAGTTTGGTAAACGTCTGCAAAGCTTTAAAGGGACAGATTGTAATGTCCTCTGAGCTAGAGAATATCTTTAACAGCATGCTGGTGGGCAAAGTGCCCACTATGTGGGGAGCCAAGTCGTATCCCTCTCTCAAACCACTGGGAAGTTACGTGACTGATCTGTTAGCCAGGCTACAGTTCCTGCAAGTAAGATTTATGATTATTTGGGCTACATAGATCTTGACAATTGTTGGAATGTGACTGTTGAGGTGAATTCTATACACATCAAATAGTTACTATAAAAAGTACTATATGTATAGTTTGCCTGGTGTGAAGCTGTTGTTTAGAATAGCAGTAATAGAAATGTTCCATAGGATCTTAAGATACTAATACCTATGTGTTGGTCTGGACAGGGTTGGCTAGATAACGGACCACCCACAGTCTTCTGGCTATCCGGTTTTTATTTTACTCAGTCATTTCTTACTGGAGTGTCTCAGAACTTTGCCAGAAAGTACAGTATCCCCATCGACTATATTGGTTTTGAATTTGAGGTATTTTTTGATTCTTTATTTTTTGCTCATTTTTAGTCATAATAATTTAGGGACAAACTATACTCATACTCTTGGTTGTGTTCCAGGTAACCAAAGAGGAGACGCACATGGACGAAAAGGCGGAGGATGGAGCTTTTGTTAGGGGTCTTTTCATGGAAGGGGCACGCTGGGACAGACAGAACATGGTCATTGGGGAGTCTTTTCCTAAGATCCTGTTTGACTCTTTGCCCATCGTCAAGCTTAAACCAGGAGAAATGGCTAAGTTTATGCATGAGAACATCTATGTTTGTCCCGTTTACAAAACAAGTGTCCGTCGAGGGACCTTGTCTACCACTGGGCACTCCACCAACTATGTCCTGTCCATCGAGCTGCCTTCTGACAAGCCACAGAAGCACTGGATTAACCGTGGGGTGGCGTGCCTTTGCCAGCTGGATGACTGAGAATGTTGAGCGAATGTTCATCTACTTAATTCCTGTGTAAGCCAAATAAATTATTGCAAGATATAAAGAAGTCACAGTTTCTTTTCTTTCTTTCTTTTTTTTTTTATTGAGGCCATGAATGAAAAGTCCATATGTGGACTTTTTGCAGGTCATGTCATGGGGTTAATATGTATTTGCCTAAAGAGAAGTTTTTATTGCTCTTTGTTCACTGGAGCAATTCATTATCGTCTTAAAAATAACCTCAGAATCCCCAAATCTCCTTGCAGATAATTGATAAGAAAAGTCTCCAAAGTTTCCAAGAACACCTTTAGATGTAATGACAGCCACAAGGCCACACAACCTTTCCATTTTATTTATACTTGCTCCAAATTATAGATCCAGCTGACTAAGCATAAACCAACATATTTTACCAAATTCTACATTAAATTACATTTTTGTAGAGTTTAGATTTCATTTCTCAAGATATATCAGTTCTCTAAGGTTGTAGAAACTGGTACACTAAACATTTGCATCTACATTTTTTTCTAGCATGGGTGGTGGTTTAAGTTTTATCATTTGATAATAAAATTGATATATCACAATATTTAAACAGTACTTCTGATATTTACATCACATCTTTAAAGTAAAGCCTTGTATCCTAATCATCCAATTCCTTTAATTAAATGTAACACTAGATGGCAGCAAAGGCAAGCTTTTTTTTTTCTTTGACCAGCCGCATTTAGGCCCACAATGATGAATACTTACACTCAGCACAGCACATCTACACTGAGATACTTCCTGTGCAGTTTCTAAAGAGCAAAAAAAAAATTTATATTAACCATTTATACTGTTTCAGACAATTGTATATTGAAAGGCAACACTTAAGGTTAAGAAAACTGCACAGTTTATGGTATAAAATTTTAACATAGAGCAGGAATAAAAATAAAAGTTTATATAAGTGAATTACCAGACCATCCATCTCTGTTTGGTAGCAATAAGATGCCAAATTTTTCTAACGATTCTCAGCAGTTCTGCCAAGAGCATAAAAATGATTTTCTGTCCTGACGGGCAGATTCATAACTTAATTCTGAAATGTCGTGATTTGGAGCAGGATTAATGTTGTTCTTGTCACACTGAGCATGCATCATAACACAGGATGCAACAAATCCCCACTAAATCTTTTCCTGAATGGTCCAATTCAACCAAATCTTAAAAGGGCAGGCATTTGGCATCCGAGTTCTAATGAATTACAAAAGCTTGCCCAATAACTTAAGATCAGATGGTAGATGAGTGGCGCTGGCTGGCTTTATTTATGTCAGCTTTGCCTGATGTTTGCTGTAGTCAGCACTTGTGGCTTTGAACATAGTTCATGCAACATCTGAATTCAGAGGCTGCACCACATAAATTACTGTGTTTACAATGCAATTCTTCTGGTGCAACCGAAATAAAGAAAACAGACACAAGTCTATTTATATGGCCTGTATGCACCTTTCTCTGTATAAATGTCCATACTGACAAATTAATAAAAATCCAATAATTAGATTTCAGTGGAAAAAAAGTTATTCGCTGATTATATTTGGCATTTATCCTTTGGGAAGTAATCATGGCTGATTCACAAATATTAACTTAAAGATATTTCACCCTAATTCTTAAGTAAAATCTATATTCACAGTTTATATCAAATTTCTTCACTTTAATACATAGTTCATTGTGTTTCAGTGTGGTAAATGTGTCTAAACAATAAAGAATAGCCGTTTTGATTGGTAATAGCTAGATTTATGACAACCTGCAGCAGAATGGAATAGGACTGATTTCTACAGCAATTTCTTAACTGTCATACACAACAAACTTATGTTGACAGTCTTTGGGTTATATCCAAATACATGTAATTACTTTATATCAAATAGTTTGGTGGCTTGAGGCAAATAAAGAGTACAAAAAGTTTTTTTTTTAAAAATGTTTGGTGGATAATTTTTTGTTGGAACAATGCTTGTTGGCAATAAATCGTATATCTTATCCTTCTGTTGGAATGGTTTTTTTTTTTATCATTTAAATGGTGCCACATTTGTAAGGAAAATGCATTTATGCCGATAAAATACATGCTAAATCTTCTTTGTCAATGCCAAACAGCTTATTCTGCTATTGTTGTGATTCTCTGAAACCTCAGGTGCTTACAATCAGGTGCCTCTGGGCATGGACCCTTCTACAGCAGTCACTAGGTGTTTGTTCCAAGTATGCCACTTTTGACTCTACATAGGACTTATGCTACAGGGAGGGTACAGACCACAAGGTGCACGTTCCAAGAATTCACCACCAGAAAACCATTTCCTCACCTTGCCAACACCGTAGGCGGTCTTCTACAGATTTACAGTCAAGGTTTGCAGGGCAATATAGCCAACAGCTCTCTACCCAGACAATGTACAGTACAACAGACTGCACAGCCATTCTCCTGTCTAATAAGACTGCCAGGAGAATTGCTAATACTGCCCTTAACCATTTGTTCTGGTGTCAGCAACATGTGGACTGGAGCCTGGACATGTGGATAAGTGTTATGTTCAGGGATGATTCCAGATACTGCCAATGGCAGTATGGAGAAGTCACAGAGAACACTATGCTGATTGTTGCACCGATATGGTAACAGCCTCTGGTGGAGGCAGCACATGATGGTGTGGAACAGTGTCTCCCTCAAAAACAAGGCTTGTCAGAATTGGAGGCAATCTCAATGGAGAGAGATGTTGAGATGAGATTCTGCAATCAGTGGCAATCCCATAACTCCACTGGGACTGAACTCCTCCAAGATGACAGCATTCACTCTCAGAGAGTTTATCAGACTACCTTCAGATTTTGGGAGTGTAGACGTTGTAATGGCCTGCCTGGGATAAGCCTCTGAGTGCTGTTCGTGCGAGAGTGATCAACACAACCGTATTGACTGACTTGTGACAAATGCTGGTTGAAGAATGGGATGCCATCCCACAGCAGTGTGTGACCTGTGACCACCATGAGGAGGAGTGCTGTTGTGGCATGTGTATGGTTCTTCCACATGCTACTGAGGCCCGCTTGTTAAATTAATAATGTGCTACATCGCAAAAATGTCTTGTTTCTTCAGACTTCAACCATCCAGTCAAATAGACGACACCAAACAAGAGTCAATAGCAGAAGAAGCTGTTTGGCATTGCCAGACAAGATTTAGAAAGTTTTTCATAAGGCACAAGTCAACTGCTTATCACACAAATAAAATTTCCTTGAAGTGGTACTGTTTAAAAGGGAAATAAATAGTCTTTCCAACAGTACACGATTTATTGCTAAGAAGCATTGTTACAACAATACAATAATCAACAAACTACAATAATCAACCACACATGAATTTCCTTACATCTTATCCTAAGCGTAAAATAATAATAATAAAAAGGAAACCTTAAAAAGAGGGGTTTGTTTGCAAGTTGTAGACTATAGTCTATGTATAAGTAATGCCTTCTAAATAGTAAATGACTCAGCTTAAAGAACATTAATGATGAGGTTTCATCATCAGTCAGGAGATATAACTGTTAATCACTTGATGGTGCTCAGGTCTGAGTAGTTTTCCAAACATGTTGGTCAAATAATCTCAGGTATTAGAGGACGTTTTTAACAATCTGGAAACCTAAAGGTCCAACTGTATAAGCACAATGACTGACATTAAATATTAATAACAACCCATGAAGTGATCACAACTGCTTTAATTGAAGTGTTGCTGTCATCAAAATAAACTAAACTGTGACGAGGAATGAAACCACAGAGAGGAGGAGGTGCAGACCAAGCTCCGTGGCCTTTAAATTTCCTACATTCAGTACATTCAGCTGTGGCACCCGATGGTGAAGACCCACAAAGTGTGTCGGTAATTGCTGTCGCCTTACTGTCCCCTCCCACTTCAGTGTGTGTGTGTGTGTGTGTGTGAGAGAGAGAGAGAGAGAGAGAGAGAGAGAGAGAGAGAGAGAGAGAGAGAGAGAG
>JBAMHW010000019.1:11370302-11420391 GCA_037177495.1 Rhadinocentrus ornatus
TCTATCTATCTATCTATCTATCTATCTATCTATCTATCTATCTATCTATCTATCTATCTATCTATCTATCTATCTCATACTGTTTGTTGAGCAAGTTGTAACTTTCATTGCAAGTGTCCATGCAACAGAAGTATTTAAGTGTTAGCATGCTAGCATGTTACAGGTGGCTAGCTTTTCCAGTGGCTTTGACAAAACAGCCAGTCAAAGTTGCTAGCAGCTAGCTTGTAAGCGTAGCTATTGGAACATAGCTAGGTTGGGTATAAGGCAGATTTGCTCATTACAATAGCAATTTTTTTCTTATCTGTTGTCGCTTGCCTCAGCTCTCAGCAGAGTTACAGGAAACTCTGTGATGGGCTGTTTCCTGTTTTGAAGCACAGTGGTGGATTAAGAGACTCATCTTGCTCTGTGTGAGAAAACAAAGTAGGGCCTCTGTATTGAAGACATAGGGTACAGAGGTTATGTAAGACGGGAATTGGAATCTTATCAGGGGATGCAAGCTGAATTTGTTTTGTTTTTTGTGTGTGCAGCCTTTTTAATCTATTTTAAAAATTGTGTCTGGTTTGTGAAGAATAATCTATGTGTTTGCATTTTACTCAGCTGTTTATCCTTTTGTGGACTAATGTATGCCCTGTTGTTTTAACTTGTGAGGATAATGTATTCAAAGTCCACAATGATGTAGGTGTTGGGTTGTGTGTTTGAACTTTATCTCAGCCTCTATTGGTAATTTATGTCATGGGTCAATAGAGGTGGACATGCAGTACAGCCTACACACTTGATGATAATTCAATCCTGACTGGTCAGGGAGCCTCAGGAAAAATCTTAGTTCTTGCCTGCTTCAAAACAGCTGGTGACAGTTGAACACCATTTGAGCCATAATTAGTTTTCAGGGAAAGTGTCTGTCGCTTTAGCAAGATTTCCTCCTAGATTGTGCATGAATGTCATTGGAGATGACATGTTCTAGTGGGTATTGGGCCTGATGCATCCACAGAGGAACCATTCTCAATAATGTCTTATCCTAAGGTGACAAGTTTACATTTAGGCTAACAATAATCTCTCATGTTTGACAGTCCACAACAAAGAAAAAGGAAAGAGTGAATTATTCCTGATACCATAAACTACTTAATAACAGGTTATTAATGTGTGTATGGGTTTGACATGCCTCATTCTCAGGGCAGTGGGGAATTTCCAATAAGCTGATAATAATATTTTAAACTTAGTGTGATTTACAGAATAGAAACCTTTATAAGCTTTTCAAATTCCCTCCTAGACTGGCATTAGTGTCTTTCTAGTTGATTTAGTGAAGAGTTGTTGTTGAAGCGCTCTACCATGGGATATATGTTTTTAATGAGCACACAATCAATAAGCTTGTTTACAACTTGGTGTTTTGCAGTGATAATGTTTTGCTTGTTTAAGGGAATGAATTTGAAATTATTGTTTCTTCTTTCTTTACTTGCAGTTAATTAGGAAAGTGGGCTTGTCAACACCCTCAATCTGTCTCCATCACTATCATACCCTAAGGCGCTAGGGATATTTTTAGAGCAGATATTTTTTCACACTGTCTCAAAAACTTGTTGCGATTGGAAACACCTCTCTAATGAGGTGATTGATTCAGTAAGGATTTGTGATGATGAAGCGCCCTCCCTTCCATCTGATGGGTAACATTTCCACCCTGTCTAAATTATGCTTCCCCTCCTTCACTTGTTCATTCTTGAGATCAAACACAGCTCTGTTCCTTTTTCTCTTTTTCTCTGTCTTTTCTCTTGTAGTCTTTCATGTCTCCCATGTTTTTTTCATATGTAGGGCTACAGCCTCTTTTCTTTCATGACGGACACGAGAGCTCCTGAGGTTCAAATGAAGTCTTATTAGAATAAAATCAGAGTTATGGTAATGAGTACAGACTAATGATCTGCCGATCAGTGTCCACAAATGTCCTCTATAATTAGCTATAATCAACTGAACTTTTAAATATTTCCAACACACTTATGAAATTGTGGACCAGTTTTGGTTATTATTTCCTTTTCCAGTAAAAAAATCTAACTCTTTTGATTGTGGCATTTATTTATTAATCTATAACTGTAGATTTGATGACTGGTTATTTTGAAATGAAGGGTTGTAAGGGTTTGGTCATTTGATCATACAAAAGAGAAAAATTGCAGATGTCGCTGTGGGTTTTAAAAAAGAATCGGTGCATTTTTAGGCATTAAATTAGGGCCGCCATTGTGTCTTGCTAGTGATATACATTGTACATATTAAATCAGGGGTAATAATGTTTTCCTGCTTATCCTACTTTAACTAACTTAACTTAGCTCCTTGATTAGATTTTATCAGGACAAATATATCTATAATTTAATAACTGCCCACACACTATATGCTCTTATTTGTTAGCATAGTGCTCTTTGTTGGGGTGACATCTAATTTGTCCACAAATCAAATGGATGAGTTGTGATGGTGTGCTCAGATAAACTGATTGAGCCTGCCAGTGTCTTCGTGAAGGAGCAGAATTAGAATGCTGCAGTCTGCTTCTTCTGTCTAGTCAGGTATGATTAATGATGTCATGGTGAAGGGCAAGGGCAAGCAAAGGCTTTTAGCATGGTATCAGGAAAAACAATAACAGATTGGAAAGAGGAGGCTGTACGTGGTAGACCAAATAATCTGTATGGTTATATAAGCTTGTAGCGTTTAATCCTTTGAGATCCATTGTAGGTTGGAAAAATGTTTGTCATGCTAATGGAAAAAAAAACAACCCAAAAAAACAATACAATGCATGTCTGTAATTGTGTTTCTCTTTTGACATTTTTAATGTCCTCTTACATCATTTTCTCTCTCTTTCCCATTCTTTCATCCTTGCTTCCATCCGGTTCAGGACGGCTCACGTGCTGGTCGAGAGAGGAAGAAGACAGTATCCTTCAGCAGCAGTCTGTCAGAGAAGAAGATCAGCAGTGCTGCAGATTGTATCCACTCTATGGTGGGTCAGCTACTGTGTTATCCTTTACATACCTGTCGACTAAATATTTAGGGTGCCAAAGATACATCAAGGGTTTCTGGTAGATCAAAATGCTTTTAGGCCTGCCTGAGGTGAGGTTAAGGTCTGTGGGTGATATCTTCATCCTTATCATGTTTCCAGGTTGAAGGGAGTGAGCTGAAGAAAATCAGACCCAACTCACGTGTTTACCAACGATACTACCTTTTGGATGCAGGCCTTCAAGCTTTATGCTGGGAACCATCTAAGAAAGAGTCAGACAAAGCTCGTATTTCTCTTGCCTCTATACGTGAGGTGAGTGTGAGAAAAAAAAATTCTAAGTTAGTCTACTCACACAGGCTACATGAATGAGTCCTTATGACTAAAGCACTAGAAAAACAACCCTTAAGCAAATGGAACACAACAGATGATTTGATTTTATTGTATCTGACATTTTTTTTTTCCCCCCCATATCTTACGGCCACAAATTCCAGGTAAGGACAGGTCGTAACACAGAAACCTTCCGCACAAGCGGTGTTTACGAGCAGATTTCTGAGGACTGTGCTTTCTCCATCATCTATGGTGAGATTTATGAAAGCTTGGACCTGGTGGCCAACTCTGCTGAAGTGGCTAACATTTGGGTCACTGGCCTGAGGTATGACAATGCAAAGAACTAAGATCAGTTTTACAATAAATGCCTAAAAAAATCACAATATTTTCCAGAAACCTATTTACACCCATTACTCTTTTTTAAGCAAAGAAAGTCATATAATATGAAACCTATTAAAATACATAAACCGTATATTCCCTCTGTTATATAAGTAGGAGTGGTTCAGCTTCACTTCAGTATTTTAGTCAGGTTAGTTCTGTTTACGATGTTCCCTGGTGCTCTCATTCTGATAAAGGTGAACAGGTTGAACATTGAAAGAAACTGTGAGAATTTGTTCAGCTGATGTCTTTGTATTGTCCTCTGAGTTTTATTAGTTATAAAAGGCTGTGCCAGTAAACGTGATTGGACTTTTAATGAAAGCTTCTGCTGCACCTCTTGTGCTCAATATTTTAGGTACAGCTAAAATGTTTTAAATAAAAATGGATTTGTTTATTACATTGTGTTATTTCAAAACATTGTATCTTGTCTATCTTTAGGTATCTCATGCAGTATGGTAAACACGCCCTGGACATGCTTGCCAGCAGTCAGGACAGTCTTCGACTTCGCTGGCTGGAGCGGTTGTTTTCCTCTGTTGTTGATTTGGACAGGCAGGTTGACATCGAAGAAGGGATTCCCTTGGAGTCAGCTGTTAAGCTGATACAAAGTGTGAATGCTGGAGTGAGCGGTGGAAAAGTGGAACACAGGTTTAAAGAGCTCCAAAGAGTCAGGGAGAAGATGTGCGGGCTTACAATAGATAATGGATCGGGAGTTAAAGACCACAGGGAAAAGTTTACTGAAAGAACTGAGCAAGTCACCAAGCAGGAGTTCATTGAGGTCTTCCACGACTTTTGCACACGCCCAGAGATCTACTTCCTGTTAGTGCAGTTCAGTAGAAACAAAGAGTTTCTTGACGCTGAAGACCTGATGAAGTTTATGGAGGCTGAACAAGGCATGGCTCAAGTGGGTAACACAAATAAATCACACACATTTAGGAGACTAGTCAAGGACACATTCATCCCTGTGATCACATCTGTATGTGAATATGCATATTCTCCTTTATCGCTCAGTCTTTTCTGGCTTTGTCCTTTAGGTGAGTGAGGAAACCAGCTTGACACTCATCCAGTTTCATGAGCCATCTGAGGAGGGACGGCAGCAGGGATACCTGTCACTGGATGGCTTCACCGGCTACCTCACTTCAGCAGAGTGCCATCTCTTTGACCGTGATCATGCCATTGTTTGCCAGGACATGACTCAGCCTTTGTCCCACTACTACATCAACTCCTCCCACAACACCTACCTCATTGAGGACCAGTTTCGAGGTCCCTCGGATATCACTGGCTACATTCGCGCCCTGAAGATGGGTTGTCGTTGTGTGGAGCTGGACATTTGGGACGGCCCTGATGAGGAACCAGTGGTGTGTACTGGGCACACTCTCTCCCCCCCACTGGCCCTGCGTTGTGTGTTAGAAGCAATTGGAAAGTTTGCATTTGTGGCATCTGAGTATCCGTTAATTGTATGTATTGAAAACCACTGCTCGTTGCGCCAGCAGAAAGTACTTTTGCAATATCTTGTTAAGATATTAGGAGAAAAGCTGTACACAGACCTCCCAGATGAAGAGGCCGTGTATCTACCATCGCCCCATGCTTTAAGACATCGAATCTTGCTAAAGGGTAAAAGGTTGGGACCAGGTTCTGATGGGGAAGGCGGGGAGGTAAGCGAGGAGGATGAAGGGGCAGAAATGTGTCAAAGAATAAAACCAGTAAATAGTGGCGGCGCTGCCCCTGGGGGAACTGAGAAGGATGTGGTGCAGAAAAGTGTCTCTGTCCCAGCTGTTGAACAGTCTAGTCTTCCTCATCTTCCTTTCAAACGTTTCCAGCTGTTGAGGGAACTCTCGGACCTGGTAACTCTTTGCCATTCTGTATGCTTCATAGACTTTCAAACATCCTCCAAAAGCCAAAAACCTTGGGAACTGTGCTCCTTCCACGAGTCTTTGGCTGTGCGACTTGCTGGCGACAGCCCCGGTGACTTTGTCAACCACAACAAGCATTTCCTGTCACGGGTGTACCCCAGCCCTATGCGTATAGATTCAAGCAACATGAACCCCCAGGACCTGTGGAAGTGCGGTTGCCAGATTGTGTCAATGAATTTTCAGACGGCAGGACTCATGATGGACCTGAACACAGCCTGGTTTCGGCAGAATGGGAGCTGTGGTTATGTTTTGCGACCAGCCATCATGCGACAGGAGGTGTCTTATTTTAGTGCTGACACCAGAGACACGGTGCCTGGGGTGTCTCCACAGCTGCTGCATGTGAAGGTGTGGTAGAATTATGTGTAGACCACAGTGATATACATCCCGTGTAGAGGAAAAAAAATTTAAGCCTAATTTATTGTATTGAAACTTCGATCATAGAAGTTAAGGGTATCATACCAAGTAATACTAATATCTTGTTACACGGGCATAAAGTAAACAATATTAAAATCTTTATTAATTGTATTTCCTTGAAATAAAACAGTATTGTTTGGTAGCTTGAATGCTTTCTAAAAAACCCTGAAAACAATATTACAACAAATAGTTAATTACTTCAACTACACAATCAAGATTAAATTTATATTAAACTGGTTTATTCCCCTGTAATTATGACTTTGTTCCAAAAATCAGCAATGTATAAGCAATAGGCATCCTTTTCCCAGGTGATCAGCGGGCAGAATCTGCCAAAGCCCAGAGGCTCTGGGGCCAAAGGAGATGTGGTGGACCCATATGTGTATGTGGAGATTCATGGCATCCCAGTTGACTGCACGGAGCGCCGCACCAGGACTGTGACCCAGAACGGGGACAACCCTATTTTCGATGAGAGCTTCGAGTTCCAGATCAACTTGCCTGAGCTCGCCATGGTTCGTTTTGTGGTGCTGGATGATGATTTCATTGGGGATGAATTCATAGGTATTCTTACACAGTTCTTTATAGAATAAATTTGTAAAGTGTGGGATGTTGAAATTTTGAACTACCTTTTATCTTTTATTACACAGGCATTAAATGTAATTTCTCTGCCACTATAGGTCAGTATACTATACCTCTGGAGTGTCTCCAGCCTGGCTATCGACATGTACCCCTGCAGTCCCTCACAGGGGAAGACCTTCCACACGCCAAGCTGTTTGTGCATGTTGCCCTCACAAATCGACGGGGAGGGGGAAAACCCCACAAAAGAGGTCTCTCTGTACGGAAGGCTCGGAAGGGGAGGGACTACACGGCTTTGAGGGACTTAGGAGTTCGGGCTGTGGACGAGGTTTTCAAGATGGCTGCTCCTCTATTAAGAGAAGCCACTGACTTGAGGGGAAATATGCAGGTACGGAAAAGTTAAGCCAAATATAAGCAAGAGAGTCTCAAATTTAGATCCTGATGTTACCTACTGTTGAGTTGTTTACACACTCTGCTTTTCTGTCAGTGGAGAGACGTTTTCACCATGGTGTGAAAGAACAATGTAAGGACCTGGTTTACTTGTGTAATTTAGTCCAAAGAGTTGTCCTGTCCAGCACCATAGTAGGCAAAATGATGATTAGGCTGCTGTGCTGTGAGCTTTATGGATATAAGGCTCATCTGAAGATTTAAGTATTATTTTTTATCTTTAATTTGTTTTTGCTTAATTCACATACATATTAATGCTGCACCAAACAAAGGGGATGAAATGAATGAGAGTAAACAGAAGGAAAAAGTTGAGTAAAAAGTAGGGAGTCATGACAAAGATGTAAACGATAAAAAACAACTATAAACAGAAAAAATAGGACAACCAGCTGCACCACATGTAGAGAGACAGAAAACATCTACGCCCTCTAAATGAAAACTTAGAAGGCAATCATCAGCTGAACCTGCAGGAAGACACACTGTAAAAATAATGAACAACATAAAACACCCATAACAGCAAAATGTATGTGTATGTGTGTGCAAATGATAATAATAATAAAAATTATCGCACAAATGTAACCACACCCGGTAAGAAGAACGGTAAGAATAGAGAGGCCCCCAACCACCGGAAAACAAGCAACCACCACGGAGCGCAGAATCAGGCAGCCCACCACAGGAAGGACCACACACCCATCCAGAAGGAGGCAGAGGAAAGCAGACAGACCACCCACGGCAATGGAGTACAGGATATAGAGAACCAGAAAGTGGCCTGCTGTTTCCGCTAGGCACTGGCCCCTCTGAGCACAATCCAAGAGCTGTACCCAGGGCCACGCGAAACCAAGATCCACCCAATTCCCCAGGGAGAGGCCCTAACCAGCACCCAGGAGGGCCGGGCTGCTCCCGACACCGGCCCATAATGGGTCGGCACCCACCCCGATACCCTGGCTAGCATGCTGGAGACTATGATGCCGCCCAACTCGCTCATTTTCAAACTCAACCTGCAGGTAACCTCTCAGTCAAAAACTTTTGAGACTGTATAGTTGTGATAATGCCATTTAACAAAATCTGTCCAGACATATAGACAATGTAAACTCCTGCCAAATTTACCCATACCTTCCACACAGGAATACCTCAAAGTAACACCAACGTCCATTACACTACTGCAGATGGTAAATATTATATATTTATACAGCAATAAAAAGTACAACTCTTATGGATGAGTTTGAAATACACTGAAAAGTAGACTCAGTGTTGCACAAGTACATAAACGACACAGTCAGTGACCCTTTGGACTTCCTCATTCCACTCAATACTCGGTGAGTCCACAACTATCTTTACATCTAATCATCTCAACTACAAACCTGATTATCTTGGTGTCTGTAATGTTGCATGGTGGCAACACACTCATACTGAAAGCAGACACACCCAAGCCAAACTGCTGAAAAAGCACATAGTAACCAACTGCAGCTGGAAACTGAGAGATTATTTCAGCCTGGGTCTTTTACATTTTCACATAGGTCTAGTTACAGGGTGGATTAAGCAAATTAGGTCAGCTAAAGCCTATTACTCTCTTTGAACATTCATGTTCAAAGTGTCCGAGCTGCTGTGTTGGTTCCACAGCAATCTTCAAAGCAGTCAAGTCAGGAAGTGTATTAATGTTACACATTTCTGAGAGGTTTTTAATTTGTGAAACAATCAAAGATTAAAATCTTTCTGTTTGCAATCACTTCTTTTATTTTAGTCAAAGTCAGAGCAATCTCTCCTCATTCATTCTAAAGCAGGACACTAAAGCAGGGGAGATTACCACAACTGCAGGCATCGCGCACATTGTCTGTTCAGCGTATTGAAGCAGACATGAATGTCTGAGTATTACTTTTGTCTTTGCAAACAGTAACAACTATTTCTGCAGCATGAATGATCGAGGCATGAAGGCAGAAATAAAAGCCTCATAAACTGATAAAAGTGTTCAGCTCAGCAACCCCATGAATATTCCAGGCAGACATAAAAGTACTACCGTCACTTTTTCCCCAATGACTCACACACAAACTCACAAGATGCAAACTGGCCTTGCTATTACAGCATGTATTATAGTAGTAATAGATGCCATGATATAGTAATGCAAGACATGGGTCAGAATCACAAGATGGTCTCTTTTTGAGTACTTGGAATTTTTAATGTTTATTTCACATGGGAGTGTTACATCGTGTTTACGATATAGTCCAGTATGAACGATGTAAAATCCTTATTATTGTGCAAAAGGTAAGGTTTATGAGTCAAACAGCAGCTTAGTCTGTGGCTGCATTTGTCATCTTGTGGCAATAAAGCAGTAATTAGATGTTCTATCAGTGTATGTCTCAATTTCTTCCAAACAGCTACAACTGCACAGCAGCTGGAAAACAATCAGTACCTGAAAGAAAAGACAAATTTCTCTGGTACAGGGCTTGGTTTGATTACATGTGTGTATTTCTGTGTGTGGCAGAAGGTTTTATTTGTCTGCTCTCTTTTTAAAAGAACTCAGTAGCAGTGTTCAGGGAGCTGTGTGGAGTGTCCGCTGTGGCTAACCTCATGCAGTGTGTGCTGGCTCTGAGCTCAAGAGTGTCAGGACCAGAGGGGATGCCTTTGCTGCTGTTTGACTTACGGGACCACTACCCTACCCTGGAGCCACAGGGGCCCTTGCCAGATGTCCTTCGCAGAGTCGTCTCCACTTATGAAACGGTGAGGAAGGAATAAATGCTGTTATTTTTATTGTGTGTACACTACATTAAACTGCATGCATGGCTGATAAATCTGAAATTCGTCAAACGGAAGGTAAGATAAAAAAAAATAAAAAATAAAAAATCCAGTCACCTCCTATTTTCTGACTGCTTCAACAAAAATTGAAAAGCCTTCTACCTAAATAAAACTTCCTCTTTAGCCAATATGTGCTGAAGCACAAAGCGAGCACTCATTGTTATGTAGCAGACAACCACCCCATTTGTTTTAGCCTGAGTCTTGTAAACACGTCATCAACATCCTCATTTTGGCCTTAAGTCACTATGTTTCCACACAAATAAACCACAGACTTTCATTGACCAAGAAGAAAGTTATTTAACAGATTTAATTTATGTAATGATGTCTAAAAATAAACTTTGCCATCGAGAAAAAAAACAACAAAACTCATTTGTGCAAGTAAACACAAAGGCAGGAAGAACTCCTGAGGATAAAAGCAGCCAACTGGTCTGTTAGTTACAGCGGCTCCTCAAGTCAGGCAGTGAGACGTGATGAATCATTTAAGTGGGTGCTCAATTTGTGCCTTAGCTCCAAATATCTTCTTATTTCACATTCAATATACTTCCTTTGGTGTCAGTCTGTGTCCTTGAATGTTCATCCTATTCCCTCTCTCACTCAATAATGTCTTTCAGTTCTTGTCAGTACTGTCTCCCAATGGGTCAAGTTGGATTGAGCTGTCCAGAATAAGTGGGTTTTGTGCTGGTCTGGAGCAGCACATAGGAGACTGGTAGCCGGTTGCAGTGGCAAGAAACATGGGATTTTTTTTTTTTCTGCTGTGCTAATTAAATACCTTTTTTTTTTTTTATTACATTGGGAAGTGGACTTATTGCTGTTTCATATTAGATATTTCTAAGGAATCTTTTGTGCTGGATGATGGACAGTCAGCATGAATGGCCAATTTGGCAAATTTATACAGAGAGCATATGCAATGTCTGCAGGTGCATTGTGAACGAAGGAAGAACGCATTCAGGTTTTCAGCCAGAGTCGGGCTGCAGCAGAGATAAATGGATTTCTTTCTGGTCTTATTCAGTTTGATTAACGTTTTGGTACTGTGACACTTTATTTAGCCACAGCTGTTTATCACATCTATGGATCGAGCATGTGAGGCTGCTTATTTATTTTGCTTATGCATCGTGAGTCTAAGTGAGACATGCATTTGTGTTTGTTTGTGTCCCCAGCCACTTCTGTTTCAGCCAAGCCCACCCTGGTGATGAATACCATTAGCAAAGATTTGAATGCAGCTTGTTTAAATGGACTTTATACCTCAATCCTGACACATGAAAAAAGAGACAGGAAATAGGAATGTGTGTGCACTCTTGTGTGTGTCTTGCTGCACTGATCTGGTTGTAGTGGTGTGCTGTAGTTAATCCCTTATTTGTTGAACAGCATTTACCTCCCATAGAGGGGTCAGGTCCCAACAGGGTTTGTGAGAGGAAGTTCAGAATTAATAGTCACTGTTCATATCATGTGTGTGTGTGTGTGTGAAAGAGAGAAAGAGGGAGAGTGTGTCTCTTTTCTATGTTCATTTACTTAGAACTATTCTGTTAGTCTCTATGGTTTCCGTCATGTCCATGCATAATATGTATTTTCTGCTAAGTGAACTCTTGTTGGCATTTTTTATATTTGTACAACCAAGAAATGCAGTGTTTTACTTGTTCTCACCCTTTAGTCTGAGTGTGTGGTGTTTCCTTTCACTTCAGAGAATAAACCATTTTCATATGTGCTTAACAGTGGGTGCTTGGTACAAAAACAAAATAACAAGATTAGTCGTAGACCTAACAGAATCCCTGTTTCTCTGTCTGCAGATGGTCAATGCGAGCAGAGCTGTAATCGAGCTCTCAGATGGGATCTACAACAGGATCCTGCACATACAGTCAACGGGTGTGTAGATTTGCCTGTGTTTGCATTTCAGTGTGTATTAATGAGATGCTGCTATGTAGAACGTGCGTTATGATGTGCATGATGGGTAGAAATCAGGCTATGTCTTTAAACCTAGCCCTCTAGTGACATCTAATATGCTCCTTTCCTTTGCTGCTGTTAGGCTGGTCTGGTTCATCTGTATGCTTTGGATAGAGGTTTAAATTGGCACAACTCCCACTTTCAATCACGCCTCTGCCCTGAAAGACAAAATATTTGTCCTGTTAATGTAATTTCAAAGTTTTTTTGTTTTTTTTTTTAAATTTGTTTTTTTGGCAGAGCTTTATTTACTTCAGCAAGGACGTTTTGGGTAATCTAATATTATTCTGCCAGATTGCTGTCCCAGAGGCAATAAACAAACTCCTCAAACCCACCAACAGACTACACATACTGCCCACATCATATTTCTCACCCAGATTCCGTCTCTGGCTGTCTCCCAGGAGACAGTATGTTTGACATTTACAAGTGTTAACCGCTGGCTTGGTTGAAAAAATAAAACATTCACAATATCTCTGTAAAAATTTTGGATTTTACAAATAACAGCTACAGACGTATGCGTTCTTAAAAGTTTAGAGAAAGACCACTTGGGAAATAGATTTATAATCTCAGTTTCTTTTTTGTCTCTTAAGAGTTCTGTGGGTCAAATTGCTTTTCGGATACAACGCCTGACAAATAGAGTGAGTGGAAAAGATGAAACCACAGAGATTTTGAGATAAACATGAGGTGGAATGATAGTTCAAGGTGAAGATGATGGTTCACCAGGGGCTGCTGTCAAGAGTGTGTTTGGCAGAGATGAATGTTGTTAACAAAATTGCAGACTGCTCCACTCTCACATCCTGGACTTTATTTTGGATTTCTGAGACTTTGGCCTAAGGAAGTGATCCATTTGTGGTACATTACTGTGTTTTACAACTAGAAGAAGCCACATTATTACCTTGTAATCCATTGTGAATCTTTACTTTGCATCTTGTCACATGTAAATGGTTAGATTTAAAAATGTGATAACTTAGCCCCGAGCACACTGCTTAGTGCTCATACATTCACAGTCTAAGGCCTGATCTTAAAAACAAAGTTATTCCTGTGTGCACACAGTAAAGATTGCGAATAGGTGATCACAAGGCAGAGGTCCACCCTTGTTCTAGAAAAAGGGGTTAGACAGCAAAAAGGAATAAATGGGTCACATAGACGGAAGCATGTATTTGGAAGTCACATCAGGGAAGAGAAGGGAAACTGAGAGGGGAAAAAAGAGACAAGGGATAGAAATGAGGCAGATAGCTGGAGGCAACACTGAGAGGAAAACAGAAGCTAGACAGGAGTGCATCAGATGTATTCAAGAGTTAAGTCACTTACTTATTAGTGTTTAATGAACAAGGAGCACGCTGACAATCAAATGCACACAGGTGTTTACTGTGCATTACATGAAGTTCACGGGAAATTAAGTAAATGGCTGCAGCTTGTTGCCTTGCAGACCCCCACCTATAAGAAAAGAAAAAAAGGTAGCAAAAATAGTGGAAATCAAGGACAAAAGTGGGGTCCTGAGTTTCAGCTACAAGTTTCATCATTATACAACTTGCAGATCTTTTTATTTGTAGCTGATCAGATTTTTAGACAATGTCTTTTTATCCTTCTTTCTTTTAATGAAAAAAATAACAATGATGGCAACTTAAAAGAAAAGTAGTTTTTCAGCCTTATCTAGTTACAGGTGTTAAGTAAATTTAACTGAAGTCACACTATGGATTAGTTTTTGCAGTTAAGTGAGAAATCAAGCCATTCAAGGCTAAGCATAAACAAAATCTTAAGTGAATGCACAGTTGTTCTTTAAACTCTTATTTCTAAGAAGCAATGTCCTCACCATTTTTAATTTACAGAAAATCACGTCCACAGATTTCATAAGCACTGTTTTTCAGTAGGAGATAAATTATTTAATAGCTGAATGAGTATAATACTGTAAGTGTATCATCTCCAGAGTTGGGAAGATGTGGGTAGTACCAATTAACGATAACATGCTGCAAAAGCATCAAAGAAAAAGATTTTATGTATGTACAATTAAATACCCTTAAATAAGTCAATAAAACACAAAGCTCGCACATGGGAGCAATCTTGTAAACTTTTTTTAAAGTTCAAGTGAATGGCAATCTAAGCCTAAGGAGCAGCAAACAAGACAAAGAAAAAAAAATCAACTGTCTATCCAAGTAACTACACTAAGTACCCTCCTTCCATCAGAAAGGAACACTACATCACCCTTCCTTTAAAAGAGAGTAGAGACACAAACCTTGATTCACTGACAAAAAAAGCAAAAGCAAAAACCACATATGCACTCTGCACACTAATGATGACCCTCTGGCACTGGTTGCAGGGTCTCTTCCAGCTTGTTTACTTTGTTTGTGAGTGTAAACACTCCTTTAAGCTGGACAGAGAAAACACAGTACCTGAAGCCACAGTTAGCCTGTGACTTATCAAACCTCTGACAACAAAGACACTTTTCCTGAAAAGAGATGATGTTGTGATCTACATAATTAATGCTCTGTTCACCCTATCAGACAAAATTAATTTATAGTTTGTAGAATCTATACTTTTAAGGCTAATACTTATTCATTAACTCTAAGTTTAATACATCTGACAATAACATTGCTGATCTTTTCACACATAAGTGGATTGTTTGTGTGGCTGGAGAATTATGGGAATCGTGGGAATATCTTCCAGTATTAAGAAGTTCACACACTTGGAATATTTACCCTTTTATCAGCCTCAGATGAACAGCTGCTTTCCTCACATGGCCTTAGGTTACACAGTGCTGAGAGTCAGGAAGTGTACAGTAGATTACACAGTTGCAGTATTCCGGTTGTCTTTTGGGGACATTGGAAAAAAACCTCAGACCGCTCCTGTCTCAGATGCTTACAGTTCAGATGTAGGGCAGGGAGGGAAGGTGTTTTGATGAGCACTACATCCTGATTTGCTGGCCCTGGAGGTTGTTTGGCTTTTGGGTGAGGACATGATTAGTTTTTGTGTGTGTGTTTTTGCATGCTGTCCTGGTATTGGCTTGAAGATATTGCTCTCTCGACTGGCTTCGTTTAGCAGGGAATAGACACGCACAAGCACTACATTGGCACGTAGGCTTCAAGTTGCCTAGCAACCAAGCATTAAAGATTATTATTCAAATAACTTATGTAGGTGTGTGTGTGTGTGAATATGGAGCAGGAATATGTGTGCATGTTTCCAGTCATTTATTGACAGAAAGGAATAATGTGCAAGGAATTATACTTTCATCTAATCTGTTTACTCCTTTGTGTGTGTGAATGGTCCACAACTTGGCATGTAAGGTTCTCATTGATGGCTCGCAGTGATGTTTGCCCCGTGCTAACCCACTTCCGGGTTTCCATGGTAACTGTGGGACAGTGGCCCGGGGCAGCCAAAGAAATCAGACACACAACACAACTCACTGCACAAACTCTAACTAGCTGCCGGCGTAACTTGCATGACATAGTCTGGCTTTATTTATGAAGATTCTTTTTATCTGTCTCTCAGATTCTTCATTCATTCCTTCCATTTTTCATTTGCATTTATATACTTTTTTTTTCTTTGTGGCATCTGCTACTTGTAGCTTGGCTAAAATGACAAAAAGTTTTAATATTGCAATGGTTTGAAGTCTATCCGGATGTGCCTTTCAACTTGAGGTTGTAAAGACTTGTATATTGAGTATGTATGAGTATGAGTATGTTCAGCCCAAACCAATGCCTCATTATGGATATAAAGAAAAAAGCGATCTAGAGCAAAACTCTTGCAAAAGCATTCCACAGCCTTGCAAGGCTATATGCTAAAATCAATATGCTAAATGCTCATAAAATATTGTATGTATCTTTAGCCGATTCTGACCATTGTCCCTTTACTAATTTTGTCTCAACGCCATGTTAGCATGGGAGCTTATAAAAAAAAAAAATGTAGACTAGATGACCAGTTAACCATTAGATGACCATTATGTATGTATTGTGGTTGTGTTCTTCTGCTCTAGCCATGGAGTTTCATGAAAAACTTCAAACCTTGGCAGTGAAGGAAGGGCTGAAAGGTTCCAAGGTTAGTCGAGCACTAGAGAGTTTCAGCTGGAACATCACCATCCTTAAGGTCAGTAACTCACTCATACACTTTCAAAAAGCCTTAATGGTAGATTAATACAAGAAATTGTGGCTTCTAGCTAGTTGTTCATCTTTTTTTACTCTATTTAAGTTCCCTTATTCCACTTCTACCCTTCATTTCACTCTATTCATTCCTCATCTCCCTTCATTCCTGCCACTCCAGGGCCAGGCTGACTTGCTGAAACATGCCAAGGCGGAAGTCCAGGATAACATGAAGCAGGTGCATGATGCTGCTCTGACCGGAAACCTCACTAAGGAAAGGGTAGGATTAAGCAGAGTCCACTCACAAACACGACGAGGTCAGAATGACAACATGAGCACTAGAGGTACCTCAGCATAGCAAGCAGATGACTGAACTGCCATCATAGCTGCTGTGACTCTTCTTGTATCATCACTTTTTTTTTCTCACACTCCCAGGGCTATGGGAGCATTACTGTAACCACAGTCTTAGAAAGACAGATCGAAGTGTTGCTGAATGTGAAAAGCTGGAAAATGCAGCCTCTGGACCTTTGAATTGTGATGCATTGCTGGTAATGGATGCAAGAAATGAGATGCTGGAGAGATGAATGTAGTTAGGATTTAAAGCCAAGGGTCAGCTGTTTTAAACTGTAAATACACCAAATGTTTAGGATTTACTTTTTATGTGCAATGTTTTGGGGGTTTCAGAGGTTTGAGGGAAGAAAGAAAACTAAAGTTTTTACTGGCTAAAAGGTCTTGTTAACTGAAAAATCTGCTAAAATCTTCACTCAAGGCTTAGATCAAGTTGCAGGACTTTTTGCTTGTATGTTTAAAGAAAACTTTTCAATGTCGATGAATCTGTGAATGTTTGATGTCTCCTGCCATTATTTTGTGGATTAGTGCAACCTCTATCTGTCTCCCCAATTTTATTTTTTTTAATATATAAAGCATCTTTCAGTCCTTGATTGTTGCCTCCTCACCCAGATGCCATGAGATTGTTGATCTTAATCCAAAGTCCCACATTATCTCCCTAAATATTGTCTCACAAACAGTATTCTATATTTTTGTATTTTCCTGAAACTCTTGTGCTAATTAAACCACTGTCACCTGCCATACTGCTCACTGGTGTTGATGTCTGCCTCTAGGGAACTAATACTGCTTACTTTGCGTGCAAAACACTGTACAGTATTTTAATATGTAGTTCTATTCTATTGTAGTTCTATATTTTACATAAGTTATTGATGCTGAATGAAAAGAAAGCATTGCAGGTTAATATAATTGATGAGGCTCAACCAGCAAGTCAACATGGAAATAAAGAGATTTTTAAATGACTGATGTCCATGTTTTTTTTTGTTTGATTTTACACTTTTTTAGCAAAGCTATATCTATCTGTCCATCAATCCATCTTCTATACCACAGTCCAATTCAGGGTTATAGGGTAGCTGAAGCCTATCCTAGCAATTATCAGGCAAGAGGCAGGGTACAATCTGGACAAGTCGCCAGTCTATCGCGGGGACAACACAGAGAGACAAACAACCATTCACACTCATTCCTCGGGAGAATTTAGAGTGACCAATTAACCTAAGGAAGCCAAAATAACCAGGAGAACCCATGCATACACATGGAGAACATACAAAAAAAGTTAAAATATATATATATATATTAGGGGTGGGACTCTACTTAAAAAAAATCTAATTAATTACATGACATTGCAATTAATCTCATTTAATTGCATAACAATATTTGCCCCAAAATAATTGTATTGTAAACTCTAATATATGTCTGGAAAAATGCATTCAATTGCATTTCAATTCGAAACACTAGAAAAAGAAATAGAAAATATCCGTGGCCTAAAATAAGCAGACCGAAAGTTGGTGTCATTTTAAATGCTTTAACTAGCAGCTCTTGCTGTTCTGTAATTAAAAGTCTACACGTTACAGTCCTTATAACTTTTAAAATGTTTTTGTCCACACTCTTCATTAATAGGCATTAATTTCTAACGGTAAGTCAGGGCAGGATCAGCCAGTGTGAACTTTGCGTGTTTAATTTTCAGCCTGGTCATGGCGGAGAGGAGAGGACTGCAGCTGTGAGCGCTAATGGACAGGGAAGAGGCCTGGGGAAGCGCTGTTCATTGAGTAAAGGTAAACTATACGTGCTTTCACGTCAGTAGATAAAAGAATAATGTAGCCTCATCTGGGATGAAAATCAGTTTCAATGAGTAGAAGATGCAAATGTTATCACACAAGCTTTTTTGTTCTGAAGCTTTGAATGAAATCAGATTTCAGATTAAATTCAAGTATTATACAAGATTGAATACACAGATTTTCATCATTAGTCACTTGTAATGGATTTCTAGATATTCAAATTTTAAATTTTAAGCCATGCTTGAGGCTGAAAGTATGGATGGATTTATTGGAAATGTTGACTGTAATAAGGAAGAACTGCCATTAATTAGCTGCCATACTGATAATCCAAGATGATAAATCTTTTGACCTCCACTGAGCATCATAGTGTGGCTAATATCGCTGGTTTTAAAGGCAAATACCTCTGCAACTACTGGATTGTCATAAGAATTTATCTGACCAAATCCTTGCAAATATAACAATCTTTACATGTAGTACCAATACATGGTAAATGTTACAGTATATACAGCAGGATACAATATAAATGCTAGCATGGTGGAGATTTAAAAATCTACATGAGGTATATTATAGTTCTTAAAAGATTAAAAGGTTTTAGAGAAATCTCTGTAGGGATGAGTTGTTTAGACATGATTCTACTTGTCATGTTCAAGAAAACTTCTGAAAAATCTTTGTCAATGACCACATTTCGCTACATATGAAAATTACAACTCTACTATTCACATTTTTAAACAACTTGAAATGCTGATAAATTCCCAGGGCTTGAGTTTATACAATAGGGACTAAAGGAAATTATCAATTTTCCTGTGGTCTGATGAAGCAAATAAATTTAAATCCATCCATCGCCTATACCTGCTTATTCCTATGCAAGGTTGCTGGAGCCTGTCCCAGCTGCTACCAGGCGAGAGGCAGGGTAGACCTGGACAGTGATCAGTCCATCACAGGGCCAACACAGAAAGGCAAACAACTCACACTTATTCATAGAGAAAATGTAGAGACACCAAATAATCTAATATGGATGCTTTTGGCCTGTGCAAGGAAGCTGGAGTTCCCAGAGAGAATCAACAAGCTCCACACAGAAAGGTCCCAGCACAGGTTAGAACCAAAATCCTTCTGGGTGTGAGGTCACGGTGCTAGCCACACCATGAAATTAATTTGAAAACATTTTTGTAAATCAAAAGATTTCTCATCCACTAGATTAAAACTTGGGAACACTCAGCCCATTATCAGAAAAGTCAACATATGTAATGTTATGGGGATACATTAGTGTTCATAGCAGGAGTAACTTTTGGATTAGCAGCAACATTAACTGTCAGCTTTTTTTTTTTTTACAGGAGAGGCGTTGCTTATTTTAACATGACAAAGCAAAACATATTTTGCATGTACCACAGCAGAATGGCAGCATGTTGCAAGGATTAGGATAAGTTAGGGTTTGGGTGTGAGTTAATGGAGGGTTTTGGTTGGATTTAACCCTTTAAATCTGATGTGTCGCTGACAACGCAAAATGCATTGTCATTCATCATAATAGTACTTAAAGGTTTAAGGGCTGAGTGGGTAAGATTGAGGTTAAATATTGTTTTTAGTACATAAAGGGTTGCAATAAATCTATGGCATTAAAATGATATATCAAGCAGGAAATACAACAATAGGAGACCTGTGGAGTGGATGACATCAGGTATCAAGCCATAATGAGAAATATGTTTATCATCAAAATGATACCAACTGGTTACTTCAGTTCTTAAAAGCTTGTGTTATTTACCCCTTTAGGCACCAAAGCCACAAAATCGTGACAGGCACCAGGTCATATCTCAATGAAGACAGCTTAAATCTGTTACCACTTTCCACCAATAGAACCAGCCATAAACGATCAGCCGCCACAGCACCACCCACCACCCGAAAGATAATTTAAAAACTCCAGCACCTGCAGTGTTAAAAGAAGAGCTGATGCAACAGAGTGGCAAATGTTCCCATGTCAAAACTTTTTTGTCTATGCTGCTTAAAATTTATTTTCTTCCAAAAGAGAATTACATTTCTCAATCTCATTACGTGGCATGTTGTGTTTGAATATTTTTTAATTAAATGTGGTGTTTACTACACAAATAATTATAATAAATGTTTTTGGAACAAAAAATGTAAAAAAAGGGTCTTGAAGACTAGAATCTCAAATGCTGTTCAAGTGTATCGTTCTTTCAAATATTAGAAACACCACCATTTGTACAGATGTACTAAAAAATATGACAAGGGTCTTAAAAAGCATGTAAAGCACTCCCCAGACAGACACATCGATGAATTGCAATAGCAATGTAGTTTTATTGATCTAGGCTTAATTATGCCGAATAGAGCAGCGGGAGAGACATTCTTTGCGTGCTGCCTCATAATTTCCACAGAACTTGAGAACAACTCACCTCTTATGTGAGAAATGAATGATCACATTAAAATGTCCACAATGGAATAAAATCTAAAAACAAAAGAAAAAAAATCAGACTTGTTCCTTAGTGAATCATTTTTATCTGGTAAATTAAGGATCTAAAGGGTTAAAAGTATTTTCCATGACATATTAAAAGGATAACCCAAAAAAAAAGAAAAGTAAGATCACATAATTAGGATTTGTTTGGCTGAGAGAAGAATAATGGTCAGAGGCACTGGTTTTGAAGGGAGAGAAAGCTTGAGACATTATCCTCCTTTCCTTTCAGCATCGGTGAAGTCAGTTTCCTTATCAAGAAGATGAACACACAGACATAACACGGGCAGGGGTATGGCCAGATCTCCACATTCAGAAAAAACAGACTATCACACTCCCAGTACAGTAAAAGAAGGGTCTTTTCTTGGAGGAAAGCTGCAGTTAGAGCTCCAAGTCTTCAGAGGAACCATGTAGCGACAAAGTAAGCAGTTCGATGGCACCCTCTCTCTCTGTAGAGCAGGGAACTACAGTAAACGGTATGAGTAACGGGCGAGGTCAGATGCTACCCATAAAAGGCCCAGCATAATGAGGAGACAGGTATTACATAGATGAGACAGCATACAGCATCAGCTCAGACAGGACTGAAGTGGCACAGATGACAGTTAAAGAGACAGAGTATAAGGTATTTGTGACTTCAAGTCTCACAGTCCACATGTGCAATTTTTAGGTTGGCAGCAGGTCTGGTGGCAGTCCACCAAAGGCTGCTGGTTCCCCTCTCTGATCCTAAGTCAGTTTTCTTTCATTAGCACCCCTGAATGGGACACGAGACAGAGGAGGCGTAAGAGACAGAGAACAGGGACGCGTTATTCATTCACAGGTCATTCGGGTTAACAATGGTAAAGTCAGAGTCCTTGCTGTGGGTGGAGCCCTCGTCTGGACTGGAGGAGCCAGAGGTGGTGCCAGCCATCAGGGGGTCATGGAAAGTCCCAGATGCACCCTCAGGCTCCATTCGCACAGTGCCGCGCCCTCGTCTAACTGGAGGGGTGCGTTCAGATGCATCCCTTCCTCCCCCCTCAGCCTGCAGGTCTCCATCTTGAGAGACAAGGATGTAGTCGTCCCAGTTTTTACCCTCTGAGCTGAGAGACGATGCCGCCTGCACACATGAAATTTGAATAAGTTGTGTGTAAAGCGTGAAAACTAAGACCAATTCTTTCTTCTCTAAACTATGCAAATTTTTTCTGCCGAGTCAACAAACTTGAGTTTGAAATCACATTTTTGTGAAGTGGTGTCTGTTTTGTTTTTTAACGCATAATTCTGTTTGTTTTACTGTTTTGTTTCAAAAGATTTAGTCACTTGTCATAAACAACACCGGTATAAACACTCATTTTGAACAGAAATAAAGAATAGTGTATCCTAGATCAAAAAGGCAAAAAGAAAAAAGAAAAAAAAGACATCAAACAAGTTTAAACCAGTCCTGCTTGTACTGAATATTAAATTGTAGTTAATACATGTACAGCAGTTCACAGCAAGTACTCCATCTAAAATACAAAAAGAGGATTAATGGACTAATAACCTGTTTCTCAGGTGGGGTCATTGCTGACTCCTCCTCTTCTTTCTCATCCATGCTCACACTCCCGTCCAGATCAGAGTCCCGTCTCTGCCTATTGTCCCCTCCTTGCTGTTGCTTGCTGTGATGATTGATGGAGCTCAGAGCAGCTGCTGCAGCTGTGGAGGTATAGTGATCATCGGCAATGGTGATCTCTTCATTCTCCTCAGCCTCCAGCTGGCTCTGGTTGAATCGCAGCGCTCCCTTTAGGATGTCTTTGATCTGATAAGATGAAGAGATAATGTCAAATCACAGAAACTTAAGAGCAAGATGACATGACTACAACTGAGCAAATATAAACTTGAAAATTTAATAATTTTATAAACTTGAGAATGTGCATTCTAGGAGCTCATTGCACAAGTGAAAACAGTTTTCCAGAGCACTTTCGCAACCATCTGCTCACACAATCACCTGTTTGAGTCCAGCTAACGACACCAGGACTTCATCCTCTTTTTCCAGGTTTTCCTGGAGAATCACTTTCTGGATTTTGCCTGCAGAGAAAGACTTCATAATTCTGTCACAGAACTATGCCTCTAGCACAGTGGTTCCCAACCTGGGGTCCCCCAAAAAGCACAGGGGTCCTCAAGGCTCTGAACATTCGGAGCCATTGTCCACACAACATCCCTATTTTAAGGAAGAAAAGTGAAGCTATATTTTGTTAACTTAAGTTTGGCTCAATGGAAGTACAGGACTCAGCCAGAACACAGAATATATGGTGAGAATGTCACTTTTGAAAGCATGAAACCAGCATGGCTTCAGCATGGAGTGGGGCAGGGGGTCCATGGCTTTTTAGTATTTGTATGAAGGGGGTCCCCAAGGAAAAAAGGTTGGGAACCACTGCTCTAGCACACAAAACACTCTGTTCCTTTCAGACATGTATTATTTTTCATTAGTTGGAAGACAACTGAATGTGTTGGCCTCATGTCTGGTGCTTTCCCTTCAGATATTCTGACAACAATGTGACTAAACCAGACATTGTAATATGCAAGTGTCACTTTCAATATGGCACAAGTCAGAACTGCTGCAGTCATACTGATGGATAGAGACACATTAGTATAGGTTGACAACCATATCCAGAGGAATAAGACAGATACTGTGTGTAAATAAATAAATAGCAATGGTGTCCACATATTTTAAGTCCATGGTTTCCCTTGGATGACTGATGGCTGCACCAAGCCTTTTGTTTCTTTAAAATGAACGGGAAGAAATTGTCTTGAGCTACAGCTTCTCCAGTCATCAAAATAAATACACACAAAGTGGAGTTGGTGTCCTCAGTTAAAGATCATATTTTTTGTTTTGACAGAAACTGCAGTTACAGCAGTGCAATTACACCCTCATGAGTGTAACGGTTACTGTTTAATAAGCCTAAACATGCAGAAAAGTTAAGATTTTATCTGTTTTCAGCAACAACTGCAATGTTTTACAGAACTAATGTGAGCTTAGGACACTAATACAAATAGATAACATGATATATATATATATATATATATATATATATATATATATTTCATGTTATCAATGCAATGCTATGTATATAGCGGGAGCAGCAAGGCTGACATTGTTGAAGGTGTGTTTAAATGAAACCATGAGGAACATAAAACTTTTGTTTTTTTATTTTCTTGCATGTTAATCCTGTGTTTTTGGATTTAAAAAAAGAAACATGGTATTTGAAACCATCTGCAGCTGAACTCACAAATATGTGTATTCATCATCTTGGCACAGTACTTGCTCATGGCTTCCAGGTCATTAATCTGCCCCTGAAGGAAAGATACCTGGGCTTCCAGGTCCTCCTCCTGTTGAAACCATATACACAAAAACCCAACAAAAAAGAATACAGAGACGGGGTTAGGAGACTGCAACTGTGAGAAGATGTGCAGTGAGACAAAACGCTGACAAAAAAGAAGAAAAAAAAGTGACTGGACCAACACAGCAGGTCAAACAGCTCACCGTCTCTTTCTTGCCCATGGTTTTGCTGTGGGAGCGAGAGCGGGTGATGGTGAAGAAAGACTCTTTCTTGGTGGCGGAGAGGGGAGGAGACGAGGTGCCGACATCACTCCCTCCGGAAAGGGGCAGAGGTGGGGAGGAGGTGGACTGACCCCGCCCACAAGATAGGCTCTCTTTGCTGGGGGAGGAGCTGACTGTCCTCGAGCTTTGCCCTGAAAAAGATAGAGAGAAGCAGAGAAGAAAGGACCAATGGTGAATGACGTCATGATGGAATGTGAACAACCCTGGAACGATCACACCCAGATTGCTTTTACATCTCAAATTTACTTTGAATGTCACTTTCCAGAGCTAGAAACTTAAAAGTAAGCTTTAGAAAAGAAAGAAAATAAATATACAGCTTATATTAGAATCAGCAGAATAATTACAGAATATCTGTGTTTAATCATAGTCAAGTACATGTCAATTATATTGGCATTTAAATTATGGATTAATCTACAACCCCCCCCCCAAAAAAAGAGATCTTGCTAATTACTGATTCAACTTTTAAAATGACTAATTACAAAAGAAAAATTAACCCTTTTTGCTACGTTCTGCTTCCCAGATTCTGATTTTCTGTATATGTGCAGCAAGCTGACAGCTCATGCAGCAGCAAGAACTGACTGGCAGAATCCTAAGTAGTTTGAGTTTCATCAGACATCCAAATAGTGTGCTAAAAATGCTGGAAATTATTATTAATACTAATCATTTAAATGCAAGTTTAATTTGACAATATTTGAGATAAATTTTAGCAATTTTCTATTTGATCGCAAAGAAAATAGGTAGACTTTGATAGAAACTGTGACAGAAGCAGACTGAAACACAAGAACACTTGCTGGAAGCAATATTGTCAGCATGAGCATCAAATTCACAGTTAGAGCTCCATCTGCTGGTAACAGTTTAGTATTTCATGCAAAATGCAATCTGTCCAGCAGCAGATGAACAAACCAACACAGGGTGAATGACACACTTGGGGCTTTGACATGCAATGGCACTTACAAGAAAGAAAACAGACAAACATGGACATGGACAAATTGGCTGCATGTCACACACGCGGGTGCCATGGCAGCTGTTACCTTGTGTGTCAGTGTGAGTCTGTGTTGGGAGATAGTCCTGAGACACTCCGCCTGCAATTCCATCTAACAAACAGGAGAGTCAAAGCTGATGCCGCCACAGCCACACAAACCAATAGCTGAAGACTCACTCAGAAAATGATTGTTAAACTGAACATGCAGATAACTCCTTAGTTATAAACATGCTTATTAGTAGGAGGTAGCAGGATGTGTTTGTCCTGAAACAATCTGAAGCAGTTCTGCAGAGCATTTCTGTGTCCTGCCGCTCACCTTTGCCGAGGTGGACCGGCATGCTTTCAGACTTGAGGAGGCGGTAGTGCTGAGTCTGGGCCTGGCTCTGTGTCTGAGTTGGGGCGGGAGGCTCAGCCAACGGGTGCGGCAGGATGGATGCAGGTGCCGATGTGGGGGACACGGATGGAGAGGAGTGTACCTCACTGTTGATAGGGGAAATGCCGGTGGAGGCACCTGACATGGCCGGCGCAATAAGCTTCCTGCCAAAGTTCAGTAGGCTGCTTGAGACCTTGTTGATATTAAGGGGTGCAGCTTTAGTACTGGAATTGGCTCTAGAAAGATGGGAAAGACAGCCACATTTAGATTAAATCAAATTTATTCAAAGGAACATACTTTTGATTTGGTATCTTTAAACCTTCATCAAGATGTGCACACAGTTCACAAGCATTGATGAGGATGCAAATGGAAAACTAGTTTAAGTACCTGTAAGTTGAAGAATTTCCTATAAAAGGATCCTGGTTTCATGCACACAATTTAGGACACACACACACACTCAGCTAACACTGCAAACACCACACTGTTTAATACCATTTCTTCTTTACAGGGGTTGGTAATGTGCCACAATATGTGACAACAAACTTCTAAGGACTCCAAGAAAAAAGAAACAGGGCTGGTAAACAAGACTATAAAATGTAGATGGCAAATATCTGAGTCCAGTTGGCTTCTAAGCATTTAAACTCTGAGCACCCGAAAATTTTAATTTTAGTAGCTAATCGTGTCGTTCTACACCGCTGTCAACACGGCAAGTAACAGCAGCAGCTCGTTTGTTGCCATGACGATGTCTCTCTCTATGTTACACTTTCAATTTCAAACTTCCTGCCTATGAAATCTTTTTTTATTATCATGACTTTAATTGTTTTTTTGTTTTTTTCATCAATAATTTATTCTGTGAAAATAAAATTTACCTTTGGGGGTTGATAAAGTGTTAAGTAATTTCATAACATGCAACTTGCATGAATTACTACACTGTGGATAAGTGTGGACTCAAACTCAGCATCTTTACATCCAGATAGTAGCCACTGGGGGCACATGGTTTCCCACTCAATAAGGCGATGACATTACATGTGCAAAAGTCGGATATTTTTTATTTATTTCATATTAAAAGGTTCAGTTGTGCGTGGTCTCAGGGTCTGACATATCTGAACACAATTTGGAAAGTGGTAGTTAGTATAAAAGTATGTAATTTTAATGAATTAACCCTCACTGAAAATCAGTAAAACTAATTTGATGGACCGATAAGGCTTTGTACAAATCAATAAAGCCAGTTGACACAATAATGTTAATCCAGACATTGCTTGGATTGTGTGTGTGTGTGTGTGTGTGCATTGGGGAGAAGAGTTGTGTCTGTGCTTTACCGGGTCTTGTTCATCAGGTCAGCTCCCCTCGTTTTGTAATAATCCAGGTTTTGCTGGAACTGGTAGTTCACAGGGCGTGGATTGTTCTACAAATTAGGGACAAAATAAACAATTTATTGTGTCTTTGTTATTTTTGACTAGCGACTAAGATGAAGGAGAAAATCCATGCACACATGCACAAGCAAATGACTCAGTACTTATGAGCAACAAGTCTCTATCCTGCCCACACAACCGGGATGATGCCCCCGCAGGTGTAAAACTGATGTGGACGTGCTATGACGTGGCCGTTCAGCTGGGAAAAAACTGTCATGCTGGATCTAAACCTTCTGCAAATCTAATCCCAGAAGAGTAGTGGACAGAGTGCGGTGAGTTGCTGGGTCTGTGTGTTCAGGTCATTGAATTTGGAGGAAGAACAGATTTGATTTCAAAGAATCAGCTTAGATTTAGTTACAGACATGTATGTCTTATTGATGATTAATTTCTTTAAATAACAGAAAAAAAACTTCTTTTTCACCAAACAAGTCAGCAAAGCACCAAATGACCCAAGAACACGTGCTTAAGGTGTAAACATGATGTAATTTCACTCTGTCTTACCAGTAAAAAGGTCTAGCATTACATGAAACAGTTGAAAGAGGAAGCAACTACAACAATTAGGCAGTTTCATAGCAGGAACCAAAATATTTCATCTTCATGCTCAAGGCAGGTACTTTCCTCTTTAACACTGGCCCATTTCATTTCACTGCAATTATAATTATGATTGCAGTCTATTCAAACACTCGAGGCTCACAAAACTGATGTAAGGAAATGCTTAAAACTGAATAAGCAGCATTGTTGCATAAGAATGTTTCCAGCAAGTTTCAAACCAACAACATAAAAAATTTAAATCAAAATTCTGAGTCAATCTTGCAAATTTATTACTAAGCATGTAGGAACATTACGTAGAATCTATGAAATTGTAGGTTTCATTTGTCATTGGTATTTGTGGGATTTTTGTTTATTTTTAAAGCAAAACACTTTGATGTCTGTATAATTTTTGTGCTATCTTCCATGCAACTCATATTGTGGTCTCTCCTCAGATTTTCAATCAGAATTTTTCAGCAAGAAAACCTCAGCTTGCACAATAGTCTATTGCAGATGTTATTCTGTTCAGAATTATGCTGGTGTAGAAGCCAGCCTCTGCTTTTGCACAATGTGATGTTTCTTCCAGTTTTTTCTTTTTTTTTTACAACAATATTTTCTACCTCTTAGAAGTAAAATAGTCCAAGTCTCTTGCTTGACAGATGGGGAACTTTTCTTTTTATCAAATTCTTCACATTTTCCTTTTTGTAAGATTTCTTTAAATGTACATTTAAATTCAATAAAGCTGCTCAGAGGAGTAGATTGTTAAGATTTGAGAAATCAGTATTTTGGAAGTTCTGAAATTTGGACAACCTGACCTTTCCAAAAAATGACTGAGGCCTAAATCGTTCAGTGCTCCTTTACTTTATTAAAACTAAATACATGGGAACCAGATCATCACATGCTAATATTTAAAGTCTATACACACTACGTCCATGCAGCTAGCTTCTTATTTACTGCAATAATGTGTAACAACTCAAGAGTGAGGAAGTGAAAGACTTACTGCCAAATTTAAATCATTTTAACACCTTATCACCATTTCACAGTGTGACAGTACTAAAAGGCTGTTTTCTGTCTTTTTTGTGATAGGGTTATGTGACTGTTGCTCGAGGATTTCAACCCACTACTTTTGCATGTGGGTGTTTCGCTTCAGCAAATCTTCTACTTCCTCTGTGAAAAACATCCAGCAAATGACTGTATGCTTACTTTGGGGTCTCGGAGAAACAGGGCCTTTTGCAGCAAAGCATTGATGTCTCCGATTGGAGGGTAATGCATCAGCAGGCCCAGGCAGGTCTGGAAGTTACTAGCGATTACTGAAACAGAGGGCGATAATGATTATCTGTGAAATTTTCATTCGATTCAAGTCTGTTAGTTGATATGAGGACACAAACTGCTGTCAGGATCTAACTGAGGTCTTTCTTTAAGAGGTCAGTCCATCTGTATTGCAGAGCTGCAGATATCATTATTGATTTATGGTCCTGATGATGAGACATCATTTATGGTACAGTGGGAGGTGGCTTGATAACAGAGCTTGAGCTCTAACCCTGCTTGTATTTTTAGAGAAATAAATTGTTGTGTTACACTGGAAGCAATACAACCAGACTGGATTGAATGAGACATAGTAACCTACATTCTACCAGTTAGATTATTATGACATTGCATGCTACATAGGCCAACACACAGCATAATTTGATTATTTATTAAATAGTCGTACAAGCATCTCTGATGTAGAGCAGCATGGCCACAAAGACATAGTCAACCAGGTCCAGAGTGATGCTGTCAGCAAACAGGGCATCCCACACCACCAGAAGGTCCTGCAAAGGAAACTCACGACCAAACAGCAGACGAACCCACCGGCTGTAGACACAAACACAAACAACTGCATTTCTGTCCAAATGATGTCCAGAAAAGAATCTCACAGGCAGAGTGAGCAAATACTGACATGCCGTATATTTGAGGGGCAATCTCCAGCCGATTGAGGTGCATGTGCAGCTCTATGTCGTGCTTCTTCACCAGTTGGTCCTGGATACGGTTGACTTTGGTAACTATGGCAACAGATGGCCCAGAGTCCTGGGGCCGAGCAAATGGGATGCTGGTCAGCATCTCTTCCTTACCCTGGGGGAACACATTATTATATAACTGGCACATTTAGTTGCATCTGTGTCCATCTGATTGATGAACATTCACCATATGCTGAAAAGAGCCACTGTTTTTTCCTGGAAGTGTAGAAAATGGTCCAAGTTTAAAGAAAACCTTGTAGATTTTATATTGATTTTTATCAAATCCTGTTTATGACATGGTTGACTTTTATCTATAAATACAATGATTATATGCTAATTAGCTTTCTATTATAATTTAAATTGCTAGTAGCGGAGTCAGCCATTCTCAGACTGCCGACCTGACCCTGACCATGAGGTAGGGCTGCTCGATTATGGGAAAAATGATAATCACAATTATTTTGATTGAAATTGAGATCTTGATTATCTAACACGACTAGAGAAAAAAAAAAGAGCCATGGAGGGGACATTTTAAGCGTCATCTGTGGTAAACAAGACTAGTTTCTTTCCACCAGGTCCCAGTAGCTATTGTTTGTCTCAGACCAGCAGCAGCTATGTTCTGCCTGGTGTGATCTGAAATAAATGAGACTGGAGACGTTTGTTTTCACGTTGAAATCCGCGTCATATTCAGCTCTATGGTGCGGCTTGACCACGGGTCCGTATGGGTGGTGAAACATTGGACTGTAGCCGCGTCTTTTACAACATCCTCAAGACACTCATCATACAGGGCATGGAGAGACACGCGATTAAAATAGTCACGAGGTGGCAGTGATACCGTTTGTCCAAAGTGTTGATGAGTTTCCTAAATCGCGAGTTGTTCACTGTGTTAAGTCAGCGCTGGTTTTTGGCGAGAAAACAAGTTATGTTTTTTAATAACGTTTATTATCTCTCTGTCTCTGGGAGCTGGTGGATTATTTAGTCACGACTCACAAAAATTGAACATTTTTCTATTTCCTTGTGTCGCGTCGTAAGCCCCCATGTGCACGTCTACATGAACGAGCGCAACATTTCACATGCACGAAAGTCGTCTGTCGCTTGGCTGGAGGAGGGCAGAGATTTCCGCCTCATCGCGCAAGTTCCATAGAAAATGAATAGAGAAGGAGCGACGTCACCTCCCGTGTGTCCAGCCCATAACTTGAGAGGTGTTTGCATCTGGAGTTGAATTAAATCAATGCGGCTGGAACTGTGGGAGGAGTCTGCAGCATAGCGCAGCAATGCCAGTGGCGCTCGATTTGCAGCTGAAAACAGCACAAGAGTAAACTGAGAAGGAGCAAAATAATCGGACCATTTCATTTTTATGATCGTTGAAAACCCAGATTAATTCGAGATTAAAATTCGATTAATCGCACAGCCTTACTGGCTACAGCTATAATTTTGCTGATTTTCATATAAAAAAGCATACAAATCTCTTTTGATACATAAAAAGAAGCTACCAGCTCTACATTAAGCCAGTCCTCTGTAGTATTTTTTTGTTCTTCTTTTTCATTTTTAGCAAACTCACAAAATTAAAAGCCAATTACACAAAATAAAATCAACATAAAGTAAATAAACTGGGAAAAAAATTAAAAGGAGCAGAATGAAGAAAAAACTTATACCTGCCCCATTATCACATCTACATTTTGTCGATATTAACATGTTTTATCATATCAACATACAATAGCACTTTAACAAAATCACAACTTATTCAAGTCCCGCAACGCATCCAACAGCTAAAATAATACAGTTCTTCATATTTATTTATTGCACAGTTTATATTTATTTATTACTTAAAGACAAAACCCATTTCTACTGTTTTAAATTCCTTATTTTTAGGGTAAAAAGGTTATTTTATTTTCTAAAGTTATTCCAAAGTGTAATGCTTTTAACTGAAACACGGAGTTTTCTCAATTTTGTCCTAAATATTTGTTTTTCAAATATCTCTGTTCCTGTTAAAGTATAACAACTTCTTGTTTTTTTTTTATAAACGTCATTTGCAGTTTGTTGGGTGGGGCTATTTTATGATCTTTAAAATGTAACATTCATTTACTTTTTACATTTTTAACAATTTCAATGTGGATTTGTAGGCTCTTTATACGGTTTCCTCCTAATCACTCTAATGGTTCTCTTTTGTAAAATGAAAACTGATTGTATGACTGTTTGACTGTTTTACCTCCACTTTCCCATACTTCAGTACCATAGGTAAGGTTTTTGACACAGCAGCTACTCAACTTCTGTTTGCTAGGGTATTAAAGCACATTTGCTGTTACCATAGCGACCAGCCATATGCACTTTCAAATCAAGCCAGACGGAAACCTTCCAAAATCATATTTAATGTTGGTATAATGTCATGCTACACGATCACACAATATTGTGTTGCAGCACAATCACCTGTGACATCAAACTGACCTTCCTCACTTCCCTCTCAAAGCTGGAGAACCACGGCTCTGCTGTCTCCATCAGCTGTGAGAACATGGCACTGTATAGTGAAGTGTAGGAAACAATGCATGAGTTTAAGGAGAGGAGACATACTGACACACACAGCGACAAAAACACATGCAATATCTTGTCAGATAAGAAGACACACAATTCCATCTATTGTGAGCAATAAAATTTAAATTCACTTTAATTTTAACACTTTGAGTTTTCATAATTTTGGTATACTCACTAGGCATCATGCTCAAGGTGTTCTGGGTCCAACAGACATTTCATCTCCTCACTGCAGAAAACCAGAGATGACTCAAATGACATTTCTCCAAATAACTGGTAATATGCCGTATGCAGAGGTGTAGGTCAAAGATGTTATTGGCAAGTAAAGGGCAACAAATCCAGCTTCATGGTAAGTATGAGCTGACCTGGGGCTGGCCGTCTCACTGGCATGCTGGAAGGCTTGATGGTCACAGTGCAGCACAAATACTATGGGAGCCAGCAACTCATGCATCCCCTGCAGACACAGACACGCAGACAACAGGGGGTGGGTGGTGTAAGGGTAGATAGAAAATACGGTTCATTTGTGGTCAGTCTTTCTTTAACAATGATGCACGAGGTTTCTAATTCATGATGACAGCTTTAATTTAAATATTGTTAGCCAGTGGCCGGCCATGTGTCACTTCCAGTTTGCAAAGGAGATGCTGTGCTGGCCATCTATTCATTTACTGGCACATGTTAGAGACACTGATAATGATTAGGTTACGAAGGCATTTTGTTATTCTGTCGGAACTCATTGGGCTCTATGAGCTCCGCACCCACACACAAACACCATGAGATTATCGAGAGCATGGCACTGTAATAATACCACATTCAGAATTTACTGCTTTGACACCACAAGGTCCTACCTGTTTATACAGTAACTGCTCGTTTTCTCTGGCATAGCAGAAGAGAATGTCCGTCAGCTTGGTCCTCACGTCCTCATCCTGGAAGTAACAGATCTCAGGGAATCTTATGCAAATGAAAGGCAGAGAAGACAGGCTTACTTCATTCCCACAGCAAAAAAACAAACAAAAAAAACCACATTGTGTCACTTAGTGAGTTCCAGAGATACGCATACGTTCGAAACACATCCTGCTTGATCATCCCCTTCAGCTCTTTATCCTGGAAAAACTTGTTCCACAGGCTCTGTATAAGACAAGACAGAGTGAGAAACGCAAGGGATTTAAAGGAGAAAGAATTCATATGCAGATCATTATTAAGGAACAATAATTCTATAAATAAACACATATATAAAAAAAAATCAAACCTCTCCATTAAAACAATCAAAAAGGTCTAGTCAAAACAGAAACTATGGTGGGACGCAGCTCATATTGCGGCAGAATGCCTTAGCCTTTTTGGTAACCTCACAATCTTCAGAAAATAACTATGTCATTTGGTTTATGATGGGTGGTTCAGTACAAGCAGACGAGCTGGATTTATACGAAGCTGCCTAATTTCCAGTTCAATTAGTCTCTAAAGATTTGTTAATTTTCATTCATTAAGAAATCAATCCATATATGTTGACATCTGCCTGTTTGTTTGTACGCAGATTTTTACTTTTAGTTATTTTTTTTATAAATTATACCAAATTATACCATAAAGAAGAAAGGCAGCACGATCGGTGTGGCAACTGTAAACAGACTTCTGTGCTCACAAGTAAGGGCTCTTGTTACCTCTCTACGGTTGTTAGTATCATAAAATTCCAAACTGATGAAGATGGTCTCACCCCCTCATCCTGGGACAGTGGGTTGTTGACCACCAGGTCCTGCTGGCTTGCAGCTTTGCGGGGGTTTGTGATGTGCTGGGACAAAAAGCAATGAACATTAACTAGTTATTCCCACTAGGGGTTGCAGTGTTAAAATGTGTGACTGTGATGTAAACCTTCTTGCTTCCTCTTAAGCAGCAAATACAAAATTAAGACTGCAGTAGTTGCTAAAACGGTGTGTGGTAAGATTTCCAATTAGGTTTTGATAATTAAATCTGACTGTTTATTTTGATAAATTCAGTCTTATTGCGTAAGTAACATTTTTCTTAGGCAGCCGTAGAAAATTACTACAGAGGGGCGCTCTCACCATCTCTTTGATTTTCTCATACTGGCCTCGGAGCTCCTTGGTCTGGCTTATCCACTGTCCCTTATCTTCTGGAAGAACCTCCAGGTACAGCTGCAGACACAGAGGCCAGATTAGTTGTTGCAACCTTGACAAGAATTCCTTGTTAATGAGTCAGAAACCTGCAGAAAACTTTAGAAAATTTAGAAAACTACGCTCTTCTGTTACGGGGGAATTTGCCAAAACCCCTCTAATCAAACTCGATAGGGCTGCTTGATCTGCTTGGCAGGTACCTTCCAACATACGCTACGAAAGCGGCTGCTCCTCAGTCGACCACTGATGCCTGCATGCCGGATCCTGGCCAGGTAATTACTGTTGAGGAACAAGTCGTCCCATTCTTTCCTGCACAGGGGAGAGGAGGCAGAGGATGAGGAGATTTATGAGCATCACAACCCATATTGGGCAGGGTTTTCCATCTAATGTGTCATCTAGCAGTAAGCTGAGAGGCCAGAGCAGTGTGATGAGCCAAGAGTTCATGAAACACACACACATAGGAAGGCGCTGGAAGAACTTACCTGTATGAGAGGAAGGTTGACTGAGATTGTGAGTAAGTGCTACTGTCAAGAGATCCTCCTGTTAGGAAAGTACCACACACAATCACAAGAGGGAGATGTTAGTGCAAATGTAACAGTAAGAACAACCCCAGATTTATTTTTTCAACTTATTTTACAAGCCTTCAGTGAAGCAGAAAGGCCCAGAAGCGTGGAGGACCAAAAATGCCATAATCATAAATTAATTAATAAATAAATACAGAAATGTATAGTTAAATATTGAAATTCATAAATAATTCAATATTTTAGCATTTATTTATGTATGTATTTAATTATTTATACATGTATTTATACATTTATGTATTTATTCATTTATTTATTAAATTTCTCGATTTATTTATTCATTTTTATCTATTCATTTACTTCAACATTCATTCATGAATTCACGCTTTTTTTAACTCCTGATTTGTTTCAGCAGGTGACGACTAATGCTGTAGAACCAAGATTGAAGTGCCCACCTAATCATACAGCAAAGAAAGTTAAAAAAAAGTGGAAATGAAAAAATATATAGTAAATAAATAAAATGCTAAAAAAAAAATGAATCATCAATAAATAAAAAGAAAAGTACATTTTAAAGTAAATAACTGAATACTTAAATAAATAAATGCAAAAATATAGAATTATTTATTAGCCTCCTTATTTAATTATACATTTCTGAATTTATTTATTTAAATAATATATGAATGAATGAATGAGTATGATAGTTTTGGTCTTCTACTGAGCAAGATGAAATAACAGACAGTTAAGTGTGATACTGCTTTTCCTCTTTATTGGCAGTAATATGTCTAATTTGGCCTGCAGGTGAACATGCAATAGAGCTGTCTATCAGCATTAGTTACAGGAGTAGATCAGTCCACAGGGACACTCGGTCTGAATATTCATCAGTTCCACAACATGTCAGCCCACAATACTTTTTCCTCTTACACAAACATAAAAACACCCTTAGCCCAAAGGCTTTGCTTTGCATCTCTGTGACTCAGTCGCTTCAGTTTTTTCCCCCCTTTCTTCATTTCTCTCAACTAATGATTCTGATCCTCTACATCTCATCTAGTATAAATCAACACAGGGGACTCCTGATAAAGATATGAAATATGAAAATAACCAAAGAGCCAAGAGTTCAAGAAATGAGAAAGCATTGCCATCTTATGATACTGGGTGGACTGGGTGCCTAATTTCTTAATTATACTTCAGATTTGTAAGCTGTCACTGAGTTGACGTACTGCTGTGATTCTTGTTAAAACTGTGAAGAGGATCGAAGCCAGTCTCCTGCTGCTCATCAGTCTGTAGTGGGTGACGGGTCTCAAAATTGGGGTGCTGCATGTCCGCGACCCAGCTAGACCTGAAAAATAGGGACATAAGGCAGAATGAACATGGAAAAAACACATGAGAGAAGTCAAAAAATACAAGGTAATAAACCAGAAGTGATAGCAAATAGCAACAAATAATCAATTGGCTATTACAAATACAATCCAGTCTTTGAGTATTTTATATAATAACACATATTAATGTGGACTTTAAGAAGCCTAGTCCCCTACCTATTGGTGATTAAGCACAACAGATCCACTCTAAACCTAATAACATCCACTGATAAGAACAAAGATGATTAATCAGAACCTCTGCTGACTGGTTTTGCTTCCTTTACTTGTCATCTCTGACCTCTCCATGTTAGCAGAACAGGCTAACAAAAAGAATCTTGTGTTGCTTGATCGCAATACTTACGCTCACAGCCTTGGAATTCTCCTCAGTCAAGAATCAGCAGAAAAGGTTGTTCCTGCAAGAAGAAGAGGTCACATCAATGATGCAAAACACCGTCAGCATAAGAGAGAATTAAGGAAAATGCCGTTAATGGGCTAAATTTGAGTTGGTGCAATAAAATTCAGCAGAGCAGCAGCAGACGGCAAAGAAAGAAAAAGTAATTGACAGAGGAAATGCAGTGCATTAATATTAAAGTAACATTAACGTTTCAGAAAAACAAGCTGGCTCACCATTTTTTTTCAAAAAGGTAATCAAACTATATTGTAATTTTGCACCGATCACAAGTTTGCAACATAAAAAACTGACGGTGATTAGAATCAGTGAAGAATGGCTGAAATTAACAAAAAGCACTTGAGCTGCCTGATGTTCCACCATTCTCTCTGTGATATATTGAACATAACCAGCAAAGCTAATGAAGTCATTAGGGAGGCAAATTAATACATCAATTAAATATTCTGACGTCAACAGGCCTTTCTTCACGTGGCACAAACTGTAGTGTTGCTGATATGACTTGACAAATATAAGTTTAAGAAAATCCACAGTTCTATGTGAATGTAATTCTTTGTGCCACACTGCTTGAAATTATAATTCTTCAGTTTACAACTTTGTTAAAAGGCAAAACAAAACCTGAACAATAATGTACTAAAATTACGAGTTACGTAATTGGACAATTGCATCTAATGTCATTTACCAGAACAGAAAGCAAAACTTGTCTTATTTTCAGTTGTTTAATTAGGGTTCACAAATTATAAATAATGGCCAGTTATCAGACTGGATATTAAACATAATTTGAATTTGATTAAATACCTCTTATTTTATTGCAGAAAGAATAAACCCAGCATATTTCTTGTTTTGTCTGCTTCCTAATATCAGTTACAGTTGGAAACAAAAGCAGTATCCATCTCTGAGATGCAAGCATGGGAGGCGGATTTTCAGCCCATCAACAAATGTTTGACAAAGTCTTTACAATGTTAAGAAAATAATAATAAAATACTCAAAGAAACATTGGGAGGGATTTTCATATTTCTACCATCTGCAGTAGAGAATATTATTAAACTATTCAAGAAATCTGGAGAAATATTAGTGAAAAAAAGCCATAAATCTTAGCTGGAAAGCAATGACCTTCAATCCCTCTGAACTGCATCAAGAACCACCATGCATCAACTGATGATATAAACTCAAGTGCAAGGGATTATTGTGGAAATCCTCAGTCCACCTCTCAGGTATGAGTTACATTCACAAATGCTAATTCAAACTTTGCTATGCAAGGAAAAAAAAATCTGATGTTGACTTTTTGAGAGACGTCACTGACTTCCCTAGGCTTGGAGGCATCTGGGATGTACCATCTCACAGTGGAAATGTGTATCAGGAAGTGTGCTGATACAAATCATTATTTAAGATCTATTTTGCAAGAATAGATGTCTGGAAAAAAAACCAAAACGATCATCCAGACTTTTATTAGCAACAAGTCCAAAAACCAGGCTCTGAAAGGGCTACATTATTGCTACCAGCACCTTTCAGGTTTGGTGTTTTACCTTAAGGATGGCTTCTTTTCCACAGATGTGTTCATGCATTTTTAAAAAGACGATGCAAAACCACCTTTTTGTGCACATAAGAAGCACGTACAATAGCCAAAGTGGGTCGCCTGCAGTCCTGACATGTCTTCAACAAAAAATGTGTGGAGAATTTTGAAGCTAAAAAACCTCCTAACCTTAAACTATTATGTGTATTAAAATGTAATTGCAGGACAAAAAAATAAAATCCAAAACTCTTCATTACTTGGTATCCATATCAGCAGAATTTCTCATGAGTATTACAAGAGAAATGCATTTTTTCAACTTTTTTAGAATATGGCGCATACATGCTATTCAAAAATGGATGTAAAAGTGAGACTGTAAACGTAATTTCTGCAGCCAAAACAGTAACATCTGACACACTCGGCTATGAGCAGTAAATAGGGTCATTGTTAATGATTGAAAGTCACACAATTTGATTTTGCAGTGTACAAAGAGGAGCTGATTCACTAATACATGCAAGCAAAGACTCCAAGAGAAAATTCAATCAGAATTTCAACCAGGTAAACCATGAGCCAACTCTTTTGTGCCAAGTTCTGAAAAGAGTTTAACTTTCTCTGTGAGCTATCAAAATCTATCTTGACAAGTTCTGCCTCCAAGTTTTATCTGACTTGGGATTAGTCCATGTTTATGAATATGGTTAGCCTAATACATATGCCCAGAGAATAGCACGCATCCACAGAGCAGTGTGTTCTTTCACTTTATTAATTCTGGAAATAACACAACAAAGGCATCTCTTAAACCTATTAACAGTGTGAATGAAACACTGCTCGATAAATTAGCTACACACACAACGAAAATAGAAATCATTTTACATGAATAATGCATGTGCCTGTTTCTTGGGAAACATCTGCTCCACTCAAAGAGTTCTCTCTCCTTAAGTCATTGGGCTTTTTCTCCCCTCTCTCAAGAAAACAACATTATCCGGGTAAATAATCAGAACTAATCCATAACTATAGGAAAACAGAGGACTGTTGCGAAAAGGTGTCACCAATAGCCTGTTTTTCTCACTTTAAAGACTGGCATGAAAGATTTAAAATCTCCTGAGAATCTACAAATATAAATCCTTCTCATCTGGCACAGAATATTAATTCACAACTATCTGACAAAGATATTTTGAGGAGCATTTTCCCCGCAGACACTAAGAAGGGACTTGCTTTGTCCCTTCTTTCCAAAAATAAAAAATCATTCTAAAATTTCCTAAAGGCCTTTACAGATCACTCATTGCTGCCTGTACTTTGACGAAGCATCTTTTGCGAATTTGTCTGTGTAAGCCTTTGTGAGAAGGGTGAAAGATGATGTTTAGAAGACTCGAGGCCCTGTCGTCTTAGCCCAACACCGCCTGAGGCAAGTCTTCTCTCAGCCTTCTGCTGTTTTTGTCACTTCTTCCAAGAGTGGAGGGTAAAATGACTTTCTAACTTTACAGCATAAAAATCAAGCAAATTAGTTTCTGCATTATTTAATCCACGGCACCTGGAGACACCTTAATAATTCAAGCACACAAATCTTTCATGAAATAATCAAATCAATACATAATGAAATACATAAATAAATCAACACACAAACAACAGTTAGTCCATCTGTGCTGAGGTAGATCTGTTCCAGGGGTTTATTAACGAGAGATGGTAAATCCAAAGTGCAGTCATTACAGTCTAAAGATTATTTGACTATTTTCTTCTTTCAAGTTATCACCTCAATCATGATTTAAAAAGAGAAGAACAATGAGAGTCACACAGTCTAACCCCAAGCTACTTCCCTTAATAACCCTCATTTATTTCCCTATACTCAAACACCATTCAGTCTGGAAATGACCAGAAATATAACAGCTTAAACCTTCCCTCCATTGCTTTGATTTTCCACTTGAGCAAAGTCATGCAGAATCACATAACCTAAACTCAGCAACCATCATAACTAGTCTAAATCTTCTTATTCTTAAAATGTAAATGTGGGTCCTTGTTGCTTTGAAATGAAGATCACATGCTAAAAGATTTTAGATTTTGACTGAGCTGACATGAAAATCATCTTGAAACACCCCAAGATCACTGGCATAAGGGCACAAAGGCTAAACAATTATGAAGCTAAACCTAGATTAGTCGATAATTTTTAATAGTTTGGTTAAGTGCTGGATGAGTATACACTGAGAAACATGGCAATGAATTACAACCGTGGCCATGCTTTTAGCTCTGTAAATTAGTTCCATTACTTCACATACAACAACTGTGAACAAATTATAAAGCACTCTAATCATTGAGCCAGTCCATCTCAGGTCCAAATTTGCCAGAACAATCTAAAGTAAAATAAATACTGAAAAAGAAGCAGTTCATGGGTTCTTTAGAGGGTGACTATTCAAAGGAGGATTAAGTGAACAATGAAGAGGGGAGCTGTCACTGGCGGCTACAGCTGGGCGGCACACTGTAGTTCAGTGTGGAACATCCCAGCTAAACAGACTCACATGCCTTTACTTCAGCATACAGTGAGCGCTCAAGAGCTTTTACAGTCACATGCTCTGCAAGAAGCAGAAAACACGGTTGGAGCAGTTAAGTCAGTCATTATCTGTACTGCTTATTACTATTATGGGTTGCAGGGTAAGCTGGAGCCTATCCCAGCAGTGTTTCAGGTGAGAGGCAGGATACACCCTGGACAGGTCACCAGTCCATCGCAGGGCCAACATATATAGGGCCAAACAACCAATCACACACACACACACACTCATTCCTAGGGAGAATTTAGATGGTTGGAACAACTTTTGCTAAAAAATATGAAACTGACTGATTCAAGACATCTGTCTGTACTGTATAGGAGAATGTGTGCAGTAGGCAAAGCAGGGGGTTTCATTTCTACACCAGACGCACATGTGTGTGTGTGTTTGTGTGTGTGTATATTAAGCTTTGAGTCATTAAACCCTATCAGGAACAGCAGACATAAATAGGCGATATAGAGTAAATGAAATATACATTTCTGTTACTTTTATTTAGCTGTTGGTGAATGTGGTCATTTGGTGGTGCAGGTGGACTGATATAATTTGAATATTTATGTAGAATCATCTTTGTGAGATCTAATCATTGCTTTTTGGCCATTATGTAATAAATGATGGTAAAGATGCCAGATATAAGAGGCCACAAGTACACCGAGGCTACAAACCACAACATTAGTAGGAAAATATATGGTGAAAGGAGAACAGAGAACGAAACGTTTAACATGCAGGAACATTCTGTGATTTGCAGAAACAAACTGAGTTTCAGCAAATTACCACCACCTATTTCCTCCCACTATACATTATAAAAAAAAAATTAAAAAAAAGACATTACCTAAAATGACCTTTCTTCTTCTTACACTACAGGATAAAATACAGTTACTAATCTTGTTTCCCTCATCCAAAAGGCGTTTTAGGAGTGTAGCAAGACAGGCTGTAATTCTCATGCAAAAACATCTGTATGCAGTGTGAAACCATTCAGTCAGGCAGTGTTAGCTGTTACTAAACCTCTGCACTGCTCTCAACCCATCAGTAAAAATGACTTACAGGGAGTCTCAGCCCAGAAATGCTTCACTTAAACATGTTGTCTTGAAGAGATAATGTCAATCTTGAAGTTTGACATTTTAAGTTACATCTAGAACTGGCAATGTGTATACAATTTTTAAAGCGCATACAACGTCCGACTTAAACATTGAACGGATGTTTGGTTGCATCCTGAGGGATTATAGCGCGGACATAGGGTGAAAAACTAAACAACACCTTCGCTAGCTTGTATTTTATAGAGGCTAACAGTGCTAAACGAAGGCTAGGCCCGTTAAACTGACTAAATGCGTTTATCTTTAACTGTCAGCGTTAAGTGAACATGCCTCCGATGACAGGGAGCAGGAAAGCTAGCGTTATGAAAGCCTACGCCTAGCTGTTAGCAAGTAACCGAGCCGCTGTACGGGCCTGTCGTTACTTCCGACACACACCGCTGTCGTGAGGCACGAGACAAAAGTTGCAACACACGTTCTCTCACACAAAAACGGATTGACACGAGTGTAAATATCAGCAGAAAATATTTTATAAGCAGTTAATTGCTTTTAGTATTGTTTAGATACCTGTCCAGATCATGCAGGGATCCTCATTCTGTTGTGTCGGACAGTCTGCTGATTTGTAAACAGTAGCAGGTCAGGCGGATGTACTGATGATCAGCTGACTGGTCATGTGACCATGGAACTGAGGCGCATGATACCACTGCTTGCAGGTAGCTCCTGCATCTTAGTTTGCATTTTATTCAAAGGGTATTGATAAGTTCCGTCTATTGGTTTCAATGGTGGGGTGATCTCTTATAGTTAGTCATTAATAAAAACGTTGCCAGATCCTTTATCAGTAGGACACATACGTTTATACTGTTGCAATACATATTTAACCCATATAACTATTGATATATGTTAATAAAAAGGTAACAAACCAAATTTGTACAAAAGATCAAATATTATTGCCTTCCAATCAAGCCTTTTATAGAAAAAGGAAAGGTATAAACTTAATTTGGATGGTGTCAGGGAAAATTCTATTTTATAATGTTTCTAATGATTAATAGGATCAGTAGTAAGTACGCTCCTGTAAGCTGTGGAAAGTTACTATCAATTTTGACTTTCATGGCAAGGGAGGTTAGCTCATTTGGAAGGACATCTGTCTTCCATGTGGGAGACCAGAGTTCGAATCCCACAGGGGTGAATATAAACCCCCCCAGTTGGGTTATTAGACAAGACTTTACTGCCTAACCACTGTAAGTCACTTTGGAGAAAAAAAATTACTGTAATGCAATGATGTGCGGTTCACACTGAAAGTGAGAGTTAAAATGTAAAACATTTTTTCAACAATCTACATCCATTCTTCCTAATAATTAAATAAAAACACATTTTAGAATTGTTATTTAATTAGGTATTCAGACAATTCATTAAGTGCTTGGGTTTCCTTTAGCAGAAATGGCAGCTTCATGTCTGGAAAGGTTCCTATGGCTTGGCACATCTTTCTTTGGAAGTTTTTCCCATTCTTCTTGGCAGAAATGTTCAACCATAACCAGCTTGAATGATAAGTGTAAGTACACAGCCATTTCTCCAGAGATGCTCTACTGGGTTGAGGTCCAAAAACGTTTTCACAGAGTTATCATGGACCCTGACTAGGTCAGAGTTTCCTTGAAATATGAACCTGAAAACCTTTGAAAAGGATCTCATTTGAGATTGCTCCAGATTATTATTTTTCTGCATCTTTCTTTCCTCTACCATGTCTTGTCTCAGACCCTATCTCCATGATGATACTGCCATCACCATGTTTGACAGTAGAAATGGTAGCCTATAAAAGATAAGATGCTCAGTGCCTGCTTTCCATACCATTTGGATCAGTGGCCAAATAGATTCTTATTTCTTTCGTCAGACAACAACATTTTACTACTCATTGTTTGAAAATAACAGAATACTTTTAGGGAAATTACTATTGACATTAGATGAGGAATGGCTTTGGTGGCCTCTCTACCATACAGGCTTGACTGATGGCGTGCAGCACTGAAGGTTGTCTCTAGACAAGTTTGTCACATTCATCATGGCCATTGACTTGTTGGTTACGTTTCTAATTGAGGCTGTTCATCCCAAATACTTGGTTTAGCTGGGCAGTGAGATTAACAGTAAATCTGCACACACAGAAATGTGTCTGATGGCTCAAAGGTTCTGAAATTTTTTTATATCACTGTATGCTAACCTCACAGGACAGACTTGAAAGACAATGGCTAAAATTGAACAATGAAAATGTCCGAATAAATTGCCTTGATAAAATTTATGCATTGGCTACCCGTGCGTTTCAGGATTGATTTAAAGGTTATTTTTTAAATAAATGTCCTAATGGTCATGGGCCTAAAAAATTATGAACCCTCACAGACCTCAGGTTCTGTTTATTTTTCATATTAATATTCAGTTAAAGAGACAGTAGCTAGAGGTTAGAGTGCAAAATAGGATGAGGGGTGTGGGTGGTGGTGGTGGGGAAGTGTGCATTCATGTTGTATGTTTCATGTTGGAAAGAAACATAGGTGTTGCGATTACCAACAATGAAAAGGAGAGAATCCTAAAGAAAGCAAGGCACAGAAAGAGATTATGCTGATTTTGCAGTTGAAAAGCTGAAGGCTGTAGTGTCACACCACCAAGGAGAGAAAAAACATCATGAATAACTAAGTACACTGAAGGCGCTGTGCAGCATGAGGACTGATTAAAACATTTATATGTTGAGCTAATTACAGCTATTTCTGAGGTCACAAAAGATAAATTGATATGTGTGTGCCTTTTAACAAGCAGGTTTTTATCACAAAGGGCCACCAACAGACACAAAAAAAGCAGGCAAAATGGTCTTAATGTGTAAAAGCAGGATCATTCCTGATAATAAATACAGATGGGGGCATTAGATAACATTACTTATTTAAATGTTTGCCTTGGTGGTGGTGTGTGCATGTGTTTGTCTGGCAGCTGGGGGTTAATACAAAGCACCAATAATGACCATCATAGCTATTACCATCATTCACACAAGCATGACATTTCAAGAGTGTCATTATCATCATTATTACAGCTAATATTACTGATGATGAGGCTTTCATGGCTTCTTATTGGCCCAGAGTAAAGCATTGTCATGGAAACAGATGTCAGAGAAGTGCAGAGCATTATTGAACTACACAGTGATGCTATTCTGGCCAAATGGGGCTTTAATGTTGCTCGGTCTCTGTATAGAATGTGAAGAGTCTTGAAGAGAAACATCAGGGGCAGAAATCAAGAGACGGAGACACAGATTAAAAAAGCAGTCAAAACAAAGAAAATAAAAGAATAAAGAGATAGGACATAGAAAACACTGGCAGCAGTGGGTTTCATGTGATTGGAAAGTCAGAGATCTACTGATATACTGGTGATCAACACAAAGGAATACTGTTTGATGGCTGGAAACAATGATGCCAGTTCACTGAGTCACAGCCATGAGTAGAAAAATAATAAAAAACCACAGTGTTAAGACAGAAAGAGGTCATCCATCGATTAAATCTTTGATAGATGTTTTACAGCACACCTAAAATAGTACTTTGATTAATGAGCTTCATCTTCATCTTAATCCTATGCTGGGCGTTTAAGTGTGGCAAATCGCAAAGATCTATAAATTATGCACACATCCAGACTAGATATACTTGAAAGTGCCGATAATATAGTATTTAGCTCCTTAGCATCATCCTAACCTGGATTTACAATGGGAAATAAAATGGATCTAACAAACAAAATGATGAGAATTAAGTTACACTGGCAAGTTAAAAGATTACAGTCCAGGTTTATGCAGATCTTTTTCATTCTTACTCACATCCTGAAACTTTTTTTTTCCTTAAGAAACATTTTCAGTAGCATTCAAAAATGTGGAAAACTGAGTGTAAAAGCAAACTTTTAAAGGAGACTTTAACAAGAAAAATGTATTTTAAATATTTAAATAATTAAATCAATCAATTAAATTAATTTAAATACATGCATTATTGTAAATATTGTATGCAAATTACAATGTCTTCAGAAGGAGCAAATTTATTCTTTAACAAGCACATCAAAACTCAATATAACAGATAAACCTGCGAAATAATATAGACATCGACTCATTTCCAGTTGGGACATTTAAATTTTCTTATATTTATTAACACACTGCCATGGAGAAAAAAATTCACAAATGCTTGTGTTTAACTATCATTCATCATTAAAAGATGATTATTCTTTAGCTTTATAAGTCTATGTCTATGTTATGTCTATAACATATTACGAGACAAATATGAACAATTAGATTTATGAGGATTTATGAGTTTTAAATGACTGACAGCTAAATCACAAAAGTACTGTTAGACATAGCAAATAATAATAATAATTATAATGGAAATATTAATCAATAAAAAGAAAAAACCGACTGGCAGTGCCACTTTCTACAAGGCATTTCTGGTATGAACATTTCTCAAAAGTCAGACAACTATAGTTAATCTTTTTAAACAAAGATATGAAATCTGAGACTCGCTGTATTAGTTCCAATTTCTTGAGATATGTATCTACACACAGGAGCCATTTCTTGACACTACCTGTACTCTTTATCACAGTAAACTGTCTCAAGTGCATTAAGGATCCTGAAATTCAGAGAACTGCTTTCTAAATAAATACAAAATCTTACAGCCATTGTCACACATGCACTGCAGCTCTAAGGTTGTTCAGGAGGGGCTGCATGTGAGAATGTACAAATTTCAATATTTACTACCGGCTTTTTGAGTTGAGATTACTCAGGTTCAGGTTGCAACTTATAATGTCAGAAAACGGCAGAAAGAGGTCATGTGTGAATACAACCGCTCCTCCAGAGCATTTTCAACATTCTGCAAATAAGATACTGCAATTTTCTACAATAAACTTTTTGCATCATGTTGTGTGTTACGTGACTCTTTGGAGCATTTCCTTTCATTTCATGTGGTAAATCTTCCATAGGTTCCGAAAAACTCCAGACCTAATTCTCTGCACATTCCCCAGACTGCAGATGGACACCGACTGCAGACAGTGTCCATGTGTGAAAATGACTTCAGTCTCTGGTATTAAAATCATGCATTATAAACAGTCACAGCTATTCCATAGTGTGTAATGACACATGCTTATTACCACTTCAGTACCAAAACAGTGTGAATCTGTGTGGAAGAATATATAAGCAAGGATGAATTGTATTTGGATGCAAGTTGAAGTATATCACAGAAGAAGAGCATCTGGTATTGGAAAACAGGGCGCATATGGCTTGCCAAAACAATGTTCTAGATGTATAATGGTTAGATGTAACACTCCTGCTCTTCCTTCATAGGAGGAATGGTTTGAGTGCCAACATGTGATTCTTTCAAAACAGTAATCTCACTTGTTTCATTTGGACTAATTTGCTTTTCCCTAAAACTTTGTTCTTTTTCTGTCATTGCATCATCTTTGTCTTCCAATTCTTTTGCAGTTACGTCTGCTTGTAAGAAGTTTGGGTCTGTATAGCCTTGCTGGTTGTTGTGACTGTGTATTGATCTCTGATTGTAGTTTTGGCTTTGCCCTTGGTCTTGGCTGTTGAAGAAGCTGCGGATGGTGTGCCTCGGCAAGCCTAGCTGTGCAGAAAGGGTATGGATAGCCTCCTCATCTGGGTTCAGGCCCACGTCCCGGATGAAGCTCTGCAGAATTCCCAGAGCATCACTGGACACATTTAACCCCTCACAGTGAATCTCATCTCCAACTCCAGCCTTATTTTTAGTGTAAGAACATATTCTGGCTGTACCATTGTCCTCATTCTTTACACTATGCCATTTTGCATACAAACTTTCCTTAACACTTCCATTTTTGCTTCCTCCAGTGCTTTCATCTGTCCCTTCCTCGTGTGTGTTTGTATCCCTCCCCTGCTCATTGCTTTCTATACCCTTATCTCTTAATCTTTCAATTCCACCCCACTCCACACCCAGACAATCCATATCTCCTCTTCCTCCCTCAACCCAGTCCTTACTCTCCCCTCTTTCACCACTAAAACTGCCTCTGCCCTGCAAATGTAATTTCAAGTGCCCCCAGGTGGCCCCAGCCTCAGACTCGGCTGGTGATGCGGCACATGGTTGCCGTGGAGACAGGTCAGGTCCTGCCTCCGGCTGTAGGGGTTGGTGGGGTTGGAGATGATGTTGCTGGGGCATTGGGGAGTTGCGTTGGTACTGTTAAAAGCAAAAAGACAATAATGAGAATGAAAGGTCTTGTTTTGTCTTTTGTTTTTGTTTTCTAGCACCATTCAGTGTATATGTGAGGATTTAAAGTTACTTATTTTTATAAGTAAGGTGACATTGGGCAAGAATTCTTTTGCCCAAAGTAAGGGACAATTTTTTTTTATCTTTCGTTTTGTTTTGACAATCCATAAAAAAACATTAATAGCTTCCTGATTTTTAATGTCTAAATTGTTAGCAGCTTTGTCATTTGACTTGAGGTAAAATCATTAATTTATAGAGTATTAACACAATGTTTCCTCTTAAATTTCGCCATTTTTTAAAAATTAATATAAATTTAATTAAAATACTTTATTATTCCCCAAATGGAAATTATGAATAGGCTAATTTGGCCATTCCTACTTAAAATGAAGAAATAATCTGTGCTGGGTGCAACACATCTTCATGACTCTGCAATGTGTACTGGAAGGAAACCAAGATGAACAATGCCCGCTCCGATCTGGTACCATAAAAAATAAAATGTACTGTTGATTATTTAATGGATCTGCTAAGTTTTGAGATGGTCTGAAAAAAAACCTACATTGTCCACAGAACACACAGATCTGATCATGCCTATGTACATTTCCTTGTCTAGTAATGCAGTGCGATGCCCTTTAATGCAAGGTTTACTTACAAATAGTGTGGGCTATTTTTATTTCTTATTTTATTATTATTTTCATCATTTCACATTTTAACTCTAGCTATAAATACAGGCAATGAAAGTGAGAGAAAAATAACTGATCAATCTCATGGATCATTGCTAAAGGTGATATATAACTGTTTGCTCACACCTTTGGTATTAAGCTGTCTTTATTGTGTTGTTTTTTTTCATTATATATCCATGTGATCTAGCGGCATTCATTGACCAATGTATTTTTATTCACATTTCCAGTATAAACACTTTTCTGATTGTATTTTGTTTAATTTCCTACACTTTTCTGATTTCTGTTCTTATCAATATTTAGCTAGTATCTATTTATTGTAGCCTTACCAGTGTGTTGTCACTGCTGAGCAGTGCTACTCTGTCAGTGAAGTGCTGCTGTGCAGTCAGGTTGCTGCTCTCCTGCTCATAGATGGCATCTCTTTCAGTCTGCGACAGACTGAGGAATCGGCGGATCATACTCAGGTTCTCCCACAGTGTGCGGTTCTCTGGGCAGGGATCCTCCTTCCAACGTAGAAGTTCACACAGCCAACCCTACAGGACAGTACATGCATGCAGTGTAAAGAGTTAATAGCACTGGGCCCAAATCTTGTTGTTGATTAAAAGGCACTAAACTTTTTGAGGCCAAGAGACCCAAAGCTCTTGCTCACTTTAGTTTCTTTGCTGTTATTTGAAAATCTTAAAATGAGCTGTCAGTATTTGATGTCAGAACATGATTTTTATTTTATTTTATTTCATGTTTTAAATTTTTTTTTTTTTAACTATGGTCCTATTTGAATGAAATACAAACAGGACTTGCTTTGGGACGGCATATGTTGTGACTGACAACTTGCCGTCAAATGAGAGGGTTCTCGCTCAAATCCATTGCTCATGATCAGGTTTCAAAAGACCAAAATAATGAGACCCAGTAGGATGCTAGTAAGGCTTCAAAACTCCACTAACTAACCAATCGCAAATATCATTGTAGATACACACATCTCCCTTATTTGCTACATTAAATATGTCTAAATAATTTAGTTGATGCTGTCATACACTTAACACCATTAACACCATCTGCTAAACAAGCTAAACTGGCTTCACTGCACAACACGGTAAACCTTTAAAATCCAGACTCAAACCAACAAAAATGCATTTATCCCTTTCTGGTTCAAAGTAAATGGAAAAAAAACAAGCAAAAAAAGATGAAAGTTTTTTTTACACATGTAATAATTTCTCAAGCTTCTTTATTTAACATTGCTTTTCCAAACTTTCATTACATTAAGTGGATATCAGCAAAGTAAAAAGTTAGTCAGTGTGAATACAGGGATAATAATACTACCTACATTCACCTTTTTTACATATTAACTCAAAACTGTCTGTTAAAAATTAAATTTGATGATGCTATACAGATTAATCTCCTGAGATTTCTTGATCAGCTTACATTGTTACAACTCACACAGCATCACAGGAGAAAAGAGAAGTCACAGATAAGAACTTAAAGAAAAATTATATTCATAAACTGCAACATGATTGCAAGCAGGCTGCTCTCTCTCTCTCTCTCTCTCTCTCTCTCTCTCCCTCTCTGTCTCTTGCTTTCTGATACACACACACACACCCATATAAACCTGGCTGAAGCCCAAGTTTTGCACACAATGCCATCCAGATGCACAGTGCAGATATAACAGAGAGATCCAGCATGGTTCTGCCTGCCAAATAACTGTGTAATAAAAAGAGGGAGGGGGGAGTGGGGAGGGGGCAAGCAGAAGGTATTCAGAACAGATAACGTAAGGAAAAGCAAACGCCAATGAAAACCACAAGGGCTTTGGACCACCTGTATGTACTGGTATGACCATTGCACGACCTCTGAAAAACTAGAAAAGTAAAAGTTGTAAGAAAGAAAGAAAGAAAGAAAGAAAGAAAGAAAGAAAGAAAGAAAGAAAGAAAGAAAGAAAGAAAGAAAGAA
>JBAMHW010000019.1:11427911-11439195 GCA_037177495.1 Rhadinocentrus ornatus
CAGGCATAGTTGCATATTGTGATTAATTATGATTATTAATTTGAAAGCTGTGATTAATCTCATTGAAAATTTTATTCATTTGACAGCCCTAGCACAAACCTTACCTATATTACTGACAAAAAAGAAAACTAATGGATCTTAAGATCAGGAGTACACATACACCTAGAATTCAAAGTTCTCGGAACAAAGGCATAATGTAATATTGACTACTTCTACCTGTGCAGCTGTATTTTAAGGGTGACAACATGGTGAACATCCTGCAACATGTCAGCCACTGTAGCATCTGGAGCATCGGTTACACAGGACAGAGGTACTGGGTTCCACCTGCCTACCTGGATCAGGCCTGAACACACAAAACAGAAAACTGAGAAAACCTAAAGATGTACCAGTTTACCAGTGATTTCTGTGCATTGCTCATGTTGTATACCTTTAGCCTGTGCTGCGGAGCTGTGGGAATATCCCAGCGTCAGTAGGGCCATCTCTATCAGCTGATTAAAGAGCAAATCTCTCTTGACCAACACAAACTCAGCATGTTCCTCTCTTTTCTCCACTTCCAAGGAACTTTCCCTGTGCTCTACCACACAGAACACTGGCAGCAGGCTTCCTGGAATGACAAAAACATGACATTTGGAGATAATATCATAAGTAGTTCATTATTTAGCGTATCACATCAGTATGATAGTATGCTACAGTTATTAGCTAGAACCTGTGCACATTTTCTCTAAACCATTACCCACACCAGTCCACGTACCTTTGGTGTGCCAACTCTTGCCTTGTAGCCTTCCTGTGTTCAGTTTCTGGGCCAGGCAGGGGCTTTTGGCCACTGGACTCTCCTGCCTACTTCTCTCTGGGGTTGAGGGTCCCATTTCATGTTGTTCCAGTCGAGCCAGCTTAGCTGGAGGGGGCTGAGGGTCTACAGCAAGATCACTCCCCTCAGCATTCTTGATTCCATTACAAAGAGGATCCATCTGTGGTTTCACACTTACATAGAGACAGAGGTTCTTAAACATCAAAGACTGTACAGATTATCCTCATAGACATAATTTATCTTGACAGGAGGGAGCAGTCTGAGATGATCAGCAGAGTTGGTGTGACTTTAAAATTCTTATGTCATATATTTCTAAAGATATTACTGAAATTTTAAAGTAATATCAACAACAAACAGTGCCCTACATGGGCATAATTATTATATAGCAGTTTATACTCTGAATAACTGGCGATTGTCAGGAGAGCATTCATGGAAAACGTGGCAGGTCTTAAGGCAGCGCGGTTTTGACTTACACATATCCGCTTCATTAATGGGTTATGACCATCCAGATGCAGCGATTAAGATAGCTTTCTAAATCCAGTTAAAATCCAGTGAAGGCTACAGTCAGTTCCCCATGATAAACCAGCTGTCACCAGCAGGCGTGCAGCTAGAAGGGGCAGTAATCGCCCCAAGTCTGGTTTTGTCGAAGTTTGATCGAGGTAAAACAAGCCTGTTTGTGCATTCGCAGACGTGCTATCACAAATCAACAACCCATTCCTGCACACAGCGGCTGTATCCATGTGTCTTGTTGGTTTCCATTGAGCTTCCGTCGAAAAAATATCCGCTTCTCCAGGCTGTCGGTATGTATGTGTCCGGATGCACGCTCCTGTGCGTCCCCTTTTCTTTCTTTACAATACTCGTTGGTTCAACCTCGAAATAACCTCGTGCTTGCTGAATGAAGACTTCTGTTCCTATCCCTCCTTGCTGTCTGACAGCTTCCCGCTGGAACGATCAATTTGTTTCATCATAAGTTAAAAGCGACCTCCCGTCATCTATCCAGAGCATCCGGACACGCTTGTGGATCAAGCCGAGAGAACAATGAGCGGAGTACAACCTACCGCTGACTCCGGGACAGCAGTTGTTGGTCACACTTCAAAGCTCTGTGCGCACGCGAAAAAAGAAAGAGGAGGGAAACACCCTTTACCACCACCTCCCTTCCAGTCCATCATAACAGACACACTCTAACACACCACCACACACACACACGTAAAGTCTAATACACGGACCCAGCTGCATTAACATATGGTGTAATAATGAATTCACTAGCGCGCTCCATAAATGTATTAGATGTGACAATTGCGCATAAATCTATTTATTATGTTCTGCCGGGTGCTGTGCACGCACTTATTACTGTCTTTAGGGTATTGGAGCTCTCCATGGTAACAAAGTGGAGCAGGACAAGGTGGATTTGATTGAGCCATGAACTTTTGAACACTTTAATGAAATCTGCAATGTGTGTGAAATGTTGAATTTTTTCACTCCAGACTGGCATACTTAGATATATATTCAAATTATAGTAAAGTGATTTTATAGTGAACTTGTACAGTTCACAGCATAATACTCACTCCTTTCACATTGTGTTGTGTATAATTGCTTAACTTTGAGCTCTGACCTCCTAAATTACATTTAAAAACAAAGTAGGAACCACTGAAGCTAAAAAGAAAAGAAAAAAGACAAAGAAAAAAATTCTTCACCGTACCTGATAGAGATGAAAATAGGCAGCACAGAAAATAGTTTATCCTGTGCCCTGTTTGCAGAGACCTTAAGTTGCAGCCAAGCATCAACAGATATTCCCCATGTGGCCCACTGCAGACGAGATGCACCTCACCTCTGAAGATGTGATCCCTAAACGCTGCTGGATATATCTCCAATGGTATTACAAAAGACTAGGTGTGTATAGCTGTGTCAGAGAGAAAAGAAAGAGGGAGAGTCAATTCCTTCGGCATATAACATTCAAAGACTTGCCCCTTGAAATGCTACACTGGTGTGGTAACTGGTCTTTCTTTGCTGCTTGCATGCAGATGGGTGGATGCTGAGCAACTAAAGTGTATGATTGGGAGAGGGAGCTGCCTATGCTCTACTACTTTTGACTAATTAAACAAAGTGAATTAGCAATCTCCCCAGCCAGAACGAGTCATGGCTGATTACCCATCACTCATCGTGACTAATTCAGAGAGAAAGATGTCACTCAGCTTTGGGAAATGTGTGTGTTTGTGTGTTTGCATCATCCCACTTGCACCTCTGGGTATGTTGCTGTGTAAGTTCAGAGCACGTTTAAAGTAATCTAAGACTATTCTGTGTGTGCATGTGTCTTTAAGTTCTCATATGATCGCATTGCTCTTCCTCTGTCACCCTCTGGTCTACTATTTTATCACTGGCTCGATAAGTCGTCAATGAGGCTGGCATGCTAAATGATAATTAAGCCCATTACACGCTCACAGAGCATGCTACCAGCTCCCTCAGTCAGAGCCCCATCTCAGGGGACACCCTACTACTTACACAGTCGTGTATCTCTCTAAATTAGGTTAGATTTTCATTCCACCTCATTCGCCATGGATGTGATGTGGTTATTATAAACTCATGATATGGTTAGTGAGCCTGCTGCTGTTTGATGGGTGGAGGCATCATGCCGGCACGTTAGAGGGGAAATGGATCGCCAGCACTCACAGCTGCACATTTCTGTTTCTCTTGCTCTCACACTCTCTATGATCTTGAGTTTCCTTGCACACAAATGCTTACAAATTTTTACTTGTTGTTTGGTAATGTATTTCCATTTGATGTTACTTCATTCCCACATTTAAAAGACAATATTATAAATGAAAACTAGCTTCAACTTTACCCAATGTTTATACACTGATTTATTGACCTGGTAAGTTGGTATATAATTACACATATAGGTCACAAGGACAATGTTTATTTTGAGCTGAGCATGATTTTAATTATAAGGTTTTTACTTGAGTCTTTTATCACCACTAACCTTCTAATCACTCTAACCTGAAACATCTTAACCCAGAAACCTCTGTGCAAACATATTAAATGTAAGTACAATTTTATCTTTAACATTGTGCCAGAGCTCAGCTTGACAGGCAGTTGCCTCTCCTCAGGTTTCTCCTAATCTTGGGTGTGTACATGGCCCTCAGTCTATTAATGGGTCAGAAAGCATATCATATACTTTCTAAGAAAAACATTGCTTCAGGTTAAGGTGGATTGAATTTTGGTTTCAGATGAGATCATAAGCTCATATCAGATGCAAGATGGTGCCCTCCTTACCTACTAGATTGAAAATGCGATGGGTTGTGTTTTGTTTGAAGAATTAAAAGACTATTTTGAGCCTTTGTTGGAGATCAGGGCAATAAAACTGAGTAAAATATAATAGATTAAATATGTAAGTGCTTGTTTTGAAGAGATCACATGGCTCTGATGGCATGTGATGTTTTTTTAATTGTGTTTTACTGCTGTGTTGATTGTATAAATGTGGATTTGTGCATATTCCTCTCAGAATAAAGGTTAGTGTTTAAGTACAACCCATTTTTCCAAAGCAACAATATAATGTGTAAAAAGTAAAGAAAAACTGTGCAATGTTTAGAAAGGAAGAACTTTTTTTGATATGAGGTCAGTTTGAGTTAGAGTTTCGGACAAAAAAGACAAATTTTCCAAAGAAGTAGTGTAACGTTAAATGCTGGAACATATGACAGATACCTAGACTAGTTTGCAACAGGTAAACATCCATTTCATACCCAACAATAAACAAAATCCTATGAAGCAGTTACTTTTTTCTGGATAGAGGGCAAAGTTGAAATCGATTAGTTAAAAGATATGATGAGTTAAAATGTTACACAGGATTTGAAGTTTTTACGTGTTTAAAATGAAGGTATTGCCATATCTTTGGACACTCTGCTGCGCAATGAACATCATTAAAGCCACAAAGATAAGATGTTTGCAATGTTTGCCTTTGAAATAAAAATCAACACAGAGATTTAAGAGTGAGATTAGAATGTTTTTATAAAAATATGAATTACAAAAAATTAAGCTCAAAATTACAGAATATACTATTCATAATATCCCCAATTTATTCAGATTAAAACTGTCATTTTTATAATACTTTTAGCTATGTACTTAACTTTCTTTGATGAAAAACGAATATATGTAGAGCCCTGTCACCTCACAGAATTAAGGTTCCTGGTTTGAATCTCAGCAGGGTTCTTTCAGTGTAGAATTGTTTTCCCCGTGCATATGCGGGTTCTCTCCAGGTGCGCCAGCTTCCTTTCACAGTCCAAAAACATGCATGCCAGGTTAACTGGTGATTTCAAATTGATACTAGGACTGAAGGTGAGCACAAACTAAAGAATCATATTTGTCTCTGTTTAAACCCTCTGATGGGCTGTAAAGCTGTCCAAGGTGAACCCCTCCTCTCACCTTATTGCAGCAGGGATATGCTCCAGCTCCCCCACAGCCCTGAATAAGATAGACTTGAAAGAAACATGGATGGATTGATGAAAGTAGGTATGAATTCTGCACACATGTACAATTTCATACTTTCCCACACCCACAGATAGAGGTTTAATTTCTTTATCCCATTTCCTATACCTTACTAGGTTTAAATTGATAAGTTAAAAGATGCGATGAGTTGAAATTTTACACAGGATACAATGTGTAAAATACATACACATTTGGTGTCCTCTAGTGGTGAAATCAGAAGTAGCACAGAACCCCGGAAAAGCATTTTTTTTCCAAAAAGACAAGAAAAAAAAAGAAGAAATTTTATTCACAGCCGATGTTAAAATCTGTCATTGGACTTGTAACGACTATTATAACATGGCAATTGCTTGTAAGAGTAGGAACCAACAATGAAGCCATCAAGTCGAATCCAATGGGTACTTTAATTCATGCTTGGAGAAATGTTAAGTAGTACCTTTATTTTAGATGGATCACATCACACCATAATAGTGCCACAGCCACAGCTGATCGTTGTATGACTATGGATCACAGATTAAAGTTACCAGACTGTAATTTCTGCAGCTTTGATAAAAGTTTCAGTGAGGTAATGCTGTAATTGGCAATTACTCACTTTGACTCATCTGTCACTTCCCTATGAACTTAACTATGACACACACACACACACAAACACATGTTTGGAACAGTCATTAAGATTAAATGATGCGTTAAGTATTTAATTACTCTGGTGAAGCATCCCTGTGTGTTGGCTGTCTGTTTTAATTTTATTAGTTGACACGTTTATGGAAGTGTCTCTTTGTGCCTAACTACCTTACACTGCTTCATCTCAGGGACTTGAGTCACATTTTTCTTGCTACAGAACCTGAATATTTTTGCCTACATTTATTATCAGTTTGTGTGCTTGTTTATAGTCACTGAGAAATGATTCACAACAGTGAGCCTTGGAGGGCTTGATGGCTTCACTTTGTCCATACCTCTCTAACGGTTACTTTGCTTTTAAGAAGGATCTGAGTTGGAGCCACAGTGCTTGGTTTTTGTTGTTTTCTATTATGTGACTGACCTTACAACAGTGTTTTATTGTGTTTGTCAAATTTTGCATGTACATATGCATGTTTTTGTGCATGAAAGTTTATTCATGCACAAAAGCATTCATACATGTTTCATGAGGCTTGTAAATAAACAAAACTAAAAGAAATCCTGTTTCTTATGATGCAGAAGTTGGTGTATTGGTCGAGATCATTGAACATAACAACTCTTATGATGACATTTCAGCTTGACACTTTTAGATCTGTAATAAAGTGTGTTTGCTTCAAAATATGAATTCACTTGGTAAGAAAAAGGTCTGTGTTTGGATTTCTATTTTGAAAAATGCAATTATGACAGTAAACATGTCTAATGTAAATAATAAAATGTCACTACAGAGGAACAAGAAAGCATGTAATCCCATGATAGTGAATCAAATGACACAAACTTGCTTTTTCTGATTATTTCTGTGCTTTACATGAATAAAAAGCAGACCTTTCACAATGAAAAAAGTTATATACTCTACTGTCTATCACAGGGTTCTCCAATTCGGTCCTATGAGGGCCGCTATCCAACAGGTTTTTCATGTGTGCCTGCTTCAACACACTTGACTCAAATTAATGTCATTGTGCAGAACTTGATTGGCTGTTAGATCCATTTAATTTTTATGCAGGTGTGTTGAAGCAGGGATACATGGAAATGACATGGACTTTGTCTTTTTTTACACCTCTTACATCTAAGGTCTGCTATCCTCTCAACTATTGAAGTATCTCATGTCATTAAGTCGATAGAGCACTCTATGCATAGATTTTTTTATAGGCCATGGCCCTTTGGAAGGGGTAAAAGTTATCTCCAAATTATCTTGATATCAATTTATTCTGAACTGTCTTCTTTAGAAAATTCAACCCAACAATAATCTGTTTGATGCAAAAACAAATCTCAAGGAACATAAAACTTCATCACAGGTTCCCATCCTACTGATGTTGGTATTTAGGAACCTGTGTCTGCTATCAGGGGGAGATCTCATGACTTTGACCAGCATAGCCGATATACCAGGAGAAACTGACAAAAAATGACAGTTTGTCAAAAGTCATACAGTCAAAGACCAGAGCTTTTGGATTAACATGCTTTGGAAAAATGATGGAGTTGTTTTGCCAATAATGTCATACTGTGAAGCAAGGTGAAAAATATGTTTGGTTTTTTACACTGTTTTGGGGACTGTGCAGCTTTCAGTCACAAACTCAATGGTATTATAGCTCTCAATCAAGGACTATACAGAGATAATGTAAGGACATTTATTTGTTTTTTTCACTTTAGTCAGAAGATCTTTTCCATCCATTCATATATCCAGTTATATCAATGCAAGGTCATGGGGGCTGAAGTCTATCCCAGCGGTTACTGGGCGAAAATTCTTTATTTTCTTCTTTCTTTCGTTTTTTTTTTACAGATTGGTCAACTCAATGCCCAGATCTGAATTCTCTTGGCAATGTTGTGGGTACATTTGAAAACAAGAACTACATTAAATTCTCAAACACCTTGAGAATTTTAAGTGGATGAATGATAAAAGTAAATTAAATGAAACAAATTATAAAACTTTTGAGATTGAGAATGATGCTCTAATTATATACTTTTTGTCACCTTTATTTGTAGGTACGAGGATCAAGTGTTTGCTCAAAAATATCAGAAAACCAAAAATTTCCATGATATATACTTGATACAAATACCTATTATCATCATCATTAGTCTCTGTTTGTACACTTTACCAATTTACTAATATTCTTAACAGCGAATTTCCGCTTTGAATTCTGTATAGGTAAAATGTGGATCAGTCCAATTTCAGATGGTGATGCTAACTGTATTTGCAGTTTACTGTCCGCATGAGGGCGCTATAATGCAGCTGATGCGATCTGTTGCGTGCATTTGGGCTCGAGACTATTTAAGCGTTATCCGTGCATGTTATGCCATGATGTAACCACAAGATGAAGCTAAAAACTCACAACATCTCCTGTTCTCCGTGAACACTAACGTGTATACTCTCAGGTGCTGTGGGCGCTGGGAGGACGCATCGTGGATACAACCCTGCTATGGCGGAACTAATGCATTTGGTTTGTATTCTAGTATTTCAGTCACTCGTTCAGGCCTATCAAAGGTGTGCAGTTGTTTATCCCACTCTCTTTGTGGCATATGTCTGAAAAGCCTGCCTTTTATATTTACTTAAATCTTCTTTTTTTACAATTATCTCACTATGCAGCGACAGCACAAGACAGTTCGTGACTTATTAAAATGATGCAATGAAAAGACAAAGAATACTGATTTCTCTAAAAATCTCGAGGATGAAAAAAAATCAGAATTTTTTACACAAATTCTCTCTTTCTCCCCTTCTTCTTCATAGAGAATACCCACTGTTCGTGCTTTTTGTTGTTGAGCGTGATTGGTGTTGCGCACAGTGGAGAGATGGCCACATAACAATGGTATCACTGACAGGGAATTTCACTCTGCCACGTTTGTCTCTGACTATTACCTGAGCTGCACCTGTGGGCTTCATAACCCCCTTTCCTTTACACACGCATCATCGCGCATCACGTGTAGTTTTTTTTTTACCAGCTGGGGTTCGCTTGGTATTGAGTTGACTGGATATCTACTGGTTTAGTCTCAGCGCCTTAAATGGGGGTACCTCACGCATTCGGACGACTTGCACCTTCTCTTCAGCAACTTTAATGGGGACTTCGACATTAAGCAGAGAAAATGCCTGTGATGAAGGGATTATTAGCGCCACAGAACACGTTTCTGGACACTATAGCCACACGGTTTGACGGAACTCGTAAGTTTATTTGTAATTATTTTTAATCCCTCGAGTAATTTTAGCAAGTAGACCTTGTTTTGTTGGCTCTATTGCATTGTCTAGTTTGAACGAAGCTGGGCAAAGCTTGATTCTCGAGTACACTAACAACCTGCCAAAACCAAGTCGAGAATATGGGCTTCCCAATTCATTGCAGTATGTGCACACTTAGCATTTTTTTTAAATATCCACGATGCAGTGCTATTTCAATTTATAGACATTTAGGCTATATCCATACAAATAATTGTAATCTTTAATCGTTATATATCAATAAACTCGACATTAAAATTTGTTTTTCGTATCAAGTCAGTAAAGGAAGAGTTCCCATAGATGCTGAGGGAGTAGCTGTCCATCCATCCGCGCTTTCAGTACCACGGACAGCGACAGAGGATATTCGGGTGCTCCCAGCACCTTACTAGAGATTTGCTGAACTTGTCCACAACTTTTCATCTGTGTCATAAATAGACTTGATATGTTTGTGGTAATCATATTTATAAAAATAAATAATCTTTCCCGGTTTGCCTTTTTGTTGAAGTTAACCTGTTTTATGTTTGTTTCTGGCTGACCAACCCTGTTGAAAGTACAATCTTTCTTGCCACATTAGGTCGATCCAAGTTAATTGGTTGATTGTAGCTTTACAGCAAATCCCTTCTCAGGCTGAGGCAAGTCAGACATTTCTTAACTTTTTTTTTCTTTTGTCTGAAGTCTGCCCTCTCATTTCAGCAGTCTTCCTTTCCATGATGTTCCATGAACATGGAACAAGATATTGCACAAGCGTCTTCTATTTTTCCGTGAGGATTTTTAGTATTCTGTACAGCTGACTTTACTCTGAAGTTGAGTCAGTCTTGTTTCAGCTTATCTTTAGGCCGTTACTTCTAAGACCTTGTTGTTTCTTGTTGTGCCCACAAGCATTGACAAAGATTTGTCATTGCTTTTTTACAATGTGCTATTCTCTGCATTTATAACTCAGATGCAGATTGGTCTGTTCAAAAGTATTATGCTTCCCAAACATATACTACTAAAACTTATCACACAGTATCATTTGTGCCATTATTTGTTATTGATAACTTTAAAAACAACCTTTTCAAACCCACTTCTGCCAACTCCCTCAGTGCCAATTATTCCTTTCATTTCCTGAATTGTGTTGCTCTTTTATTCATTACCTTGCCATCCCAGTCTTTAGGACATTTCCATCACACTCACAAAGACATGATAATAACAAAGGACATCCATTGAAATTTCATCCCCCATATCTGCTGGTTTAGCACCACTATACAAGTAAGAACAGGTCTTACATCAAGTAGCAGAAAAACACTCAGCTGCCTGGTCACAAACTATTTTCTCACACAAGGGAATTAGAGTGCTTCTGTACAGCACAAGTAGTTTGTCAGGCTCCATCCAAAGAATGAACTGTTGTCCATGAGCCAAAAAAGGGCCGTTATAAATAGGTGAACGTAAGAATGGACAACTCTTAAATGTGATCTGACTTGTACTTAGAGAGAAAGTTTATGTATGGTTCTTTCAATGGATTTATATAAATTTATAAAATGAACTACCACTTTTATGACCCCAGTCTTCAAAGACAGTTTAAACACAAAGGATCCATTGTATTCAGAGCCTGAGAGGACCCAGAATGTCATTCTGCCTAATTTAATAGCTCACTTGTTAGTAGATGTAAAGTTTTTCAGGCTCGAAATAATTTAATTTTTTTTTGCATTGGGATACAGTAGCAGCTTTGCATTGTGCTTCTCACAATTGCATATCATCACCAGGGAAGAACATGATAATTTGAGAAATGTCTTTAATTTAATGTTAAAATTAAATAAATAAATAGTTACAAAAAATAAATAAATAATAATAAAAAAAAATAACTATGCCCAATACAATTGTCATGAGCTTGTGTGGATGTACTTTATCGATTGATTGGTTTAAAAGCTTAATGATATTTTATTAGGGTCCGAGCCATACGAAGTATGGAAGGACCCTATTGTTGTTGAAATGTTTATTATTATTTTTCTCACTATTTCGCGGGCCCTTATGACCCCCTAAACCCCCATGAAAAGTTGTAAAAATTGGCACACGCATCAATCCCCGCTGAACTTAGATTTCCAAATGGTCCCCATACAATTCAATTGAAAAATGACTCGACAGCGCCACCT
>JBAMHW010000019.1:11442405-11457586 GCA_037177495.1 Rhadinocentrus ornatus
ATAATAATAATAATAATAATAATAATAATAATAATAATAATAATAATAACAATAATCATCATCATCATGATATCAAAATAACATTGTTAGTGAAAAGATTACACATACTAATAGTAATCATTTAAAATTAGAGCATTTATATAATACTAATAATTTTATATTTTCCATGCTAGCTAGATTTGTGGGAATTGGTACAGCTTCAGATCCAGGTTTAAGATGAAATAAGTTAAGAATGTGTTACAGATCTCATTTTTGGATTTCCAGTTGTGAAGAATGGTTTGGTGGTCAGCTCCGTTTTTTAGAGTAATTATGGGACTATAATAACGTTTAATTAAAAAAACTTTTTTTTTTTGTGGAATCCTGAAGGAGTTGAGTTTCTATTAGTTCTCATAGCCAAACTGTATTTCTCCTGAAATGTTTCTGATGTCTTTGGAGAGCTCTGTGGTCTTCTCTATGCTGTTTTTCTGTTGGTGCTGCAGATCATGAAGTCTTTTTGCAATGAGGGGATATACACAGAGATCACGTGACTCTTAGACTGCAGACAAGTCCATGTTTTTTTCCCAAATTATGTAATTTTGAAGATAACTTGAAGCACCAGATATTGATTCAGGGCTTCAGATCAAAGGGGAAGAATATTTATGCACACCGTATTTTCTGTTTTTATAATCTTTTGAATATTTTATAGATTTTTAAATTTGACATATTTGGATTACTACACAACATTCCTGAAAGAAATCCCTTTTAATTACAGATTGCAATGCAAGACAAGACCATCCTAAAATGCTGTGGGGGCATAGTTTGTCAAGGCACTTAATTTAATATAACATATATTCTTGTTCTAATTATAGATGCAACACAAAGGGTTTTCAAGTTTTTCATCTCCTCCAATAGTTTGGGTCCACTGTTTTCCATTTTTAACCAACACAGAGCTCTCTGGATGAGTTTCTCTCTGGAGGCATGTCAGTGAAGCCTGAGGCAAGAAGCATTAAATACTTTCCTAAACTTCTGCTTTTCAGTAGAATAAAAAACATTTATAATTGTAACATGACAGTATTTTTTTTTCACATTTGGTGGCACTTTACCCCAAAAAAATCTTGTTTAAAAAAAACAAGTTGCCACTAAGAGAAAAAACTGAACAAATTTTTTTTTTTTTTAAAGATTTTCACTATTTTTCTACAGATTAAAAAACAACTGTCTTTCTATGCTCCAGTGAAAACCACATTTTCTGACCACTTTAAACACCAGCCACATCTGGTCCAAACTGGAAACATTAGTGTTAGAATTTGTGTCCTTAGTGTTGTTTTATGTGGCAGCGTATTCCATAATTTACTCTAATGCCTCTGCTCCTCAATATAAAAGGGAAGAAACTGAACAATTAGAAGTACACTGCCTGGCCAGAAGTCACCACCAAAATAAAGTCACACACTATTTTGTTGAACCACCTTAAGCTTTAATTATGGCACAAATTCACTTTGGAATTGTTCTAATAAGTTTCTGCAATGTCACAAGATTTATTTTCATCCAGTGTTAGATTCATTTTTCACAGAGACCACAGCACAAAAGCCTTCTCCAGCACATCCCAAATTATCTTAGTGGGGTTCAGGTCTGGACTCTGTGGTGGCCAATCCATGTGTGAAAATGATGTCTCATGCTCCTTGAACCACTCTTTCACAATTTCAGCCCAATAAATCCTGGTATTATCATCATGGAACATGCCCGTACCATCAATTCAATTGATGGAATAACGGCTTATTCAGTATATTCAGTTTATTCAGGTATCAGCTGACCTCGTCCTTTGCTTTGGACACGTAATGTTGCTGAATCTAGACCTGACCAACTGCAGCAACCCCAGATCATAGCACTGTCCCCACAGTCTCGTGCAGTAGGCATTATGCATGATGGGTGCATCAGTTCATCTGCCTTTCTACCTACCCTAGTCCTCCCATCACTCTGGAACAGGGTAAATCTGGACTCATCATACCACATGACCTTTTATTGCATCAGAGTCCAATCTTTATGCTCCCAAGCAAATTGAAACCCTTTTCTCCAGTTAGCCTCACTGATTCGTGGCTTTCTCAAGGCAACACAGCTGTTCAGTTGAACCCTTGAGTTCCCTTCACATTGTTCATGTGGAAATGTTCTTACTTTCACTATTAAACATAGTAGTCATGTCTTCTAGTGTTTTTTTTTTTACTATTTGATTTCACGACATGTTTAGGTAATCACCATCATTCAAAATGTTTTTCTGACCATATTTCTTCTTGGAAAATTATGGTTCCACACTTTCCTTCCAGTTTTAAATTATGCATTGGACAGTTCTCAATCCAGTTTTAATAGTTTCTGCAATCTCCTCAGATGTTTGCTCTGCTTGATGCCTGCCAATTATTTGATCCTTCTTAAACAGACTAACATCTTTTCCATGACCACAGGATGTGTCTTTCCACTTGAGAAGTTACTCAATGCATCAGTTCGGGTTAAATAACTTGTGACCAGCTGAAAGATAATGTAGTAATGTAGTAATTATCTTATAGGAGGCTCATACCTATTTGATTGAACCCCCAATTTTCCAGTCCATACATGATAGCTACTCTTTTAGTAAGAGAATATGTTAATCTTGGAGGCAGTTTCCTAAAGGTTTGATTTCAGTTTGACTGCAGGCACAAAGACAAATCTGCTGCTATCAAAATACCTGTGTTCATTGTACATTGTTGGAGAGCCAAGTGAGAAGTTGGGTTGTGTTCTCAAAGACTTCTTTACAATAGGACCGGTTTTTGCAACCACAACAGTTCTCTCCTACTGGCCATTAGATGTTATGAAGAGTTGAGGTTCTCAGCTCTGCATAGTATGCAAAGTATTCCCATTTTTAAACTCAATAAACTAAACTATGATGGCAACCAAAATAATGTTAAGCTACATTAGTATCTTATTATTGCGCTTCTAGCATAATGGTGTTAGCATTTAGCTCAAACAGGCTAGTGCCACATCCCAGATTAACCAGCTCATGATCAATTAAATAATTGAAATTTCAAAACTTAGTACTATTGTAGTGTACTAGTGTATTAATATTTTAATAATTGGTGTTACTGCAATTAAATTGTTGAAATGACACTGAGATATCTTATTAGTACTTATTAGTACATTTTATACATTATAGCCAATCATTTGGCTACCTTTGGCATCCGTAGAATTGTGTTTCTTACTGCCTGACAAATAAAGTGTTAAGTCTAATAATTGTCATTGCCTCTGTCAGTCATATTTATATGCAGGATGAATACAGTTTGTCTGCTTCCCCACACTTCATTACAGTTTGAGCCACAAGACAGGTTATGATCAGTTAAATGAAATCTGTTCTACAGCATGAGCAGCTGCACATCATGTTCAAAGTAAGAAGATATTTGCTTTATACTCACTCACTATTAACCAACATGGGTATTAGTGTCACTGGGGTGCATGCTAATTACCTTGCTAAATTCATAGTGTCCAAAACTATCCACTGGCTTCAATAACACTTTGATTAAAAATTCACTTAAAAAGACACTGGCACAATCATAACAGACTCAGCAGGAAAATTCTCCTTCTTCTTCATTTGACTGGAATTGATTGTTACTATGAACTTAATGGAAGGTGAGCATCTCATCTGTTCCATCAAAGTTGTGGGATCTTGAATGGGAGATACCGTGTCACCAAGGATGTTCTGCCTTATTAAATCCCCTTATTAGTGAGATTCCTCTCCTAATCAGCGTGTCTAATGGACTGTCTGAAACGATTGACAAATGGGGTTTTACCAGAGGAAGTCTGGGCCATGTCATCCATTTTTAAATTATGCAGGGTACAGTGACAAAGAGAGAGAAAGCAAATGAAAGAAGTTGTTAGGCAGAGCAGAGGAAAAAATTTGAGAAAGAGTGACAGAGAAAGAAAAGCTGGGGTACAGCCCGTAAATTAAAGGCATTTAATGGTCTTTGTAATGTTTCATTTGGTCAGAGCCTGGGGGACTGGATGATGAAGAGTTGAAGCGTGATAAAAGCTGTGGATTTGTGTAATCATTTTTTCTTTTCATTTACATGGTGTGAAAGGATTACCAGTGTATGGTTGTGTGGGTTTGTTTCTAAATGTACTGCATTCACATACATATCTAGGAACATGTGTGTGTGTGTGTGTGTTAACCTTTAGAATAAAATATAAATGATTATTACTCAAACAAGAATTTGTTGATAAGATGCAGAGCCTGAATTATGTGACATCAATCTCATAACTCCATGCTTTTACTTTATTCTGTATCAGAAAGACAATGTACAGCTGTAAACTTGGTTGCCATGGTGTGTGTCAGTGGTTACTGTGGCAACTGTAGAGTGACTTTTTTGTTATTATGTAACTGCTCTGTAGTGGTATCTTACAGGCCTGCATAAATTCAGGCAAAAAGGTGAGAAGGTCTTTGCATCCTTCTTTCTACTTACCTACCAATTCTTACCACACTCCATCTTCATCTTTCATCATTCCTTCTCTCACAGCTTCATCTCACTTGCGTTCAGCTTGTCACATCACCCCCTCACCCTCTGCCCCTAATACCCTCATCTGTCTGCCTTTGTATATTTCTCAACCTCCCCCTTCTCTTCCCCTTTCCTGTCTACATCCCCCTCATCTCTCATTTTCTCACCTGCTTTGCCATCCATCTCCTTCTTGTCCTGCTGTGTAGTTCTGCTGGTTTCTGTTCCCTACTTCCCTTTCACTCTATGTGTCCATAGCTTAACCATGCTCGGTCACCCATCATAAGAATTGTTGCTGTCTTAAATAGCCCATGGGGCACTTCACGAAGTGTGTGAGGCTGAAGATTCAAACAGGACATTTGTGAGAGAAGCCCTTTGCACAAGCCGCCCTTTAAAGTGACATTCCTGCTACATAAGTCTCCAACATCATAAGGCTAAAGTAAAACCACTGAAGAGCTAAATCTGATGTATCCAAAATGCTTTACTAATTGTCTTGAATAGTGCAATTGAATATTATTAGAAGCCCCAAAAGGAAATGCCAGAAAATATGATCGATTTTTTGTGTAAAAATTTAACATTTACGGTATGCTTTAAAATGTTTTCATAATATCTTTTGCTGTTAAGACTACACACATTTAATTGAATGCAGCCCCTAAGAATCAGCTATAATTACAAATAAAAACAAATTTTCAAAATCCACCCGTGAGTAATAAACTTATATTTATCCATAGCATTTACAGTAAAATGGATATTACATCCTCAAAAATTCACATGCATTAGATGTGTTGATTAAGTACTATCTTACTGGAGGTTTAAAACCTGCAGTTTGTGAATTTCAGGTACCAAGCATAATTCAGCAGGACACAGGAAATGAAAAAATGAATGAACATAACAAACAAATTGACCTCCTGAACAATCGAACAGGTGAACTTAAATACCAGTTTAGCTAAACCTGGAGTAAACACAAAAAAAGGGTAATAAAATGGCTACTACATTTTGCATCAACCAAAATCTCACAATAAATCCCTAAACAGCCCTATGACACTGAAGTGTGCATGTGGTGGTAAAGTCCACTGAATGGTGGCCAAGGTGTATTTAACATTATAAGGCATGGAAAATTAAAGTGATTTAATAAAGAAGTTACATGAAATGGAATGTGTAGCATTTAGACTTCTGGCTGACTATCACAGTGAAACACAACATAGCACAAACACTCTTAGACAGATCTGATTATGAGATCTGGACAGACGTCTGGCAGCAGCATTCTGACCTAAGTCTGCCAACATTTTTAAGGTGGAAGAATCAGGACTAGGTCATAGTTTTTATGTGCTCATCAAAGATAGCCTGATCAGAAATAACCCCAAGGTTCCTAGAACTGGTGCACACATTAGCAGAAAGGACCCCTAAACGGGTGACAGCTTTAGAGGCCAAACTTTCAGGGCCAACAATTAAAATATCTGTTTTTGCTGCATTCAACTGTCAATAACTATTGTCACTACTATTGTGCAAGAGGCAGGGTGTACCCCGGAAAGGTCCCCAATCCATAACAGGATCAACACAAAGACAAAAAAGATAAAGAAACATGCAAATTCACACTCTCTCCTAGGTCAATTTACAATCAGCTGTTATCCTAACATGTTACCTAACCTAGATGTTTAGACTGTGGAATGAATCCAGAGTAAAACCATACATGAGTGCAAAAATCTGTTTTTGTTTGATAAATACATGGTTTACAGGTTTTTTTTATTCTGTATGCAGTTGTTTATTAGTTGACATTGCTGGCTGCTCAATAAAGATGATGAAAACAGACAATTTCCTTGATCGTAACAAAAGAAAATAAATAAGAAAAATTTTCTGTCTTTCAGGAGATTATCACCAACCTTGTGCTGAAGCTTTAATGTTAAAATTAGACTTGAAGAAATGTTCTGATGATGTCTCATAGACTTTTTACAAATTATATGTCCAGATCCTAATGATGACGTTGTAAGGGCCATTAAACATTTTTATTTTCTCTCATCTTGCTCTCTTCTTTCGTTCTCCTCCCCTTTATTCTTCCGCCCTCCCACTCTCTTGCTTTGTCTCAGGTTTTCCTCCTCCCTCTACTTTCTGTGTATCTCTGGGGTTTCAGCAGCTGTCATGCACTAGTGTGAGCACTAGTTGAGATGATCTATGAGCTTCTACATTGGAGCAATTAGCCCCAAAAGATCTGATGGAAAGATAAAAAAAAAGGGGGATTCAAGGGAAAGGGATGGAATGAGAAGCACAGAAGAAAGAGATAAAAACATGTAATGATAGAAAAGAACAAAGAGGAACATGGGAGATGAAATCTAAAATCGAAACAGATATTTCCTGTAGCACCAATTTGGGGTTTAGAGGAAAGGTAAATGTAAACTCAGGTCGCGCTTTGTAGATGTAGTGAGAGGAGAAGAAGGTGAATGTGTGCGAAGAGTAAAGGTAATAAATGGATCTGGGAAAAGAGTGAAGATTGGTTAAAGTTCAAGGGTAGAAAAAGATGAAGAGTAATTATATTGAGAGCTCCAAAATGGTAGGAGGGATGTGGAGAACAGCTGGAAAGAAAGGGAGCAGGGAGTTAGGGTTATTGGCGAGGGATAGAACTCTGGACAGATGGAGTGATTTAAAAGGAGGGGAGAGAGGTTATTGGGCAGGAGTTAAGAGATCAAAAAGTAGAAAACTGTGGAGATATGAGGAAGTAAGGTGGAACATACTGCTGGTGGGAAGGGAGGGAAGGAGAAAGGGAAAGTAGGACAGCAGTAGGGAAGGGTAAAGATAGATGAGGAAATTTCATATCAAGGACAAACTAAAGAAATCTAGGATAAAGGTTAATAAAATGGCTCTACTATCTACTATCGCTTTGGACAACCTGTTCCAGTGGTAGATGGTGATACTGCATTTTAAGAAGAAATATCACAGGATCTATCTGTCAAGGAAAGTTTTTATTACGTTATGTTTTCTGTGATGTATTAGAAAATGCAGTAGAGGTTTTATGTATGTATTTTCACAAGTGCACATTTTTAAACAGTGAGGCAACAGTAATCCAAGTGTTGCATCAGACTATAAACAATGACAAATAATGGTTTGAGGGACATTTAATGAGTTATTAGGTAGAGCTATTTTAAAACATTTGGGCGTGTATATATATTCTTTGTTTATTCATAAAATCCACAGTCTTTTATTTCAGGAGCAAAGGCAGCACCAGTAAGATGGGATGCTGGCCTTTGTAAAAACAGAACTGATTAGCCCTGCTTTAAACCATAATAAAAGCAAAGACAAAAAAACAATGTAAAAAATTAAATAAATGTTTCTCTGGCAGGGTGGCCAATATCAGAAATGCATAGCATATGACATGAGAGGAAGGCACCAAGCAAGACTTGATATAAAGTAAACAAATACACAATGAGAAACAATGGCAGTGGTCTGACAGTAAACAAAGGAAACCTGATTGTACAAAAGGGAAGACATGACTGATGTAGTGCAGGTTAGTGGAAATCTGACAGTCTGGAATAAAACAAGAGTATTCACTAAGATACAATAAGGGTCTTATCAAACACTTTTCTTTTGCTTAAGCAGGTTCACAACTGATTGAACCAAAACCTTTTGCAGTTCCAACTATCAAAGAAATGCTTGATTATATTTACTCAGGCTGATTTGTGCAGCTGAAGATGGGGGCAGGAAAATGAGTGTGAGCGGTCTGTGACACTCCCACTTTTGTGCCTTTTCTTTAAAAAGATCAACCTTAATAATAATCAAGTCATTTCTGACATATTTTATTATAATAATCTGTGTCTGGGTTACATTGTGAAGAGACTTTATTACATAAAATGTCTAAAACACTTTTGGAAAAATAATTATTCAATCTGCTAAATGAAATACAGAACAAACACCTTTGCAAAAGAAAAATAAATAGACAAACAAAAAGAAAAAAAAAATGGAATGGTTGTTTGATTCAAAATAATACTTTTGCACCAATAAGCTTGGCATTACTAGACATGAAGTACAGTCCTTATAAATGTTGAGGGAAATAGTAGACATAAGAAAATGTGGCAGGCCTAAGAAAGTATCTTTAGCAGGTGAAGATGAAGAGTATTAGAAAGAGATTGAGAAATAGTAAAGTAAAGAAAAATAGTTAAGAAAACAAATCCAGCAAAGAACAGAAAAGACCTTGAAGAGCCTTCTAGCCATTCAGTTGTTCACTGAAGCATAATCAGAAGTGGTCTCCATAGAAGGGGAACTGTAAAGAAGTCTTTATTAAGGAAGGGAAAAAGGAAGTCTGAGTTATACCAAATGACATAACAATTGGACTTAAAATGAGTAGTGACAGGTCTTATGGAGTGATGAATATTCCCAGAACCTTAACGTCAACATTATTGAAGCAGTGTGTGAAATCATCTTGATAGAAAACAGAAAAATTTGCAGAAAACATCAAAAGAAGAGCTTTGGAAAGTCCTTTAAGAAGCCTGTAGAACTATACCTAAGAACAATATAGAAATAACGTTCTTGAAATTATTAAGAAAGTTTGTCTACAAGTTTTCAGGCAGTGTTGACGAAAAAAGGTGGTCATACCAAATTTAGACTCATAAGTGTGTTAGGATTGTACAAACTTTGCTTTTGCCTCATGTACTGTGTTTCGGTTTTCTGTGCTATGCGTATTTTACATATTAATTAAAATATAAGGAAATGATGGGTAGCCTATTTGTACAGCACTGCATATGTAGTTGTAGACAGAGTCCAACAGTATGGGAGCTGTCACCTGAATAAAAGAAAACTTTATAACGTTATAATGTGACAGTTTAATGTAAAAACGTGAAATGTATCACATTATAATATGAAATTAATCTCGATAAATTGTATTTTGCTCTAATATTATCACGTTGGAGTGTGATATGTTTAGTGGTGAAAACGTGGAAAATAAACTGGATTAGTCTTTGAATGAGGAAACTGTACATGCATTTTATCAGAGAAATGTTTAATTTACCAAATGGGATTAAGTTGTACTTCATTCTAGGGTGAGATAAGGAGAGATTGTACAATGGTGAAGCTTGGAGGATACTGGGATATTGTTGACGTTGCACCCTGAAACCAGACAAGACTACGTCTTTGTGTCTGCAACTTGATTCTCTCATTCCCAGTGATGCAAATAGTCTATATAATTTGAAATTTAGCTTTCAGAAAACAGCAAGGCTATAGGCGTATCTACTGGTATCAAGCCATGTTAAGGAGCCCACACACACCCTGACACATGCACTGTCTCACTGTGTGCAGGCATGTGACATATTGTGTTGCTCATAACTGTCCCATATTCCTACATGTGCATCAATAAATCAGAGTAGAACAATTAATTCTTGATAACATTGATAAGAAAATCCAAAGTCATCTTTTATCACCTTGCTTCCCTCACATTACCACAAGCACACTCAGACAGTATGCAGCATATCTGTCAGTCTGTCTGTCCGATGTAATTATCAGTCAAACAGGATGCAGTGTGTTTCTCTGTAAATAGTTTTCTGGAAGTTGTTACTGAGGTTGCAGGTATTTTCTTGGACTAAGCAGCACTGTCATGTATTTTTTCTTGTCTGCCCCAAGCCTTTAGGGGTCTCACATCTGACAGCCAGTCCCAATGCTGAGACACACTCTGACCATCTGTTCGGGTCATCCAGTGACAGCATTAATGCTGGCATGACATGTTTTTACTTTTTTTTCTTTCATGAATGGAAAGCACTGTCACAGTAGCATTGTAAGTCATGTTAACTTGGAATCCAAACACATTGTGGGAGACGTTTGATTACAAAACACACACACCCAAAAGCAGACAGGATTAAAGGGGTGCATGTGTATTAACCTTCACTGTACACTTGTTTTTTCTTTTTTTTAAAATGCACTTAGCTGAAACACTCAAGAAGAAGAAGAACTAATGATGAACAGGTGAGGTAAATGAACAAATTTAACCAGGTGAACTGATGAACAGGAAACGGAAAGCAAAACAGAATATACAAGGGAAGGAACTACAAAAATAAATCAGGACTAAACATCACAAGACCATAAAGACTAAAACCAAAAACCAAGATCATGACAAAAACAAGACAAACAGACTAGATGATCTGGCACAGAAGTACATGGGAGCACAGCTTAAATAGTTGGAGGCGAGGAAGACAACAGGACACAGGTAATGACAATTAGGAAGAATGGGAATCCTACAGAAGGGAATCTAAGTAGGATGTGTGGATGACAGACATTAAAAAATTATCCACAAGCCTGCAAAAGACATATGCATAAGGAAAAAACATTACCATAAAACAAAACCAGTTGCTCTAATTTCAGCATTTGTTTATTCAAAAAGAAGTCAAGAGTTCATGGATGCTATGTTGAAAATAGTAACTTTCAGTTTCTTTTACAACACATTTAAAGATGTGAAATAAAATTAATGCCACAAAATTCAGCATTCAGATGATAACAGTTGTGGGGTGTATCAGTGAAGGACAAGAAACTGAATACAGGGAACTGGTCAGTTTGTGGGATTGTGTGGCAACAATCACAATTTTTTTGAACACAAACAAAAAATAAATAAATTACTTTGGATTTTAGGAGGACTGGAAGCAAGCAATGCACTTTTTACATTGTGGGAGCGGCTGTGGAGGTAGTAGAGAAATATTAATACAAAAAGGTAAAGGAGGTCATTTTTGTCAGTAGCAAGTCTTGGACTGTCAATCAATGACTAATTATTTCTAAAAAAAAAGAAAAAGAAAAAAGAAAAAGAAAATTAAAACTACAACATTACAAATTTTCCTCATTTCAAAAGGATTTAGGAAGCCAACTGTTGAATGTTTTTCTGCAAGAAAATATGTGAGAAAACTTGTTTCTCTTCATGCTCTGAAGTATAATTTGTTAGTATTTAAAGTGCTCTAGTATGAGTGCCACGTAGCCACTTAACCAATCATTCAGTTTAATTTCTTTTCACAGAAAAAACAACAACAATTGTCCGCAAGCGTGTGTTACGCTTGGCTTTAATTGATTGAAACATTTGACCCTACTTCCTGTTTGGTAATAAATAAAACCTGTCCCCTCCTATATTTTCCATAAATTAATCTCAGGGAGTTGTTAAAAGGCACACCATTCACATTTCTTAGCAAATGCAGAGAGCATCTAGAGGAAAATGCTGATTGCTGAATGGGGTTATGAAAAGAGCCATGCTGCTTATTCTCCTAGAGAAGCACATACAAGATTTTTACTCTCTGCCGTCGTATTCCCAGTTCAAATCCTGGATGGCTTTTGTCCAATAAAGCTTGACATGGAAAAAATTAAACATCCAGGTTGCAAGAAAAAGGAGTTATTGGTGTAGAAAATTGACTTTTGTAATGCAGCATAATTGAAACAAGTCGCTTTGCGAGAAGTGTCAAGTAGTGATTAAAAACAAGCTTGTGTAACTTTGTGTGTTTGTTCAAATAAGTGCTCAGTAATGTGTGTAGCTAATTTATTTACTGTAATTGTATAAACATCTTTATATTTGTCCTGTGCAAATTCTCAATATTGGATGTTCTTGTTCTTGTGTACCTATAGTGTATAATTAATTGGCTAGTGTTGGTTGACCCCTCATCAAATGACAGCAGAGTATACTTAAATACACACATATACATTCACACTTACTATCAATCTGTCAAACCATCATTGTCCACTGTTTTGTATAATGGGCATTGTCCTGGAACATTAGCTGTCTATCTGCACAGTTCAGCATCACTCTGCACAACACTGGCTCTGTGTATGTATGTGTGTGCCATAATAGATGGATTCAGGTATACACAGCTGGTCTGCTACAACTGGGTATTTGAAGCTAGACATTAATAGGCTAATTAATTGTGATATGCGTCAGCATTTGCATGATTTTTTTTTAATTTGCTGTCACTCCAGTTCCTCCCCACCTGTCATCATCTCCTTTCTTTACAAGAAAATGCACCACCTCACTCTGATGCAAATCTCACTGAAAGTATTCTGTATTCAGAGTTGGTTTCTTGACTAAGGGAACCAGTTTCAACAATGCAAATAAATCAGTTGCTTATCATGGTAAATGATTTCCATTCAATCAGCCCACACAGGTCTTCAGCTCGAGCTGAAGATCCCATCGGGCTGTAAATCTCTGAGTTAAAAGTCACATCACTACACGGGAGGCCACTGAAAGTGATTCATTAAAGCATCTAGAGAAGCACTACTTGACCAGTTGAATGCTTTCATTTTTGTTTTGTGAAGCTGTTGATGATGTTAGGTGAGAGGTTAAAGCACTGGTCTCACAGTCAGAGTGTTAGCAGCACAATTTCCAAAGATGAGCGAGTTAAGTTTCAGTTTAGGCTGTGCTCATGCAGTCTAGTTTCCATGCAGTTGGAAAAAGATCACTGCACCCAGGTCAGCTGACAGTCTTTCACTTTAGCCTCTTGTGGCAGAAACCAGTATTGCAAAAGCAAACGCTTCCTTCTCACTTGCCTTAGAGCTGCTACATTTTCCTTCTCCATGCAGGGTGAAGATATTCGCAACAACCTTTGGGAAAGAGTAACAGAGAATTCCTTTTTATTTAGAAAATCAACTCCCTAGTTATTTGTTAGCAATTTAAAAAAAGACCATTATCTTGAAAATGATGTCATCACCTCTTTTTCACCCTGCTTCTTTCTCCTCTTCCTTTTACAGATAGCAACTTCATCCTGGCCAATGCTCAGGTGTTAAAGGGTTTTCCCATTGTGTACTGCTCTGATGGCTTCTGTGAGCTCACAGGCTTCTCTCGGACAGAGGTCATGCAAAAGAGCTGTGCTTGTAAGTTCCTATATGGGCCTGAGACCAGTGAAAGCATCATCATTAGTATTGACGAGGCCTTGGAGGAGCGCAAAGAGTTTAAAGATGAGATCATGTTCTACACCAAGACAGGTAAACAGCCATAAGCTTATCTTTTTAGTTATGCATGGTTGGTTGTTGCTTGTTTAATTTGTTATTATCTTGTTTTTTTTCTAATGTATAGTTGCTTTACTGTGCAACACAGACCCATGTGTGCCTCCCTCTACACTTAACCAAGTAAGAATGGAACAAAGGCAGGAGCACAGAGCAATTATCATGGGGGAACTTAATTTTTTATTATGTCATTAATGTGTTCTCTGTGGCTATTTCTGAGGAAGCTCCATTTAGTGGATCAATCCATCAATCCAATGGATTGATAAAATAATGACGAGAAGAGTATATATAAAAATCTTCTTTAATTGATCCATCCTCATTAAACAGTGATTCAACAAAGCCATCAGTAGAAAAATCCCTCTACATATTATTTAACTCCCACCCAGACACATTAAACTTTAATAGCTGTCTGCAAGTGGCCACTTAGCCCTGTCTCTGTCAGTTACAGTGAGCCCCAAAGCTAGCTGTGGTGTGGTGTGCCATAGCTTGATGTGTGCCTCACTGATTAGCCAGCCAGTGAGCAAAATGGAGACAAAAATAATTAGCACATTAAAGCATCAGTGGATTATTTTCTTGCTGTGTTTTAATATGGTGCTATATGCCCTGACACATTTATTAAAAAGATTTTTTTTATGTTAATGTGGTAGTAGGTTCTAATGTGTGGATCAGAACAAAAAATAAATAAATAAATACTCAGGAAAATATCAGTCTATGCACGTACAATTAGGAAAAATCTGCGGCTTACACTCAACTTGAATTGGTCTTTTTTGTTGTTTTTTTAACCCCAAATTTATTCTTTCAGCTGGACATTGTACTGCTGTCAGCCATGTTCCTGGGGTTATTTTGTTCTGTTTTGTCCTAAACAGTGTGTAGTGAGTAATAAATCTCTCCCAGTAAAATAGTTTTGCTAACTGCTTTTGATCAAAGTGTTACTGGTTGCTGGGAGCAATTAATATTTTTCACATCAATCACATGAAGAAGTTGATTTTAAAGATGTAACTGGCAGTTGACTTATCTATTATAAAAACACAACCATAAAAGTTGGTCAGTTGTTTCTCTAAATGGGGTAAAGACCATGGCATCAGAGTTAATAGAAAATTGCACAACTAAGATGTTGATAAGAATAAAAAGTGACTGAGATGTTATCCCTGAGCTGCAAAATACAGCAGCAAAACAAACTTTATTTAGATTCACTCCCAATGAGGAAAAACATACAGGGCAACTGAAAGTTAGGTACAAAGACATCTTTTAGAAAGGTAATGTATTGTACTAGACCATAATTGGACATTTTTATATGTTTATTTCACACCGGTTGATGCACAAGTTAAATATTCAGTGGCTTTTTCTCATTTAGTACATGTCCTCTCACCTAATAAGCTGATCCATATACATACACACATGTGGTTGGAGGCTCAATAAGAGGACAGATTTCCTTACTTAGGGGGTTAAAGCCGCAGTGTGTAAGAATTACTCCCATCTAGTGGTGCGCTAATATATTGCAAGCAACCGCGTATTGCTCTACGTTATTACAACTACGGAAGCCGTGGAGAGTCATAAATGTGAAGTTCGAGTGTCCCGTCAGGTGATGAGGAACAGAACGATACATAATAATTATTTTTTTATGCTAATAAGTTACAAGCGTGCCCTCCTTGTATTTAGTACCAAGCTGCTGCTAACAGCTAATGTTATCGTATGAAATCGGTTTTTGTGACTTGCAGACTCAGAGATCATCTGATAAAGGGAGAGAAAGAGGG
>JBAMHW010000019.1:11457861-11479172 GCA_037177495.1 Rhadinocentrus ornatus
GCTGGATCACCCTGCCCTGTTTCTAACATAACGCCAAAATAAACTTCACTGTTAGATTGCATTAACTCACCTATCCAAAACTCAGATTTTGACACATATGGCATTTTTAAATGTACTGTAGCTAAATGATCTTTAGCCCAGAAGGAGGAAGAGGATTGTGAGGAGACACCATCTGCCGGAATCCACAGAGGCTGAAAAAAATCATTGTGTATTATTCAGCTTATAAATTACTGTACTGGAATCACATTGGTATTACTGGAAGCTCATGTCTGGCAGCTAATTCAGCTGGGAGGAACCAGGTAGAAACTCAGGATTTTTTTGTTATGAACCAGCCAGCGAGTAGATTAATCCACAGTCAGTGCCCAATGGTAAGACTTACCTCACTTTCCAGAGTTTCCCCCAACTCAGGGTTAACATTCTCAGAGTTTCCTGCTTTCTAGAACAGGTCCCAAGTAACATAACAACAAAATAAAAAGTACATTAAGAGCAACACTACTGAAATTTGTCAGATTTTCACATTTTGGTGCCCCCTAACAAAGCCTATTTCTGCATCCCTCTTGCATCCTGTTTCTCTTCTGAGCTATATCCAGCCACTTTAAATCCAGTTTGATGTTGACTCTTGTCTTATCTCTTGCTCTGTCACCTTTTATCTATCTATTCTCACTTCCTCTGATAATGTCCTTTTGGATTTCTTTGTTGAATTAGCTTTGGTTTGAGATCAAAACAGCCAGTGTGTTGATATCCATTTACTGGTGTTTGAAACTGGGCTGTGTCACAAAGTTGTAAAGTGTGGTTTCACAGCCCCAGGATGCTGCAAGGCAATGACGGCTTTAGGAATGTGTATTGTGAATGTCTGTGTGTGCCATCAAAAATCAAAATGTGCAGAGTTTAAAAGCAGGAAACGGAAAATATAAAGTATGAACAAAAAACACAACAATGAAACAGACAACGTATTTCATTAACAAAACCAACCACAGAACATATTAGATAACGCAGTGACATATATAAGAAAATACAAGAAGCAAAAATATAGAACCTTACAGGTTAATAAGAAAACCCCAACAAACAGATAGCACAATGATGATTTATAACACACAACAAAAAGATTAGAAAACATAACAATTGCATGTTTTCTCAAGCACAACAACTAAATAGAAGACACTAAAGGCCCACTAAATACAGCATCAAAGAAATCAATATTAAAATTCAAAACATTAACTATAAAATGACATTGTGAAAACATTGTTGTGAAGTTTTGTGAAAATGAAGAAAGGTTAGTGAAATATTGTTTGTTTCTTTTAGAGATTTTTCTTAGTTTTGTATTGACTTATGTTGTTTAGCTTCAGATCTGAAAGACATTTTAATGAATTCTATTACATGATTTGATGAAAGACCCCTTAACAGCTGTTAATTCCACCTCGTGTACACATACACACACATTTCAGTATGTCCACATTGTTCTGTTGCTGACAGTTTTTCTAAGTGTCTCATATGTTGGCTTCCATCTTGCCCTAGCCCTTTTATTATTCCATCATCCCTCTCTTTCCCTCTGTCTCTTGGATGTAAGCGAGGCTGATTGACTCAGTTTTTCCTACGTCTGTCTGCCTAAGAAAGAAACGCTGCATGCTTGCAATCAGGAATGCTCCCTCTCACACCATGTGCTTGATAATGTTGCCTTGTCTAGCAGGCGTATAGATATTCACACACATACACACAGGCTGTGACTAAACCAATGTGATTGAGTTATCACCAGGCAAGGAAGATGTAGTGAGTGAAGTGATGGGAGGAAACTGTGAGAAAACCCTCAATTCAATTCTGCTAACTAGACTGAAGCCATGGAAAAACAGAGCTCAGTTTCTACTGAGGTTTTTCTCATTAGAATTTTTGTGAAATAATAATTATTACTTTATTAATGCCAATTGGGAAATCAGGCTCTGCATTTTACTCATCTATACTAGAGAGCAGTGAGCTGCCATATTTTAGAGCTTAGGAAGCAGTTTGGGGGTTGAGGGCGTTGCTCAAGGGCCCATAGTGGTTCACCTGAGCAATGCCTTAATCCCCCAAGGTTAAAAATATAATTAAATTAATATATTTTTATTATATGAATAAATTATATAAATAATATACGGTAATGTGGTGGTTAGCACTGCAGTCTCACAGCAAGAATGTTGCTGGTTCGAGCTTTGGCTGGAGGGAGGTTTGAACCTGGGGGGCGGTGGCCTTTCTGTGTGGAGTTTGTATGTTCTCCCCGTGTATGCGTGGGTTCTCTCCGGGTTCTTCGGCTTTCTCCTACCATCCAAAGACATGCATGACAGGTTTATTGGTCACTCTAAATTCTCCATAGGAGTGAGTGTGTGTATGAATGGTTGTTTGTCCCTGTGTTGGCCCTGCGATGGACAGGTAACCTATCCATGGAGTACCCTGCCTCTCAGTTGTTAAAATGCTGGGATAGGCTCCAGCTTACCCGCGATCCATAATGGACTAAGCGGTAGATAATGAATAAATGAATGAACATATAAATAATACAAAATAAAATATTGCATTTTTAACTGAAGTTCTTCCTTTTTAGGAAAAATATTTTATTATGATAAAAGTTTACTTACAAATAAAATTAAACCAATTTATACAAGAGTAAAGAATGGAAAATTCCAGATTAAAAAAATAAAAATAAAAACATGTTTTAACATGTGTTGACTGGATTATGTATGGACTATTTTTTTCTTTAAAAAAAAAAAAATTAAACCAAGTCCACCCTTTTTTAATTCAAACAGTCATTGATGGCGGATGATCCCTATGATAAAAAATGGTGTTTAAAAATGCTGAAAAAGCTGTTCTTGTTTTTCAGTTGTGCTGTTCTGGTGCCTCCTGGACATTGTGCCAATTAAGAATGAAAAGGGTGATGTGGTGCTCTTTCTGGCTTCATTTAAGGACATCACAGACACAAAAGCCAAAACCATACAAGAGGACAAGAAGGAAGGTAAGCGTGTTTGAACATTGTGGATTTAGAAGCACAAAAAAAAAAAAAAAAAAGTGTAATTCATCAGACGAAACTGTGACAAAACAACCCTTTAATTTGGACTTTACAAAAAAAAAAATCTTCAATTAGATTCTATATTAAACAGATATACAAAAAGAAACTACAAAAAAAGAAAACTACACACTCACAGTCCCTCAAAGCTAATATCACTGAAGAATTATTTAAAGGCCAACAACTCAGTGAAAGCCAAAAAATCCTACAGCAGGTCAGTGGGTGTGCATATGAGTGTCAGCAAGAAATATGCCTAATTACTCTTATTACGGCAAAAAAGAAGGAACTTAGAAAAAAAGTTATTTTTGCCTGCATAATGAATTGTATTTCACAGGAAAAAGAAGAGCTGATGCTGCAGGTACCTGGCAGAAAGAAACACTTTGCTTTAATAGGTTTGAGTCTAACAAGCTTATTCAAAATGAGCATATGCTTAACTGAGGATGGGCATTGAGAATTAGCCTTGGCTAAAATGCTGTAGTGTGTGACATTATTCATGAAACATACTTGTCCCTATCAAAAAAATATATTTTGATTTTAATTTGATTTGTGCTCAGTGCAATATAGGAAGTTAATAAACAATGATTATGGGCAAAAAACAATTTGCTATAAAGAGTCAATTTTAAACATATTAAATGGAATAAAACACATTACGTTATAAGTATATTCAGGCTAGGGAGACATCATAGCTACATCATATCTCCTAGCAACACTAAAATGAGGTAACAACTCTACCCTCTCAAAAAGAGATCACCACTTTAGTAGAAAGTCAATTCTCCTGTGTTTCTTTCTTTCTTTCTTTTTTCTATTTAACAAATTTTATTAGACACAACTACTATTTTAACAGCTGACCACTGAGACTTTTAAACATACCTACAAAAGATGTTATTATTTATTTTTTATCAAGTACAGGAGAAATATATAAAGTCACTCAATCATGAGGAAAAATTATGGAATGACTTTGCATTAGAAAAGCAAATTGCAAATACATGCACAGGTCTAAATTTAAAAATGAGGCTTTTAAGTTAGAATCCTTACAGAACTTAATAAGCTGTTGCACTTACTGATTGACAGGAAATGTGGCCTCAACAAAAGAGCTGTCAGGGGAAAGAATTACAAAACTCCTTCAAGAAGGCAAAAAAAAACAAAACATGAGTGTGGCAAAAGAAGCTACTTTTTCCACTGCGGTGTGTCTAAAATTTGAAGCAAGTACAAACAAAATTGGTCATGAAAGGGAAACATACAGGTTAACCAAGGAAGGTATAGAAGCATCAAGGCAGAAAATAGAAATCCACAAGAGAGTGAGATGCTTGTGGCTAAACTTTAAGAACCTGGCTAAAGGAAATGGGGATTCACTTACAGAAAAGTCAGTTAAACCATCACCTAAACCAGAATGTATATAATGTTGTATTGGGCTAAAGACAGTTTTGGACTGTGGATGAATGGACAAAAGTAGGGCTGGGGAATTAATGATAAATCAAATTTTCTGTTTCTTTTTATTTTTTATGAAAATCAGCAAACACTATCCTTTGGTTTCCATAGTTAGCAGTGGGTTCAGCCCTTCATCTGCACCAGATGACGTTTGTCCAACAAACAGATATGCAGTAACAGATATATGGTGAAGTGAGCCATCCCTCACATCTGCTCAGTTTATCTTATCTTATCTTATCTGTATATAACTGCAGTGAGAAATGCTGCATTCTTTGCGATGCAGGAGACAACTTCAGCCCACAAACTCTCGTTAAGAGACGACCTACATCAGGGAAATTATTTACACAGTTGACACCATAAGGATCCAAATGGAAAGAGATCACGGATGCAGTTGTGTTGCATATCTATCTGAAGCGTTTTATACAGTGGAAAAGTTATGTTATTTACTTTTATTGCAGTCATTCATTCATGTAAAAAATAAATAAAACATAAACACATTTAGCATGAAAAAGCTATAAGATTAATAGTTTAATAAGTTTAATATGTTTTTAAGAAAGAAAATGAAAAACAACAACAAAATCATGAATTAGGTTTGGTTTGAAAAAATCTGGTTTTATTTTTTTAGGCCATATCACCCAGCTCAAGATAAAAGTGATATTCAGTGATGAATCACAAATCTGGATGAGGAAAAGACACAATCTTGAAAATTTTGTTTGGTTCAGGTCCAGTAAAATACATGAAGATGACTCACTGAAGAAACAAACAAATTTTCACAATCATTGATGATAGAGGGATAGATGTCTGGTATTGGACCAGGGGAGATGGCAGTCAAGATAGTAAATGTAAAGTTATACAAAAAATGAAAGTTGAAATTTTCGACATTTTTCTCATTCCTTTTAACTGAAGTATATATGATGCTGTTTTTTTAGTTGATTTTTTAGTTAATTTTAGTGACTAAGTAATTAAAAAGGTCTGTGTCAAGGCTCCATCCTGCTATGTCAACCTGTCAACTCCTTCAAGACAGAACATTAATTAATTTCCTTTGCCACTTTTTTCCAATTCAGGGTCAAGGTGAGGAGCTGGAGAACAGCAATTATCGCAGGCAATAGGCAGGGTACACACACTGGACAGGTTGCCAGTCCATCGCAAGGCCAACACAGAGAGACAAACAGCCACTCATGTCCACATTCACTATTATATAAGAACATGCAAACTCTACACAGAAAGATTGCTGTTTGAATCTCCCCACAGTTGAGCCCCAAACCAGTGACCAGGTCCCAGTGCTAACAACCACACCACCGTGCAGCGCTCATAATTAATGAAAAAATATATTTATTTTATTCAAATCCACACATCAAAGAATTCAAGCTGTCAAAGAAGCCACATAGTTTCCTTTAATGGAAAACTTTATGCATTTCATTGGTTATGGGGAACATGTAAACTATTCGAGTTTTACAAATTTTTTCTAAGTGTGTAAACTAAGCTAAAATGTTTAGTTTTTATTGTTTTTGTGTCATATCTATGGTTTCCTTCTTTTCTTTGGCAATATAAAATAGCTTAATAAATATTCTTAAAAAGTATTCCAAAGTTATTGCCAGCGTTTGTATTTGAGCCCATTACAATAGGCTCAATAAACCCAGGGCCTTATTACTCTGTGTTTAATTCATGTGTTTAGTTTTTTTTTAAGTGTCACATTCAACATACAGTCTGCCATCTGGACCATTTACTTTGATTCATAGAAGGAGAAATATGAATGGATAAAGTTTTTATTATGCAGACAGAAAAAAAGGGGGGAAATTCCCCCATGATTTAAAAGAACTATACAAATGTTTCTGAGGTCCAAAAAACATCTAACTTTAGTAGGAAATTTCCATGTAGCTAAGGAAATCATCTATGGACAGAGAGACCCCTTAGTTGTAACAAACAGTCAGATCTCTGTTAGAGCATTGTGAACAGTGTGCCACAGAAGCAGTCAGCTGTACCTGCATATTAGTGATCTTTACTCACTTCTCTGTTCCACTCTCACCTCTGTTCTCATCCATTCCAGCTGTTTTTCCAATAACTGTCCATTCTTACTCCCCCTATCTACCCTACATGTCTTTGCCCCCATACACAACTCTCTCCCTTTCCCTATTGTACTACCCTTCAGACCTCACAAAACTGGTTGTAAAAGCAGGGGGAAATTCATTAGATCTAAAAATAAGCACATCTCCGTCTTTGCGTTCCTGCCGTGTCAAATCCCCCAAGGCTGCACTGTGTTATGGATGGGCCCTGTCTCTTTGCCTCGTCTGGGGTCTGTACACACAAGAAACACTCTGAACACGTACACTTTCCAAAGGACATTCAGAAGCAGTTATCACTTCTACTTTGTAGCTTTGTTATTGTCTGTAAACCCTACACCACCACCCCCCTTTCAAACAAATCTGTCCTCAGTCCTCCTCTTCTGGCTCACAACGGTGACAATGGTGCCCAGAACCCAACAGTAATAAAGTGTCTTCTCTTATTACCCAACTCCTCAATCTGAACTCATCACTCCTGCACTTTGTCTACTACTACAATACACTTAATAGAAACACACACAGAGGCAGGCTTGCAACCATGTGAACAAAAAGACACAAAGGCACTGTAGCAATCAGCCACAGCAAATTTACCATGGTATACTTAGATTCTTCTGTCACTGCAGGAAAAATAACACTTTTTGTTGGAGATTTTGCTGACATAAGTTATCAGCAGTTATGTAAGGCTGAATTATCAAAACAAGAACAATTTTGTAACCACATAAAGGTAAAAATATTAGCAAACACCCTGTTGATTTTTCAGTCTTCAGTCTCTGTCCTTGTTTGAGCAAATTGTACAGCCTTCTTGCTGTTGCATATTCATGCTTTTCAATTGAGGACATATCATGTATTTCATCAAGCATAATGACTGATTCACCCAGGGGGGTAAACTATTATAGATGTGTGTGTACCGAGTTTTGTGCGTGTATGTTTACAGAACGACGGCGCAGCAGGGTGAAAACAGGCTCTTCATTCAGCAAGGCTCGTCTGAGGAGCAGCACTGTGCTCTACCACATTTCTGGTCACCTCCACAGCAGGGAGAAGGGCAAGATTAAACTCAACAAGGTATCACTCCACTCTCCAGACAATAAGGCAGGATAGGTAACAATGATTCAAGCATGGGTGAGGGTGAATTAAGAACACTGGGAGAGAGAAGACAGGCTGTTACTGAAGCACAATAAAATCAAGGTCCGGCAGGTGATATAGATGAGTAGGTACATAAAACTCAAACAAATGAGCAAAAAATATAAGAAAGCTGGAATACTTTTGGTCTGCTGAATTATTCAATACTAATGTATTAAAATGTCATTAAGCTTAACTTATTTTTAATTTTTTTTTTTTTAAGAATTTTTTTTTTTCATTTTATTTTTTGTAGATAAGATTAAGGGTCAGGTCAGATACTGAGAAATACCGTTTTTATCTTGGTCAAGCGAATCATCCAACTGATTCACCCATGGCAGCAGTGTCGCGCACGCTTGTAGCTTGTACCATTACTCTGCTGTCTTAACTTCTCCACGTAGAAGAGTTAAAAGTTGACTTCAGAAGACCAAAGCTAAATATCTGTAAAATTCGTAAGGTGGTATAAAACTGATTTTACAGAAGAAGAGGCTGCTGAAGGGAAATAACAAAATGTTTGTCCATTTGTCGGAATCGTTTGGTGTGTTGGCGGAGGTGAGGACCCAAATGCAGGCAGGAGGCAGGCTCAAGAAAACAGCCCAGGTGACAAAGTTCAGTGGGACGGCCCATGGACCGCACAGACAGCAGACTCGGTTCAGGTGGTTGACCCGGAGGCTGAGAAGACTGGGGCAGGATCTCTGGAGGAAGACCCGGAGGACGAGCTGAATGTGTCTCTGGCAGATGGCCAGAGGGCTGCACTGATTAAAGCTGGAGCCTTGGAGGATGTGCAAACTGGATCTCTGGTGGACGGCCAGAGGGCTGCACTGTTTGAAGCTGGACCCCTGGAGGATGTGCAAACCGGATCTCTGGTGGACGGCCAGAGGGCTGCACTGATTAAAGCTGGAGCCTTGGAGGATGTGCAAACCGGATCTCTGGTGGACGGCCAGAGGGCTGCACTGTTTGAAGCTGGACCCCTGGAGGACGTGCAGACCGGATCTCTGGAGGATGGCCAGAGGGCTGCACGGGCTAAAACCGGACCCTTGGAAGACGTGCAGGATGAAACTCTGGCGGGCAGCCAGAGTACTGGACTGACGGATCTCTGGAAGACAAACAAACATTAATATGTCGTCTGGAGGATGACCAGGCGTTTGCTTTAACAAGGACTGAGTCACTAGTGTGCGATCGGGAGGCTGGATCACAGGCTGCGGTGATGAGCGATCTCCTCGGCGGCGTGGACCAAGAGCAGGTGGGGAGCGTCTCGACCTGAGACCCCCTCTGAGCCAGAAACCAGCGGCGGATGAGGAGCATCACGACCAGAGACCCCGTGAGGGACAGAAGTCAGGAGAGAGGCGTCTTGACCACAGACCCCCTCGGAAACAGGAACCAAAAGACAGGGAGGAGCCACAGGCTGGAGAGGAGCGTCTCCCTTGGAGACCCCCGTGGAGCCAGGGACCACTGGAGGCAGCGTGGAAATGGGTGCAGGCGTTGGATGCTGAAGAGCCGGGCAGGACCGGGGCGCTGGCCTCGGAGACTGCAGCGCTGGGCAGGACCTTGGAGCCGGCGTGGGACGTAGAAGTACTGGCGACTTGGACCTCGAAGCTGGTGGTGACACCGGAGACTTGACCTCGGAGCTGGTGGCAGAAACCAAACGTGACAAAAAGCAGAACTAATAAACCAAGATCAAAACAAACCAAAAACTAACCAAACACAAGAACCATGACTATTGTTGCTCTACAGCCTGGCAACGGATAAAGGTATGTCTGCTGCCCACTTGACCCTTAAAATACGTTTTTCTTTCAGCCCTGTTGCTACCTCCATGAGAATTATTATTTCAGAGTCGTTGGGATTTCTGTAAAGCATAATATCACTATGTTATTGCCAGTTATTGCTACTCTAATACTGGGAGATGTGGTAAACAAAATATGAAAGGTTATTTATATAGCTAGTATTTCATTATTCAAAAATGTGAAATCAGTCTGAAAGTTTATGTTTTTGAGCTTGTACTCTAACTTTAAGGTCTTTTACAGCTGGTGAAAACTGGATGTTCTTGACAAGTTCATAGATCTTTAGCTATAAAAGTTGCCACAGATTTGGTGCACATAGTGGACAGCACCTTGTTATATTGTAATGTGGAATTAGGGGGGCTGTGTTCCTAGAAGACATTAAGTCAGGGGGGTTGAAAATAGCAGATGTCTGTCTGCTCACCAGGTATAACAGTAGAACAATTTTCTTTTTATTTGTAGTTTTGGACACTTTATATCAAGCATCATATAGGCTTCCTGTTATCTGGTACACTCTAATACTGGGTTATTTAAAGTTAGTTGTTTAGCATTTTAGGCGACAGAGAGAAAGAAGGTCATGTAGAGTTTTGAAAAATAATTAATACAAAGTTTCAAAGAATGATTGTCTATGCTCTAAATTGTAGTACCAGAAAAAATCACTATGTCAGAACTTAAGATAAATTGAAAGTGAATGCAAAAATTGCATTGTTGGTGCATCTCTAAATTACATTAAAACTATATGCTGGGAAACCTTTTGTTCAGAAAACATTCATATAAAGGGTTTGTTAATGGGTACGACCCACCAAATTGTTGCAGGTAAAAAGGCCCTCTCCTCCCTCACTCCATAAAGAAATCAGGATTGTTATTACTGTTATCAAGGCTTTTCGAGTTAAAGAATTATTATAATGACTAGTGTTTTCTGCTTTCTTGTTTAGAATGTGTTTGGGGACCCACCTGCTCTACCAGAGTACAAAGTCGCACATTCCAAGAAGTCCAAATTTATCCTCCCTCACTACAGTACAATCAGAGCAGGCTGGGACTGGCTCATTCTGGTCGCTACCTTCTACGTTGCTGTGACAGTACCCTATAACGTCTGCTTCACTGGCGATCCTGATGACCTGAGCCGCAGCATATCTGCGAGTGACGTTGTTGTAGAGATTCTATTCATCATAGGTTTGTTTTGTTTTAAAACAGTTTTGACATAGATATTAATAACCAAGTCTGTACAATTATCATCTTTTACAATAACCAAATCATTGCCTCTCTTTTTTTTGCTGCTAGACATCATTTTCAATTTTCGCACCACTTACGTCAGCAAGTCAGGCCAGGTAATCTTTGATGGTCGACAGATATGCATCCATTACCTGACCACATGGTTCACTATTGACCTGCTGGCAGCATTACCTTTTGACCTGCTCATTGCTGTCAATGTCAGTGTGGTAAGTAGCCAAGTGTTTCAAGTAGCCTGTACTTTTTTATAATCCTTGCAAATGACTTTCAAGAAATATTTTGTATAAATTATGGCAGAAACATGGATGGAAGAAAAAAAAATAGATGAATAAAACTAAAATAAGATGTTCAAGCTTTTAAGAATACTTTTCACTGGTGGTGTAAATTAAAATCTCGTGTTTAATGTGTTATAGCTGTCTATTTTGTTTATTATTATTATTTTGTTTGAAAAGAGCAACATAATTTCAATGAGTAATCAGCTGAGCTGTTACAAAGGCTGCCCTAGTGTGTCTTTGGTTTGATATCATTGATTCCACATTGTGTATGAGCACTGATAACCTAAACACAAATCCACATCTTTAAAGCCTTTACATTCTGTGTGAGTCACATCATTTGATTCAAATGCATGCGTCATTGCAGAGTATAGGTAGAAGAAAAACACAGATCTGAAGCAATTAGGAAGTGTTTTGTCTCTTCCCTCTTTAAAATATATCACCAAGTGAGACACCAGACTGTAGGGAGCTTTAGATTAGTTGCCTATTGTTGTTTTTGCTGTCTGGTCTCTAGTTGAGAAGAAGAGGCTTTGATCGTGCTGTATGCTTCTGTTTACTCATTACATTGTGAATCAAGAGGTCCACTATTGAATGGAAACACACAATCATCCAGCCTAACATAGTTGCATGCACAAAGAATTGTTGTACATACAACTCTGTTTCCTAAAAACATTGTGTGAAATGCACATAAAAACTTAATTCAATAAAAAATGTTACACCTAGGGTAGCATAATTTGAGGTTTGAAATATTACAAACATCATACTCTCTGTTCTCTTATGAAGCTCACGTAAGAATGACTGAGATCACTGTACCATATCTCTTAAAAAAATATTAAATGATGTTTTGAAATCAGACAAGTAATCAGTTATATGAGGTACAATACTCCACATAGCAAAAGCAACATGTACATTAAAAGCCTCATTAATGCCAAACCATGTATATAGGTTTTGGAGCAGCACATGTTACCATTCAGATTTATTTTTTCTTTGTGAAAGCCTTGCTTATTTCAGCAGCATATTACTAAATCACACTTTGCATGTATTACAACAACACAGAGAGCACAGACATCTGTCAAGCCATAGGGTCACTCACCAGAGAAAAATCCCAAAAGGCCCATGAGTCCACCCAGTAACCCGTATATTGAAAACAGAATCCCCAGACAGAAACACAGCTAAAAACATAATTAAAAAAATTAACAGAAGCATAAGAATAAAAGCATTATAAGCTTTGGCTGTACTCCAACAAATGAATGAGGAAGACTCAGATGGGGGAGAAACAATCAGTTCCTCTTACTGCAGTAGGACCAAGTTAGGAGTAAACGTCCTTGACAACATACTGAGGCAGTATTAATCTCGAGCTGCAACTAGAAAATGGCCTGTTGTGGTGTTTTATAACGTATTGGACATCGCTGCACTGAATGGGTCTTCTACCTGCGCTGCATTGATGCCAGAATGACCCAGCATTTATTATTGAGCGCTTAATGTTTTTTCTAATTGTTCCTCCTCAATTAATTGATAAAAATATAAATAGATTAAAACAAATATTTAATTTTGATATATATATTAGCTGATAAGTGGATGTTGTAAACAATAAAGTATTTGACACTTTTTATTTGAAATACAAGCCCAAAGTTATTCTACATGCTAATCAATTAATTGTTTATTTATTGAAGCTGTGTCTAATCCTGTATGATAGAAAAGATTCAAAGGGAAAAAAATGGTCTCTGTGAATGCCACCTTTATCATTTTAATTCTGCGCGTCAAAATGACCCCCTCTGGTCATTTTAGGGGGTATTGGAATGTTCACAGTTTTAGTGTTTTAAAAAATCCCTTGATCCAGGTGGTGACCTGGATCAACCCCAACAATCTTATCAGTTCCATTTTCGAAATTTCCTTAAATCAAAATCTGTCCATTACTTTTTGAGTCATGTTGCTAACAGACAGGCAAACGTATGCCACTGAAAACATAATGTCCAGTTATATAAATTGATCAGTCTTAACCTTTTGAGAATCAATTTGAACCACAAAGATCAAACCTGCAATATTAATTTGGAAAGAAACTGATAAATGCATTTTTGCAGGTAAATTGATATAAAGAGATTTGTCAGTTCAAGAAATATTTAAGCTCTTAATAATGATTTAAAGGACATTTACAAATATTAAGGAAGAAAAGAGACATTTAAAAAAAAAATGTCACTACCTACAAAAGGGCTGGAAACAAAAGACAATGGTAAATGGTAAATAAGAGAAAAGAGATAGTAGCATGCTGCATTTTTTTATTTTAAAAGAAAGGGGAGGGAAAGGGTGAGAGTAACAACATCCTGCTGCAGGCGAAGTTACCAGTTTGGTTTTAGACTCTATTAATGGAAATACCACACACTCCCACTGGATCTGGGTTTGGGTGTAGGGCTACTGGGCTGTAAGATGCCCCGCTGCCACCAGGGAAAGCAGGATGGGCTGGTATTATTACTGAACGATCTGTGTGATGTCCCCTCTAAGGACAGACCATTCAGAGTGTCCCCTTTGAGAACAGGAGCCATCTTTCTTCAAAATAAGCCTTGGGATATCGACAGTGTGTTGAGATAACTTGTGTTCTGCTGTCCTGTGTTTTTGTCTTATGTCTCAGTTATGTCTGCTTTTTTGCATGGTTTACAGTCTGCCAAGAAGTCCAACCTTGTCCCAACTTTAACTTTATTCCCTTTTCTTTTAAAATGATTTGTGATATTGACATTTGAGCTTTTCTTTTGTTTATAGTGTACTATTCTCGTTGTTTGTTCTATGATTAGACCAAAGACAAAAAGACCATCCAGACTGTTTTTAACAAGAAGTCCAAAAGCTAGTCTGTGGGGTTGTATCAGTGTTTTTGGTAAAACTCATTTATACTTCTTTGATGGCAGAATTAATGTAGAAAAGTACATTTAAATACGTATATGGTTGTCGCTATGATGACATGCTTTTTCAGGGATACAAAACCACATTCAACACACATCACAGGTGCAGGAAATGGACTGGTCTGCCTGCAGTCCTGACCTGCCCCCATTGGATAAATAGCATACAAAAGAGTAGCAATAAATACACTTCTTCTTTAAATGTAAACCATACAATTTCCAAGAGTAAAAGAGTTGACTGTCCTTCTTTAATGTTAGCAATAAGATCCTAACCACTACTAGTCTCAATCCACCACTAATTAAATGGAAACTTTACTGTTTTAATTAATGGTCCAGTGCAGCTGCTGCAGTAAAGAATAAAAATAAAATAAGAAAAAATAGTTGACCCATCACATTATTGTGATTCACTTGTAGGGCTAAAGGCAAGACTGCAAGGGATGAAATAATGAGCATTTTTGTAAAGTTATAGTCTTTTGAGTGGAAGGAAAGGAAACAATCAGGTAGCTAAATGTAAATTTCACACCTGATGACCAGAGTAAATGAAAATGTGAATGGCAGGGGTGAGATGGAAGGGAGAAGGAGAACTTGAAGAAGAAAGTGGCAGGAGGTCAATGTGTGCTGCTGCGTTCATTATTGCTTACTGTTCTTGTTGCTGGAGGAGAATGGAATGTGGCACAGGCTGCTTTCTCCATAGGTGGGATGCAGGGTGGTGATAGATGGTGGAGAAGAGATAGAGATTGTCCCCAGGGCTCAGTAGGAGGCTTCATTATTCCTTGTGCCGCATAAGTTCTTTAGTTCTCACAGCAAGGGAGTGTGCAAAAAGCAACATATAGCATACTGGAGACATTTGCAATTGCAGCTTTCATTAAAAATATCCACACATCTGTTCCTCTCAGCTTTGTTTAAACACTGACTATCCTTTAATCTCCCAAACACATATTTTCTTCACCAAAACATTACATTACTTTATAAATAGTTTTTCTATTAACTTTCAACCAAACATTATAATTTACCAGCAACTCTGACAAATGTTCAAAATATCTTTTTTTTTTTTTTTTTTTTTTTTAATAGCTGGTACAAATATGTTTATATGCACATATTTTTAGCCCCAAATGAAAGACCCAGTCCAGGTGGTGTTGTTTATTGAATGCTTGAAAAGCAGGAGCAGACTAGATGTCTTTCGCACAACTGTGATAAAAGGGGAGGGAACTTCATCATTTAACTGGAGTGCAGAGAAATATGCTGGTGGTGAGGACTGGAAGTTAGAAACTCAACAAAACAAACACTCCTGTGATTAAGAGCCTGATTGCTCTAAGTGGTATTTCTGTATTCAAGGGTCCTTCATCAGTAAATTTTCATATAAATCTTACTGTAGGAATGTTAACAAGCATTTTTCAAGTTCTAATTACAGAACCGAAGAGCACATGAAAAGCCTGTAATGTGAAAGAAGGCATAATGCATACTTGAGCCTTTTTTGTCCTTTCTGTCAGCGCTGTTTGGATGCACTAGCCATGTGCTTTTAATATGGTTTAGCACTCTTCTTGTTAGATTTACCATCTTTAAAATATGCACATTTATTCGCATAGGGCGTTTTTTTGCATTCAGGTTGTTTTTCATGTTTTTCTTGGAAATTTCTTTTTAAATAAGTGTCAATGTCCAAATGATGTGAGTGTTAGAATGTTATATAAGGGATTAAGCTGCATGACTTAATTCGAGACAATTATAGGATTTATTTCTAACAGCAGACTTGGAAAATAATTTTTTCGCTTGCTTGTTTTTTTTTTTTCTTTTCTTTTATTATTATTTTCTTTTACTGACCGATCCACATAAAACAATAGAGTCATTTCCTAGCTGATTTTTCTTTCTTTTTTTAGCCCTGTTACAAAATGTATTAATGTGCAAGATACGAAAGCATTTTTTTTTCCTTAACCTTTACTATCTACGCTGAGTTGTGAGCCCTCAAATGCTGGACTAAGGCAGATGGAATGGTTAAATGGATTTATTTTTTAATTTTGGTTGTTTTCCACAAGAACCAGGAGGCTTCTCTGGGGAAGCTGTGGCTCAGCAGCACTGAGTCAAGAGGCAATGGCTGCCCTGGCTTCTTAAGCATTACAGTCAATAATGTGTTAGTGGACCAGGAAGGCTGGAGTGAAGAATAGTCTGCAAGAAAACTGCTAGAAAAAACTGGTAGGAGAACATAAAGACATAGGTTCTCAAACATGTACATTATTAGAAGTTCAAACATCTTAAGATGGTATGAATTTTTTTAGCCTGAGAATATGTTTTGTTTTACACCAAACATGTGCAATGTTACTGTGGCCAAGCAACTTTTGATTCAGAGGACATTTTTCCAAAAGCCTCTTACTTTTATGTTTGCAAACTTTTATTTAACTCCAGTTCTTGGACAACAAAGGGTTTTAGCATATTTACAATTCCCTTAAATTTGAGCCATTTCCTGTAACACATACACTTTTTTTCAAAGGTTCTCTTTAGATTAAAAGTTTAGGATTCTTGGAGATTTCTTTCTGCATCAGCTGACTGTTCCTTGTGTATACAGCAGTGTCTTAGGAAACAGCTTCCAAACAAATTATTAGTAGGAGATTTAGCTTTTAATGATTTGTTTCCAATAATTTGGAGAGCTTTGTAAATCCCCAGGCTTAAAGGTCCCATATTATACATTTTTTCAACAATTTCATATGGGCATAAGAGGTCCAATAACATAAGTGTGTATAACAAAAGTGTATTACCCCAAATTCAGTCTTGGTCCTTAATTTCAGCCATTCCAAATATGCCTCATGTGAGCTCTACTAAGAAAGGGCTGTTTTTGTGTCTGAACCTTTAAATGCTGAGGAGTGGTGCCTGTCCATGCCCCTCTCTGGGAGAAGATCCGGCTTTTGTTGGCACCTGCTCTGTGATTTTAAAGGGCAGGCTTAGCTAGCCAAGGTGGAGGGTCAATGGCAGTATCCACTACCAGGGTGAGTGGTTATTTCCCTTTGTGAAGTCACAAAGGGAAAGATCTCAGACTCACCTGTTTGAGCATACATTTGCTAAAAAGTGGAGCAAGCAAGTGAGAGAGGTGACAGAATCTTCTCATTTCGGGGCCCCATAAACAGGCAATGAGGACACATATGACAAGTTAGAAAATCTTTAGAAAGTGAATTTTGCAGAATATAGACCTTTAAGGGCATCTTACCCTTTTTATGGTTTAAATGTTGACATGATTATACAGCAATTTAATTATGAACTTTTCATGTTGTAGGTTCCATCAGATTCTTCTTAACAGTTTAAGTTTAACATGTTTCATATACACAAATAAAGTAGTAGTGGTGGCTCAGGCGGGTTTATTTAAACACATATTTGATAAAATTTCTCATTATCACTCAAAGTGTTTTATCAAATGCTGGAGCAGCATCTTAAAGGGTTAAGTAGGTTCTAACTGTGATTGGTAAAATAATTTAAACTCAAATTCTCCTTCGTTTGCTGTTCTATTTCCTCAGATGTCTGTGGTCCATATGTTAAAAACTGTGCGTCTGCTTCGTTTGCTGAGGCTCCTGCAGAAGATGGATCGCTACTCGCAGCATAGCTCAGTGGTCCTGACCCTGCTAATGTCCATGTTTGCTCTTCTTGCCCACTGGATGGCTTGCATCTGGTATATTATTGGCAAGATGGAGATGGAGAATAAACCCTACACCTGGGATGCTGGTATGTGCTGAGAAAAATTATACAATATAATATATATATTGTTTCCCTAAATCCACAAATGTTACACATTCCTTTGACGTTAAATCAAATGTTTACGAAGCAAATGTTATTATAAGCTAGACTCTCGTTTTTTTTAGCACAGTAGGAGGGCTGTTGATAACTGTGCTCAAGTCAGCAGGAAACTATTGGTGGGTTAATATTATTCTAATTGCCTTAGTTGTTATGTTTTTGTCAGTATGAATCTGGTGATTTACATCAGAACATGGCTTATTACAATATTGTTATAATAAAATTTTGCATCTGCGATTAATACAAAACTAAAATGAGATTTACTTGCTGTGCATCTTTCCTGGTGTATAGCAGGTAAATAAGATGTCTTTATTGTACTTGTCGATCCCTTTAGTATTAAATGAGACAAGTGGGGTTTGAATTGCTTGGCTCTTCTTATAATTAATGACGGACTCTCACGGCTTCACCCTCAGACTCTAGGTCAGTCATGTAATGAGGCCCTCTGTGCTGATCTCTGGTTAGTATTGATGAGCTGCAATAATTAACTGACTTTGGCCTACTCATAACGGGTTGCAGCCCTACATTGTCATGGGTCATTAGAGCAATGCATATTTCTCTTACCAATTACAGCCTTACAGTGTCATAAGCTAGTGGGTCAGTAGATGAGACAGGATTAATGCTTTGTATCCTAATTATTCGTTTCTGATTCTGAAGTTAGTGTTGAAGTCAAGCAGCCATGAGGTGTTTCCATCCAATTACCATTTATCAGTGTCTGCAAGAGACTCCCATGCGATCAGCTGCATGTCTCTACATTGTATTGACCAGGAATGAGCTGACTTCCAAGCATCTGCTTTCGTTCTTGTGTTGAATCTGTTGTTCTAGATCTAGCATATAGGAGTGCTAAACAGTTTCCAAACCTAGGATATAATTCTGCAGAATTAGTCTTTATCTGCATTATGGCTGTGATTTACATATGTAAAGACTGTAAGTGAATTAGTGTCTCTGTTTTAGTTACTTTGCTACTTGCTGTCTAAACATCCCTTTATCCCTTTATAGTCATTTTCACATCTTCTTAAAAACAGGATGGCTTCATGAGCTAGGGAAACGTATGGATATGCCGTACCTTGCAGTGGGAGTTGTAAATGCAACCAGCAATGGTCCCCCCATCCGCAGCATCTACATCGCATCACTTTACTTCACCCTCACCAGTCTCACCAGCGTGGGCTTCGGCAATGTGTCAGCCAACACTGACGCAGAAAAGATCTTCTGTATTTGCGTCATGCTAATAGGAGGTACACCAAATGCATAATAATATAGGGTGCATGTTATGACACACACATTTTGGAAATGACCAACTTATTGTATCTTACACTGGGGCTCATGTCATACTGAGACATTAAGTAGTCATAATGTAAAATCTCAACATATACAGTACTACTAAACCATCTTGTCTTACTTTAAAGTATGGGTGTTTCCCTAGTTTTATTATCATGTAATATAATGAGCAAATATTTACAGAATGTAATAATCCAATTTAAACTCAATAGTTTTAGTTTGGTTGTTTATTTTTTGAGTATGGGGACAGGTTCCTGTGGCAGGGTTTTCCCTGTGGATACCTCCTGCTCTGGTTTAGCTAAATGCTAAATGTCCTCAGCTGCCTGAAGGCAGTAGCAGTCACACAAACACGCCTCACATACACATGCTGGCACACACATGCCATCTCTTGTGAGTTGAAACGTATTGAAAACTAGCACAAAGAACCTGATCATAATTCAGAGCATAATTCAAGTGAAATGAGTTCAATGATAAAATGGAATTCTTGCCTAATTATAATTTATTGATGAGTTAATTGTAGAGTTAAAACGGAGCAATTTTAGGTCTTAAGAAGAACACTATTGAATTTATCCCTGAACAAACTATTACCTAATGACAAGATGGCAATAAATATTAAAAGTTTTAAAAATAGTTATAAACTACATTTTCTTTCACCAGTTGACTAATCACTGATACAACAGTGACTGTTTTCATCTGGTGGAAAATGAGAATGAGATTAGAAAAATACATTACCTGTGAGTGTAGAAAGGACATGTTTCAGTCAAGATTATAGAGAGCTACAAAAATAATATTTTTCTGATGCCCTCAGGACAATGATAGCATCAAATTTTTTATTTGGATAACTGTCTTGACCATTTATTGTCAATTAAAAAAATTCCCAACATTTTACTCATGTTATTCTCCATTATCCATTTCCTGCCTCACCATTATCCCTTACTCTTTTCTCCTCTCCCTCTCTTACCTGCAGCACTAATGCATGCCTTGGTTTTTGGCAATGTGACAGCCATCATCCAGAGGATGTACTCCCGCTGGTCCCATTACCACACCAGAACCAAAGACCTAAAGGATTTCATACGTGTCCATCACCTTCCACATTCCCTCAAGCAGCGAATGCTTGAGTACTTTCAGACAACTTGGTCAGTTAACAATGGTATCGACAGTAATGAGGTACGAAGAATGGACAAAACGATTAATTTGTGTGAGCCATAGATTTGAAGTGTTCTTGTGTGTTAAAGTCAAGCCAACATGACCATTACATACTGTATACTTTTTATTTGGCATTTATCCTATGCCTTCTTCCCTACTTTGCTTATTCTATAGTTAGGCCAGAAGAAGGATTAAGGAATTGGAGCTTGGTAAAATGCAAAGACTTCTTTATTATTGTAAAAAAAAAAAAAAATGAAGTTAAGAAAGTGATTCAGCAGAAAAGATTATTTTGGAGTTCTTTACATTCAGCGGCTGAGGCACCTGATCTGAACCCAGATGCATTGCATTTAACTTGACCGAATTAATGGCAGAAAGACCACAGCAGACAAAGCATCAAAAAAGCAGAAAGCTGTTTATCTGTCACAGTGTCAGTGTTTTTTTCCCCCTTTATTTGCTTAACAACAAAATCTATACATAAACATTTAGTTTGCAAAATACACATCACAAAAGTATTTGAATACGAACATATGAATCCCTTGGTAACCAACCCTCCCCACATCATTCCAGATATAGTATGATAGAACAAAAACATACAAACATATTATGACTCAAAATTATGACTAAATAAAATAAAACAATACAAAAAAAAAACAAGAAGTAAATATGATAAATAAATAATAATGAAAGTTAAAAAAAAGAAGAGAATATAATATATAATAAAAATATCCCTTATCCATTTGGTAAAACTAGGTGGAAATTGTTGCTTCCAGCAGAGCAGAATGGCTCTTCTCGCAAGAAGAGATGTAAAAGCAATCACATCTCTAGTTTTGCCTGATATAGAGTAAGTCACCAGGGTTATCCCAAATATCGCACACAAAGGACTAGGAGAAGCAGTTTTCCCAAAACGTTTTGCATACGCATAAAAAATATCCGACCAGAAAGTAGAAAGAGCAGGACAAGACCAGAACATGTGTAAATGATCTGCTGGGCAGCCTTTACAGCAAGGACAAGAGGGGTCTGCATTGGAATATATTTTAGCCAGCCTAGCATTGGTCAGGTGAGCTCTCAAAACCACTTTTTACTGTATCAGACCATGTCGGGCACATACTGATGAAGAGTGTATTCTCCTAAGAGAAGCCTCCCAATGTTCATCGCTTATTTCTTGACTCATGTCTGTCTCCTATCACCTTCTAATGTCGTCGAGCGAAGAGGGATTAATATCACTTATTACGTTATACAATCGCCCTGTGATGGACTGGTGACCTGTCCAGGGTGTACCCTGCCTTTCACCTGAAACACTGCTGGGATAGGCTCCAGCT
>JBAMHW010000019.1:11491960-11509180 GCA_037177495.1 Rhadinocentrus ornatus
CTGGGATAGGCTCCAGCTCACCCCGCGACCCCTAATGGGAACAAGCGGTACAGAAAATGACTGACTGACTGACTGACGTTATACAATCTCTTGTTCATGGGAGACAGTGCAAACATGTTGTCCAGTATATTGTTATTTGGCAAGTTTGGGAAGGAGTTAAAGTTTTTCTGAACAAAGTTTTTAATTTGTAAATATCTGAAAAAATTTGACTTTGGCAGATCAAATGATTCACTCAATTTGGAAAAAGAGACAAACTGGCCTTCAGAAAACAAGTTACACACAAATTTAATGCCTTTCTCGTTCCAAGTTAAAAAAGTAGCATCCAAAGAAGCCGGGGGAAAGTTATGACTACTCCAGATTGGAGAGTAGACTAAAGTCATATTTAAGCCAAAATGCCTTCTAAACTGCCCCCAGATTTTAATTGTTTGACCCACAATTGGGTTAAGTGGTTGTACAGTCGAAGAAATCAATTTAGCAGTCACTAGTGAGCCTAGGTTTGGGTGGCTGGTGGCATATTCCATTGATACCCAATGATCATCAGGATTTGTAGCATCAAAATGAACCCAGTGAAGTATTTTTTGTATGTTACTGGCCCAATAGTAATAAAGAAAATTGGGAAGTGCAAGTTCAGCCATATTTGTTTTTATTTTATGGGAGCCCCCTCTCCAAATGAACGAGGCCAAAAGTTTATCAAGTAATTTAAAGAAGGATTTCCTAATAAAGATAGGAATGTTCTGAAAGAGATATAAAAATTTAGGCAACACACTCATTTTAACCACATTGACCCTGCCAGCAACAGATAAGGGAAGATCTTTCCACCTATCCAAATCTTGTTTACATTTTTCTAGTAAGACTTTAAAAAATTTTTGTGAAAAGTGACGACAAGCTGTGTGTCACATGACTGACTGATGACTGACAAATACAGAGAGGGTGTAATATCTTCACGTCTCAAAGGAAATATTATACTTTTACCTATATTAACCTTATACCCTGAGTGTCTCCCAAACTGGTCTCAACAGTCAATGATGTGGGTGATATAGGACTGCGGATCAGATACATACAGGAGCAGATCATCTGCGTACAGAGAAAGCTTATTACATGATCCTCCTCTTTCTATCCCTTGAAAGACTGTGGACTGCCTTAAGGCAATGGCCAGGGGCTCTATAGGCACAGCAAACAGGAGGAGCGACAGAGGACAGCCTCTGCCAAGTGGGAAATATTCAGATTGCTGTCCATTAGTTCTAACTGCTGTGATCGGGTGGGCGTACAATAACCTTATCCAAGAAATAAAGCCATCTTGAAAACCAAATTTCTTTAGTGTAGCAAACAAAAACTCCCACTCAACCTGGTCAAAAGCTGTCTCTGCATCCAGAGAAACAGCTAACTCAGTGCTTTGCCCCTTCGATGTATGAATGATATCGAGCAGCCTTCTGACATTGGTACTAGATTGCCTCCCTTTGATAAAACTGTCTGGTCAGTTTTTATTATTTGAGGTAGAATCTGTTCAAGTCTAGTTGCCAAAATTTTAGCCAAAATTTTTTAGTCTACACTGAGTAATGAAATCGGGCGATACGAACTACTCTGAAGTGGATCTTTATCCTTTTTCAACAGAACTGTTATGGCAGCTTGGCATAGAGTTGGTGGGAGACAGCCAGAGGCCAGTGATTCATTATAGGTCATTTGCAGTAAAGGGGAAAGGTTGTCTGCAAATTTCTTATAAAACTCAGAGCAGTAGCCATCAGGGCCAGCTGTTTTATGTGTCAGTGGTTTTTAAACTTTCAGCTGAAATTGATTCCTGATGTTTACAAAGTAAAAAAAAATGTATATGTTCTGTTTCTAAAATACTGTTTATAAGTGAAATTTGATATTTTTGTTGAACTCCATTCCTCAAAGCCAAAAATCTGCATTTTGTTGAAAAAAGAACAAACTAACAAATGCAAAATTGTATATCTATCAAAAAATTTCCAGACCATACTTAAAACATCAATCTGCAGAGCATAGAAGGATCAATATTTAATTTGATATTAAGCATCCTTGTCATTTCTCACATATCAGCCACATTTAAGCTCATCATAAGAGTGATATTGTGATCGAAGCTACATAATCCCTGTGAATGCAGAAGCATATTGTTGCCCTCACAGCCTGAAAGAAAAAAGAAAGACATCACTTTACTCATCTGTGATATCTTTTATCTTTTAAAAAGATTTATTCCACCAAAAATGTCTTTGTTGTTTAAATTTTTTCTAATAAATATAATCTGAGCTGTGTTTCAATTTGGAATCTTTGAATATTATCCAGACTGGAATGAGTACAATAAAGACATAAAAACTAGAGACATGTGCAAACAGACTTAAGTTTGTAAATGTGGCATCAGGACACTGTAAAAGGAAACAGCAGCAGAAAAGCAGGATGAGTAGCACCTTGCCTTGACAAGCTCAGGGAATCTTGTCAGTTGTCTAATAGTTATCCGCTTCTCAAGACTGTGCATGACTGCGAGGCAGCTATTAGAACCCAGACCAAGGCTGAAATGGAGTGATGATGAAATCTAGACAGATGAATTATAGATGTGCCTGTTGATTAAAGTCAGCCTGGCTCTGATGACTCATTGATCAACAACATGTTGTGGTTAGCTAGATTTTCGCCCTGACAAGACGACCGACAGGCAGATGACATGCATTGTTATGATTTTTTTTATTTATATATTTATTTTTTAACTGCGCTAAGGTAGCTCCACGTTGTATATTTATTAAGAAAAGGTATACATTGTGTTCACAGGTTAGGATTTAAAACAGATGCAATGCAGGATGGAAATTTTATTACTAAGATTCAGATTGTGTTTTCTTGTTGTTTGGCTTTCCAAACTCCTCCACGCCTCTTGTTTTCCCCCTCTTGATTTCATTCTTTGCTTTTTCGTCTCCCCCATCGTCTCTACAGCTGCTGAAGGACTTTCCAGATGAGCTGCGATCCGACATCACCATGCATCTTAACAAGGAGATCCTGGAGCTGTCACTGTTTGCCTCTGCCAGTCGTGGCTGCCTGCGCTCCCTGTCACTGCATATCAAGACCTCCTTTTGTGCCCCTGGAGAGTACCTCCTTCGACAGGGCGATGCTCTGCAGGCCATCTTCTTTGTCTGCTCAGGGTCCATGGAAGTGCTGAAAGATGGGATGGTCTTGGCCATCTTGGGTATGTTAAAGGGATGAAGGTGGGGCTTTGAGAGAGTTTTACACACAAAAAATGCCTCCTTACAGTAAGCTTCATAAGAAAGCACAGTGTGGCTCATAGAGTTAAAGCTAGGTCCTGTAAATGAGCTTATTGTTTAGAAAAGAAAACCAAGGGCCATTATAGTGTTCTGAAGGCTGTATCTCATTCTTAAAGTGTGTTGTTACTTAAGCTCCCATAAAAACGAACTCTAGTTAGATGCAGTTTTTTCAGTGGCTTATCTGGCTTTGCATACAAATGAGGGAGCTCTATTCTTCATTTCCCAAACTGCTATATTCACAGTATGTTTTATTGTTATCTTGAAAAAAATTCTTGGTTAGGTCAGTGAAGATGAGCAGAGCAGCTCTGTTAAAAGCTCTGTTTCTGCATAGTAAAGTATATATTTTCCAGTCACCCATTTACTTCATGACTGTCTGAGTTTACACATGTTAAATCATTCCCCATCAAGCTGATATAAAGTCCAGCAGAGTATGGTTACAACTACCCCATAGTCTTGTTATTCAGGCAAATTTAATCTGTCTTGAGTTTTGTATTTTTAGTTTCATCTCGTCTCAGCCAGTTTAGTGACTTGTAGCGGTCAGTCTTTTGTACAGCACCCAGAACTAATTTCCATTGTTTTCACTTGCAGATTTAAGTAAGTGTTTGATTTGCCAAAGCTAGAGGAAATAACCTAACACTTGCAGGATCTTTATCAATAGTTGGATATCCAATAATTAGATAATTGAAAATAACGTTAAAGTACAAACTATATTATTTTTAATTGAGGAAAGATATCTCCAAGTTCCCAAAGCTGCAATTGAAACCAAATAAAGAAAGGTATGTGCAATAAGTAGTAATAGAATTCTAATGTGTGGTTGAGTCAGGAGGTGAAGCTCCTTAATGCAGCCTAGCTGGGCTCGAGTCCCAGACTGGAACACTTCATGCTGCATCTCATCCCCCTCTCACTTTCTGGCCATTTTAAACTCAAACTATTTTCAAATAAAGGCCCTTAGTGGGCAAAATAACTTAAAGAAAAAAAAATAGCATGTTTCGATTTCATAGGAAGACATGATCCATATACAGAAAACGAGGCAGCTTACTAGAATTTTAAAATCTTTTACCAACATTTGATTGAACTTTCAATAAAGCAAAGCAAAAGTTCAATAAGGTAAATAAAATCACTGAGTAAACTCACAGAGATCCAGGTTGACATTTAAAAAAAATGAATGAAACAAGATTAGATTAAAAGCATAATGAAAACATTTCCAAAACTATGACCAAAATTTAAAAAAAAAGAAAAAAGAAATTGATCATTTGAAAAGGACCATATGAGACACAGAAAAGAATAAAACAATAACAGGACACAAGGAACTGATCTGAGAAAATTGTGACTTTGTTTACATTCTTTTTTAACACTCACAACTTTCTTTCTATACTTTTACACAAACGTATAAATGCTTAAGTAACTTAAAGAAATTTTTGATGCAACAAAATGAAAAGAGAATTTCGGAATGATAAAAAAAAACATAATAATAATAATAATAATAATAAATGCAAAATAAATCTAAAATAAGATGCAAACTTAATGAAATAAGATTCCCATCCACACACTTCTGCTGTGACACAACATCTTGTCTTAAGTGACGTTTTTGGCTTTTGCTCTACAACTTACATGTCACAAATCTACAAAGAACTCTGGAATTCTCTCCGAATTTTCGTTAATTCTTGCCAATCTTTGGTTTGTTCATTTGTGTGTGTGTGTGCTTGTGTGTTTACCTGTTGTTTGTCTCAACACTTGAATGTACCTGCTCCTGTGGTAAATAAAAGAGTGTGTATGTGTTTGGTCATTTACATGAATCAGGTAGGTGGAACTGTTTCTTGCTGCACAGAATGGCATATGTTTGTGTGTGTGTGTGTGTTTGTGTGTGTGTGTGTGTGCGTGTGTGTGTGTGTGTGTGTGTGTGTGTGTGTGTGTGTGTGTGTGTGTGTGTGTGTGTGTGTGTGTGTGTGTGTGTGAGTGTGTGGGTGCATATGCGTGTGTGGGCTTGACCGGCAGTGAGCATTGTCTCTCTGCTTTCTTGCTGACTGTGCAGTCAGACTGATATTGAATGTTTCACTGAAGGAAAATAAAGCTCCTCAGTCTGTTTGTTTCCTTTTCTTTCTGTGTTGGTCTCTTCATCTCTTTCTCTGTCTAAACACAAGTGTGTAGCTCCACATCAGTACACCATAATAGAGGAAGAATGAAAACAAGAGAGGCCATGATATTAGGCATTAAACAGGGAGAATCCTTTTTGTAAAGGAGGATAGAATGTGTACAGAGGCATATCTGAAAAAATCTCAAGCAAAAAGTGAGGAGGGATGAGTATAGGGAGGGCAGGAAGGAGGTAGAATGGTGTGTAAAGGGATGATGGAAATTAATGGTCGCAAAAGAAATTTAATATTATGGTAGTGAGGGAAAAGATGTAATTTTATGGAGGGGATAAGAGGAGAGGGTGAGAAATATTGAGTGAGTGAAAGGAAATTAAATACAGCTGATGTGGGGTCCGGTAAGCTATAGTAAGAAGGAAGGAAGTAAGGAGCAATTAAAAGAAAGAAAATAAAAACTGAAGAAAGAGGAAGAAAAAGACTCAAGGAAGGTGAAGGGGAAAATAGAAAAATAACAAATGCAAACGTTTAAGGAAGAAAGCTGGGGGAAAAGGAAGAGACTGGATGTAGTAAAATGCTTAAAGAAAAAGAAAAAATGTGTATAAAGAGAATGGAGGCAGTCATGAAATAGAAACAGAATGATAAGTTAACTTGACTAAAGTTACAAAGAATGAACTGACAGACAAGAGATGGTGACAAAGAAGGGAAGCGTAGGAACAGTCACGACTTCCCTTTTGTCAGTATAATTTAGCCTCATTCACAGTTCACAATGACTATAAGAAACAATTTACCACCTCTTATGGAACATTAATACTAATGTAATATTTAGCTTCACCCTGTATTTAAGTGTCTTGGACACTTCCATCAAAATATAAAACATAAAAGCAATTAGAATAATTGTGCTATGTAAATAATAATAATAAACAGCAGAGACAGTAATATTCTGTTAGCTATTAGTGGTTGTAGCATCTCAAGCTTTAGCTGTGTGATCTAAATAGTAACTTGCTTCCCAGATGACCAGTTGTGCTCTAAATATTTTAATTACCATCTGATAGTTAACAATGAAATAGCAAAGGGCATAACTATTCATTTAAAAAACAAGAGGCTTGTTGTCAGGTTGCAATATTTTATGCTGTTTGTTGCTTTTTGTTAAGTGTTGAAAAAAGCTGCAAAGAGTAAATGATTGTAAATGATGAAAATAAAATGTTTCGTATATAATTTCTGTTAACCTTATGTTTTATAACTCTTTTCATTCTTTGACCCATTTATGATTTTATATGTCTCATATTGGTCATTTTTGCCTTTATTTTATTTATTTATTTATTTTTATTAATTTTATTTTTTTTTTGTCTGTGTATCTTTGTCAGCATCTTGCATGTCTTTATGGTTCTTTTGCTTTTTTTTATTTTCATCATTATGTATTTGGCTCTTGTTCATTTTATAACTTTTCATGTACTGTATGTCCAATTTTTTACATCTTTTCTGTGTCTCATTTTGAATGTATATGGTCTCTTTCCATAACATGCAATATAATATTTTCTTGAAAAGACACATAAACCACTAACTTTGTGTGGCATGCTGCTCTGGTCTATAAAAAGTATATAGAAGGTATAGTATAATCAAGTATACAAGTATGTATAATCTGTACATGCTTTACTTTTATCTGGCATTTATTCTTGACTAGGAGGACACTAATATATGAACTAGAATCCATTTATTCATTTGGTGAGACCTATTTTGAATATCTTACTAACTAGTTTTCAGTATATAGCTGCACAAAAGACTGAAATAGTCAAGAGGTCTTCATGATGTTTTAGCATTATTCTGCTAGTACTCTATCAAAATCCATCAATAAATGGAAGATGTGAAACTCTCTCTATAAGAGACTACAGAGTGCTTCTTCTGTCCCTTTTAGCAATGTGAAAGACTTGTGCAGTGGCCCCCTTTTTGTAACCCATCTTTTGTATCTCTCTCTAAACAGGTAAAGGTGACCTAATTGGAGCAAATCTATCTTTAAATAACCGGGTGATAAAGACCAACGCTGATGTGAAAGCCCTGACCTACTGTGACCTGCAGTGTATCAACCTGAAAGGCCTATATGAGGTGTTGGACCTCTACCCTGAGTACTCTTACCACTTTGTCCAGGATATCCAGCAGGATCTCACATACAACCTGAGGGAGGGACACGAGACACATGTGAGTTTATCCAAAGAGTATTTGTGTATAAATATGGACTTCTCCAAAAATGTACCCAATCTTAAACAAAATGTTTTTAAAAGAGCTCATTGCCCATTTAACATGTGTGTGTGTGCCCTATATGGCTAATAAATTGGCTGTAAAATTCTGTAAAATAAGACCCATGTGGGACTGTTCATACTGTAGAAGCCATACTGACCCACTATTAATGGCACAGCTGGGTGCAATGCAGGATAAATAATGGTACATAGTGTGTCTTACATGTGTTCTCCCAGGCACTCAATCAGCCCAAATAAGCCCTATCTTATGTTGCCCATTATTAAGTATGCTCAACTGGTGCAGCCTTCATCCAGATAAACCTAGCCCAATTAGCACAGATTAATATAAAACCTGGGAGAATTGCACCTTGATCTTCATCTAGACTTTTCATTCACATATTATATTGGGAAATTATGTTGGGATAGTTTTAAGTTACAGAAAGAAGAGTGAAGTGTGGAGAAAAGATCCAGTGGCAGCTGGTGCAAATTATGAAATAAGTTTTTTTTTTTTTCTTTTTGCCTTGGCAGTTTAGACAGTATAATTTAAGCAATATTACTTTCTTCTTCTGAATAATTTAACTTCATAATTTAGAGGAGTTCCTGACTGTTTTTCATTTTCTCAACACATACATTTAGAATTATTGAAATGTATGTTCAGAAACCCAAAGTAATACTGTACAAGTTTCAGTTAAATTTGGACTTGATAATTTCTCTGAATAAGTCAAGGTGCTACAATAACTTATGATCATTATTCACAAGTTCAACAAGAAAATAGTTTTTTTATGGAGCAAGAATTTGAATTGGGGTGGCCCAAAAAGGAAACAAAGGAATTGCTTTAAGATATAGAAAGTGTGCTTGTGAGTGTGTACTTATTGTTCTTATCTATCTGAATTATCTACTGGTATTAACATCAACCTTGCACAGTCCAAGATTAATGTCATCTGTGGGGTCCTGGTAATGGGTTAGATTAAAGGTGCAAAGGTGAGTTTAGGAGGTTCTAGTACAGGTTAGGGTTGGGGTTGGTTTAGGCTGTCCATAATAAAAAAGAGCCAGAACGATGTCCTAATAAGAGTAGCTACAGGTTGTGTGCCTGTGTGGTAGAGCAAGACGGAGAGCCTAAAATAAAATAGCCAGGGCACTTGGAGAGGCTGTGCTGGTGAAATTACATTCAGGTCTTTATGCTTCTCTTATATACACTGGCCCTTGCGCCCATGCACACACATACACATGCACATGCCACAGGGCTTTTAGATTAGGCTAATGTGCAGAGAGGCAGCCCAAATCTCAGGACAGAGCAGAGTTTAAATGAAGATGGGTGAAGGATGCTAAGGATGGAAACGTGTTGAGGTTGAAATGTTGAGCTTGCTCAATACTATTTGCCCCTCACTGTGCTGTATATAGCTTAACCTAACAGTATCAAAATATTATGATGAATAATATTCTATTACTTCCTCATTGTAAGCAATGCAGGTACTTTTTATAGTATTGAATTTGTATTGAATTTAGACCAAAATATTCGGTCAATCCCTGAAAATGTTTTTTCTCTGTAAATTAAAGCTGAGAAAAGATAGGTTGATTTATTGTTGATTTGTATATATTATGTATGTATGTATGTATGTATGTATTATACATTATACTCTGAATAGTTTTGCTTTATTTTATCTTATTTTTACTTTATTTAATCTTATTTACTATGTGTTTTATTTGGTTTTATTTATTATGATTGTTGTAATTATTCTATTTATTATATTTTATTCTGTTTTGCACTTACTGGAGGGCTTTGTAATTTCATTGCACTTTTTGCAACGACAATAAAGTTCTATTCTATTCTATTCTATTTCCTCTCTTATTATCTTTTAGGTCAAGGCCAGACTGCCAACAACTGTAGAGACTCAGGTGCCAATTTGCAGCCACTCTCACTAAGTGATTACTTATAATCTAAAGTCATTGCCTCTGCTTTTAGACAGTTTCCAATAATGCAAAAGACTCATGATAACTTCACTTTAATTACTGATACTCATTGATATGTTAGTCAGCTTACTGTAAAAAATTGTTCCTTCTCACTCCCTACTCAAAAGAACTTGAATAAACGTACAAGGGAATTTTTCTATCCAGTGAAAAGTGGGGGTTATTCTGTAGAAGACTGCTATCAAAATTAATGGACACTATCACTCTTTTAAACTTAATCATTTTGATGGGGAACTTGGGTGAATAAAAATTATGAATTCTTTACTAAATTAGTTGCAGTCATTAAATCATGAGGCCAGCAGAATGGAGGGCAATAAAAAGGCTCTGCATGCTGTCAAGCTGTTCAGATACTTTACAACAGAATCAATGAATCAGTATGAGCCATTAACTTCACGCTGGTGGTATTTTTGTCTGCAACAGATGGGACATAGACCAGCTGCCACTGATCAATAGGTGAATGTGGATCTTATTACTGTTATTACCAGAATGTGTTGTCATTTAATAGTTGATCAATGCTAAATAGTTTAGCAGAACCACGATGCAGTTCTTTGACCAATGTATTTATAATAGTTGATTATAAATAGTTGTACTGTCGTTTCATTGTGTAGCCTTTACAGCTTTGTTGATGCGAGGCATCTTGATGAGGTCCTAAAGCCAACATGACATTCACAAGTCATTGGTTTATTTTGATGTGTGGAAAACAGCCATTGTGTTAGTTAAGGTCATAGATTTTGAGCCGAGCACAGCTACAGTATCTTCAGAGGAAGCAACGCAAAATGTAAAAGAAACATTTGGTGTATCACAGAAAATAAAGCTTTACAAGTTTCCTTGTAGAAGAGTAACATTTACATAAACGGAAGTTAATGTCATGTTGACCCTCTGCTTAAGTCTTTATTAGTGTTCATGCTCTTGATATTTGATTTCTTTTTTTCTTTTTTTTCTAGTCGGGAGTGAGAAGGAACGGGCAAGTGGTTCAGGGTCAGCTCTCCATTACTGAGGAGCAGGACGAACCTGAGAGGGATACCGAAGACCAGGAGCATGATGAGGCCACATCTGCATACATGTTGTCGGAGCAGAACCAAGCAGTGAACCTCAGGAAAGTTGATGGGAAATCTCGACTGGGCAAACCAAGCCAGAGGACAATCCAAGAACTTACTGTGGACTCTTTCAAACTCAGTCCCAGGTGATTTAATCATCATGGATATGACACTTTAACTGTGCTGTTTTGTGTCTCCATGAAACCATTTTATGTCTGTTTTCATCACTGTTTAGACACCATGCAGTAAAAAGTAGTGTTAAATCGCCTGGGTCAGAACAGACAAACATTTCAATATTGTGTAGAACAGATAAATAAAGGTTGAGCATCCTTCCTTTAACAATGTTTTAGTGAGTGACATTCAAGCATAGAGGATAAGTATAAGTATAAGTAAAAGTAACGGTGAGTGTTGGAAGAAGAAAATAACAGCTGATTATAAAGTGGAGCAAAACTTTAAAAACCTTCAAGTTGTATTAAACCGCATACTGTAATTCTTTCAGTTTGTGCACATATTAAACCAAGAGTATTTAATTTGTTAATATGTAAACTTTGAAGGTATCAGTATTAAGTTGTATTTTCATATCATTTCACAGCAATTAAATTGAGCTTCTCTAATAGTGTGACAGACCTGTCCTTAAATTTATATTATGGACATTATATACTTGAATATTTTAGTATTTTTAGGCTTTTTCAGTGTTTTCTTTTATTTGTTTTTCATCTGGTCTCTCAGATTATGTTTATGTTTTAAAACTCGTATGTACAGAAAAATATCAGTTTGAACTTATTATCCAAAGTTGATTTTTTTTCTATTTTTATCAAAGATGTAAAAAGAATCTAAAGTGTTAGCATAAAGTTGTCCAACTTGCATCTAATTTTTTTTTCTTTTCAATCTGCACAATTCATTACAATAACAAAGCCAAAAGAACTATCTTCATAGTCTACTGCAACATCTAAACAATATGCCAAGTATTTAGACCCTTCATGCAGTGCATTCGAACGATAAAAAAATTGTTTTGCATCCATTGGCAAGTAGTTTTTATCCCGGATTGCTCTACATTTTCCTGCATGTATTTCTGTCCCTTAAGGAGAAAAACATCCCCACAGAGTAATGTTGCCATCACAAGTTTTGATTAACGAGTATGGTGGTACATTGATTTAATTAAGAGCTTAGTTTTTCAGTTTGAAATGTTTTTCATTTTCACACCAAGATGTTTTCCTCCACTCCTTCAAAACACTCCTCTTACAATGAAAACTATATCTGCTTGTGTGTGAATATGTTATTATCCACCTCAATACGGAAGCTTGTCCTTCAGTCTGTTGCCCTCTTCTTATACACAGGCTTCTTATGTGTACTTCCTCTTGAATTTCTCCTTTTTCTTCTTGTATTGCAGTAAACAAAAATAGACTAGATGCCACTTTATTTCCTTGCTTTGTTGCATACAATAACCAAATATTTGTGTCTGTGCAGGATAGTAGATGGTACTGAAGACAGTGAGGGGACAGAGCATTACCAGACATCCTTCTCTACCGCCCAAGGTGAACCAACCAGTACGTCCCTACCTACCAAAGGTCCTCTCATCATACAACACGCACACTTTATTTCTTGTAACATTTGCAATCCCCGTGAAAAATGTTCACATCCAAAACCCTGCAGTGCTTTGGCGTAATGAGGCTGATTAATATACTTCAGTGCCTACAGAATTCATCAACAGCCGTCACATTGTAACTTTGGGGGTAAAGATTTGTACTTTATGGTGCTTTAAGTGATTTATAACCCACTAATATGTCACTGATATGCTTCACATCTGCACAGACGAGCTAGCAGCTAAACCTGAGGAGACCAGAGAACAGTTCCAACACCTCAACCAGCAGGTAGGCGTTTGTGTGAGTGTGTTTGTTTTTCATCTTACTTCAAACTATTTGTTATGGATTCTATTAATTTGTGAAATATTCTATTAATGTGTACACACACACACACACACACACACACACACACACACACACACACACACACACACACACACACACACACACACACAGACTCTCATGCTGCACCCTATGGTTTGATGACTGAATTGGCATTAGAGTTTTGGCAGGTGAGGAGTGTTTGCTTCCCCCTGCTTAGCCTCAGTGTGTGTCATGAGATGAGTTGACTGTTCCACAGAGAAAAAGAGAGACGCAAACATAGAAAAATATCCAGCAAAAGAAAAAATGTGTAGTGATTAAAACCTTTGCCTTTTCTTCTATTATTATGTGGAAAGAAGAGGTAAAAAAAAACAGATAAAAGAGAGAACAGTGAAAGACAATGACACATCACATTCACACCTATACTCCTTTGCTCTGTTGTACTCCCTTTGTCTCTGTGGGTTACCGATGTTTGACAGGAAGTGCCTCAGCATGGTAGTTTGGTTATTAATCCACACTTGGATCCAACCTCAACAAAACGCTACAGGGGTAAAAAGGGGTGTTTGATTTGAGCCCTACTAGACATCCCTGGTTTAACCAAAAGGAAAGAAAAAGATGGCACCAAGGCTTTTTAATGAAAATCAGCAAACCAATGTGACAGTTTTCATTTTTTATTTGTCTTGGTTCACATGCAACCATACCTGTTAACAACAATTACAATAACAATTGCAATTCTCACTGTTATATAACCATTCCTATTCTGGCTGCAACCACACTACTCTGCCCACATTTTAATGAAAAACCAGTTTTGTGGTTGCGTATGTAAACCAGCTCAGCCTTGCTCTGTGTCCCCCTGCCTTTGCTCTTTGACTTGAATCCAATAACACCAAGCACCACAGAAGATGGAAAGATGACTTAGGTATTAATAGGACTGAAGAGAAGCTTGACCTCTATATATTGAAGAAATGATAACAAATACCTACACAGGAGTGCTGAAACAATGAGAGTGGCTCCTCTTCAGTCATTTCACACATAATTACAGGAAGAGGATACACATTGCACATGCTGAGTGGCACACTACTCAGCAGTAGTGACCCACTTTTGATAATGAACAGTGGTCTATATAATAAATGCAAATAACTTTAAACTATATATGAAAGTAAACTTGAGGCATTTTTCATTTTATCTGTTCAGTCTGTAAGCTGGAAAATTGTGGGGCTCAGGTATGATTTGTGTATGGCCTAAACCTAATTAACGAAGTGCAAATATTCCCTCAAAACTGTTTGCTACAAAAAGTCAGAAGCATTTAATATATCCATAACAGTGTGAAGTCTATTGTTACAGCCACTTGTCACCCACTGACACAGCATTAATAAATATGGAGAAATATGACATAAGAAGTTCATCTGAGTAGCAAATATTAGAGGCCAAGCAACAATTGGAAAACATTTTGCTTTCAGAACTCGAGTATTCGTCTCCTTAGTTCCCAAATTCATGTCATGCAACACAATGGCAAACATGCCCCTCTGCAAAATGTTTTAAATGTGGAAATGTGTTTTTATTCAGGCTACTTAGTGCTACTCCTGCTCCCACCTTTGGGTCTTTTTCAATAGCTCTCATAATTTGCATTAACATTATTGTGACACTTTGGATGTAAAGTGCTGTTGTCAACTTTTGAGGGTCTATAGCAGGGATCACCAACCTGGACCTCTTGGGCCAAGGTCCTGCAGGTTTTAAATGTTTCTCTGCTGCAACACTCCTGATTCAAATAAAATGGTTCTTGTTGTCAAGTTCTGCACAAGCTTCTTAATGACCCAGTAATTTGAGTCAAGTCCAGCCTTGGTGATTTCTGGTCTATATTGTATATGTAGCTGGAGTTGAAGCTGGTTCAAGTCATACATTGATACTGTTTTCCCTGAGCATGTCCACAGACCGTTATCTTGAATGTGGGAGCCAAAAAATCATGTTGACAGCGTGTCAGATTGGACTGTCCTGCCACTCTTAGCTTTTCTATTTTTAACAGATCGAGAGTTTAGACCCAGGAGAAAAGGAAGGTAGAAACGTGAGAAATGTGAAAGAAGGGGATTAAAAATTTTTCTTTATGAAAAGTATGAAAAAGTATGGAAACTATTAAATGTTAAAGATCTAGAACTTTTTCAAATGTTATGCACTTTGCATTGTTTGTGTACCTTGCAATGTGTGTCCATAAAACTGAGAGAGAGAACAGGAGATCCCATCCTGATTTGGTTGTGCACTCAGCCTGATCACCTCTTGACTGGAGCACTTCCCACCTGGAGATGTGCGCCCTGCTGAGTGGTGATGTGCATTCAGTTGCACTGATGAGCGTCATCAGCCAGAATAATGGTCATGACTGCTCTGACTGGCAGAAACAGATGGCACTTTGGCAGGGCTCAGTGGACACGCCATATGCAGAGCGCAACCAATCACCAAATTGATGGTACTGTAAATCCCAGGGCCTTTTGCTCCTGATCAAATTTAGATGTTATTACATAACCACAAAAGTTAGCTTGGATGTAGGTAAAAAAAGAAATAGAAGTCATAAGTCAAATTCCTTGAGGGGTTTAGACATGTCACCCATAAGGAACTTGAATTATTTGCCAGGTTATTGCAGATGTTGCATATTGAGTGTGACAGACCACAAATGAAGGTATGCTGAACTTTTAAAAAGAAATTATGAAACTCAGAAATAGCTTTCTTATACTGTATATTAAACACAGCACAATAAGCACAACATTCTTTCAACACAAATAATTTTTGTATTAAATATACAATGAAAATCATTCTAAATATTAGAGTACATGAGTCCACATTGAGCCTCCCTAAACACAGCAGCTTGGCACTAGAGTGTCATAATTGTTTGAATTTGTTGATTTCAGTGAGAAGAAAAGCTCATTTTTTGATACCTTAATCCTTTAGCTTTTAAGTCCTGTGTGTTATTGCAGTAACAGTGAGTGGGATTTACTACTACAGCCAGTAGTTTCTTTGGAGGCTATATTAACAGAGATAGCGCAGAAGAGCAACTATTAAGTTTGTTTACAGTGCAGTCAAACGAATCTTCATTGTTTGGAAAAGTCAGATATGACTGCAATGACATGATACAGTATTATCATGCTTTAAACCACAAATCATTCTTAACAATGACTCTGGGGACAAATAAATGACACCACTGCATTTCATCATTTGAATGCTTTTGATGCGAGGCAGCAGTTGGAAATTACCCTTCTCACCAGCAGTAACTCAAGTCATGATGCAAAGAAAGGAAATAATGAACAGTAAAATAAAATTGCTTTACATTTTTTTAATTATCAGCAGATTTGATATCCAGCCACCAAGAACAACTTCCATATAGATGCAAAATATTTCAAAGATTCAAATGTTGACCAGAAATATTTTAATTATAGTATACAGTGGTACATTGCTTTTTGCATAAACAAAAGAAATGTAAAGCCTGTAAGTCTATTCAAGTAGCCCATTCCCCAATCAAAATAACTAATTACATGTTCATTTTTGCAGTTGGGTACCATCCAGAGGGATGTGGCTGAACTGGGACAAGCCATGAAGAGAATAACCCATCTTATGGAGAGCTTCATGTCCACAGCTCCACAGCCTACATTGGTCTGCCCCATGCACTACTCTCCAGCACACCACACATACCTGCACCCTTCTAACCCACCCCAGTCTTTACCATCCTTCTCTAAAACTGAATCCATCTATACAGACCCACTCATACCATTACCCTCCTCTTCTCTCACAATCTCCCAGCAACAGAGTACAATGTGCCACTTGGACTCCATACCGCACAGACCACAGAACCTCCAGTCAGGGTATCCTACCATCCCCAGCTCAACTCCACTTCCCACTCCAGACACATCACTCCTACAGCTGCATCCATCCTCTGTCACCTCAAAGACTCCTGTGCATTCACCCCCCTGCTCACTGGATTTTTCACACAAAGAAGACAGAGCTTTGAGCTCTATCATGTTGGGGGAACACAGTTCACCTCCGCAGGACGGAGGGGAGGAGGGCCCTCTCCAGAGCTCTGGTTCTTCTCCTCAAACTGAACTTGGGAGATCAAACAACAGCCAAAACCAGGGTTTGTAGCAGACCTCTCAGAACTTTTCTGGAGTCTAAAGGAGTTTTTCCAGCACATGTTATTGGAATATATTCCTGAACTTAATATTAGACTCTATCACTGGAAGACGTTTACAACGGAGAATTTGTTTTAAAGGCACGCTATTAAAATCCATTTGCATGAAAAAAGTACAGATGGTTTAGGTGTATTAGCTTTACCTTATAGAAACCTGGTGTTATTAAATGGTATATGGAGGTTTGGGTCAGTTGTGGAGCTGTATGGTGGTAGGTAGCTATATTGGTAGGGCACCCCACCTCCTCCAATACTCCCCTCCCTTCTTTAGGATCCTTTGTAGAACAGTACTCTTCCATAATGGAGGGTGATACTTCTCCCATTCAACTCTTCTTTCCTTGTTCACTCAACCCATGTCGGATGCTCTAGATAGCATGGAACAGTGCGTGACTGGTTGAAGTGGGAGCACAGGACAGTGTGAGGAAGGAAATAGGACGCATTGTGCTCTTTACTGCCAGCCCGAGGGGAGAAGGGGTGAAGGATGGAGGAAGCTGATGGTGGTAGGGCATGTTATGCCTCAGGCAACACAACCCCTGCTGTCGTCTGTTACGCTGAGCACAGGGACCCC
>JBAMHW010000019.1:11527144-11539992 GCA_037177495.1 Rhadinocentrus ornatus
ACAGACACCGCCCTAACAAGCGCTATTTGTTTGTGATTTCTGCGTATGCACCAACTGACTGTAGTCCGGATACAGTCAAAGATAACTTCTATCATCATCTACACAACCTTCTTCGTAAAGCCCCGAGAACGGACATTGTGATTCTAGCTGGAGACATGAACGCTCGGGTCGGTCGTCTGTCGTCTGATGAGGCGCATCTAGGAGGCCACCATGGCCTCAATGATTTTCGTTCCGACAATGGAGAGAGACTTCTAAGCCTGTGCTCGGATCACAGCCTATTTCTCGCCAGCACGAATTTCCGACACTCGAAACGCCATTCTGCTACTTGGCGCCCTCCCTCATCGTCGCAGGCGTGGACTCAGATCGACCATATTGCAATAAGCTATAGATGGCGAGGCAGTATCACCGATTGCCGGTCGTATTGGTCAACATGTCTGGACTCCGATCATGCCATGGTCTGTGCCAATCTCGTTATGAAATTCGGTGGTTGTCCTAAGAAGAAACGTGAACGACTTGACATCTCCAAGCTCACGAAACCAGCTGTAAAGATGCGTTATCAAAACGAGCTAACTACACGGCTAACTACCATATTATCGAATGACATAACAGAACATTGGTCTAAGATACTACAACCTGTTCACTAGACTGGTTTGAAAAGTTGTGGTCTGACTCGCCGAGTTGCAAACCACTGGGTATCCGCCAATTCTCTACAACTTCTTGACGCTCGTCGAACCATTCCGGCAGACAGCGAGTACAACGTGCGGCGTATCCTATTGAAACGCCAATTGATAAAACACCTGAGAAATGAACGCGAAGCCTGGTGAGAATCACGCGTGAAGAAGATGGATTAGCTGCTGCAACTGGAGATATGCGACAGCTATTCCGCCTTATTCGTATCACCGCCGTCAAACGGTTGGGTGTGAGTGAAACAATCTGTGAAGTGGATGGATCGCTGATACACAATCGTCAAAGACGCCTTCATCGCTGGGCAGAGCATTTTACGGCACAATTCAACGTGGATCCCGCCGTGCTACCACAGCCTAGAATCCTTTCGGAAGCTCCTTGGTCTGTATCGTCAGCTTCACCCACAGAACCAGAGATCCGTAAAGAAATTCAATCCTTGAAGCGTCACAAAGCAGCCGGACCAGATAATCTACCGCCAGCCCTTTTCAAAGATGGAGGTGAATGCTTGGTTAGAGAACTCACCACCCTGTTCTCTAACGTTTGGGATCGCGAAGAAATACCCCCCTCTTGGGGAGAATCTATAGTTGTACCCATTTTCAAGAAGGGCTGTCGTAATATCTGTGGTAATCATAGAGGCATCAGTTTGATCCCTCTAGCACCGAAAATATTGGCATCTATCTTGCTGCACAGATTGTATCCGATTCGCAATGAACGCACTCGTGAGGAGCAGGCAGGGTTTCGGGCAGGCCGAGGATACATCGATCAGATCTTCACTCTCCGTCAGCTAATGGAACACCGCCACACCTACAGAAGACCAACAATTGTTGTGTTCTTGGATATACGGGCTGCCTTCGACTCTGTCGATCGGCGTGTCCTATGGGATTGTTTGACAGACAATGGGGTACCCGAGAAGTATGTGTCAATCCTTAAAGCGCTCTATAATCAAACCTCGGGAAAAGTGAGGGCTTATGGTGAACTCTCACCGGCATTCGAAGTCACTAGTGGAGTGAAGCAAGGATGCCCGATTTCCTCATTTCTGTTCAATTTTGCCATCGATGAGATCTTGCATAAAGCGTTGTCTGAGGCCACAAATTGTGGTGTCTATCTCCTACCCGGAAACCGAGCCGTAGAATTGGCATATGCTGCTGATATCGCCTTGTTGGCTGATGACGTGCAGACCCTGCAAAGATTGTTGAACCGTTTGGTGACTGAGGCGTCACGATTTGGAATGTGCTTTGCTCCTCCAAAGTGTAAAATATTGCTTCAAGATTGGCAGGAACCTGCGCCTACATTGGCCCTAGGCGATGATATTTTGGAAGTGGTCGAAAGCTTTGTTTACCTAGGTAGTTGCATCAAGGCTGGCGGAAGTGCCGATGGTGATATATCCTTGCGTATACAAAAAGCGCGTTTGGCCTTCGTCAAACTGCGACATCTCTGGCGCCGACGTGATGTGTCCCTTTCACTGAAAGGACGTGTATACAATTCATCAGTACGGACGGTGCTGCTATATGGCTGCGAAACCTGGCCTCTCCGGGTCGAGGATGTTCAAAAATTGTCTGTTTTTGATAATCGTTGTCTCCGTACTATCGCACGTGTCTGGTGGGAGCAACGAATATCGAATGAGGAGGTAAGACGGCGTGTGCTCGGAACGAACTGCTGCCCATTGAATGAAATAATCTCAGCCCACCGTCTAAGGTGGCTTGGGCATGTCCTGCGAATGCAAGCCCAGCGTTTGCCGTACCGTGCGCTGTTCGCAACAACTGGGCAAAATTGGAAGAGGCAGCAAGGTGGTCAGACCATGACGTGGCGTAGAGGGATGAAGAAACTGTGTGCTCGTTTGGCCATCGTAGGCAGATCCCGGCTGCCGGGTTGGGGGCCTAAAGACCCAGAACATCGCTGGCTGGAGACACTACGTGACATGGCTTTTAACCGAAATCAATGGAAAGAATGTTGTTTGAGTATTGTTTGTCGTTGTGGTTCCCCTTCCCCACCTCCCCATCAACCTTAAAAAAACATTCAAAGCAAAAGAAACAAAAACAAACACATCCCTTACTACGAACCCAAAGAAGGCAACCCCACCCTACCCCCCCACCGGCCACCACCCATTTTTGTGTGCTTATGATCACAGAAACTGCATCAAACCACCAAAGCAAATTCCTGTTTTTGGTCAAATGAACTTCTGAGTTTTACTCATTGATGCACAGCTGATATTGTACAGGGTTGTCTGAACAGCTGTTGCTCGTTCTGTTTATAGTAGTGTTGTGTATTTCTTTTGCACGCTCATGTGTGTGCTTGCCTTGTGTGAGCTCCAGCTACGGTTCATTTGAGTTTAAAGTGCAGCAACCATCATGTTCCACCAGTGGCGTCAACATGGGGGATGAAAACTGAGTTAGTATGCATATTAGGGATAACACTGACAACCCTGTCAGAGGTCCATATGCTCTAACCTGATGAGCTGCAGCCCCAGTGTGTTTGTTGGCGTTGGGAAGTGTGTGAGGGGGATATTATCTCTCAACTTGGTGCATTAGTTTCATGTGCAAGCATGTCAATATGTGTATATATTTAACTGTGTATATGTAGAAATGTGCAAAAACTTTTATGGGAAATATAGGTCAGAATACTCTTCTCTCAGAGAAAAAAAATCTTTGTTTTCCTGTGAACAGACTTGCAGGTGGGTGTGGATGTGTTTGCAATGAAAATGATTATATGTGTATTTAGCAGAACATCTGTGGGAATGCTGTCATTTAGCCTTGGGTCTTGAGACCCATCCATATTTAATGGTATACAGACAATCCCACCCTGACAGCTTATGCATCATTTTATCCACCTGCTAGCAAGCTCATATTTTATTCACTGCTTTCCCACTTTATCTGTTATTTGCAAACCGAAGCCCATCTGGCTCCCGGTTTTGTACCATTTTTTTTCCTTTCCCCTTTTTAGCTGAGATTTTCAGGAAATCTTGGGTCTCATTCTTTTAGGATGGATAGAATATAAAATAAGCTCTAAGGAAGACCTTTAAAAAAGGGGGGAAAAAAGTTTAACACGTGGATTTTCACTTTTAAAAGTAAAATTTCTCTGTCTTTTAAATTATGTACACCATGCAAGGCTGTGGGATTGTGTAGAATGTTTAATGCACACAAATTATTATTCTGTGATGGCCCTAACCCAAATAGAGTAACAATACATCCCCATCCACTTTTGTTATCTGACCACCCTCAGAAATGTGGCATTAGTACACACACATATTCAGTCTTCCATTCAAACAAGCACTTTATCCCAGAGAAGGGGCCACTTCAATTGTCCCTCGGCCCAGATTTCGGCTTTAAAAAAGAGAAAATCACTGCTGTGGCAAAGTTGAGAATTTCTCACAGGTAATAAAAAGCTTTGCTTTCATCTCAGCAGACATAATGGAGATATGTAAAAAACCTGCCAACCACACTGCCTTATTTAAATTCAAAATGAGTTCTGCTTGCCAAAGAAAAGAGTCTACCAGCATGCATTATGTTTTCTGTTTCAAGGTGTGTGGTCCAACTGAATGCTTGCAAGTTGTTATGGGCCATGTACAGCTCTCCACACAAGGTCTTCGCATTCATCTGTTCCACTCAGGATGAGACAATGTCTTCTATTTGCATTGGCATAAAACAGAAGGTGGGGGGTTGGAGCTTGGAGGACATATTCTGTGTTTTGATAAATGAGTCTGAGCTGCTCCTATCGGTGCCTTGGTACAAGTGACACAACAATGCATATGTCAGAAGTAAAGATAAATGGGGGCTTCTTCCTTTAGAGGTGTATGTCCCAATGTGCTCATCAAGATGCTAGGATGGATGCTAAATTACCTCTTTTGTTGTTAACTTGTTAGAAAGTAGACTTGCATTTTTCTGTAGAAAATTGGAGGATCCTCAGCATAAGGAGCTCCTAGTATTTAGTTGTCGTCTATTGTGTGGAGGTAGACATGATGTAAGTGTCCCTGTTGAGAGGTCGCCACTGTAATACTCGAGCATGTATACAAGAAAAAAGAGGGTTTGCATCTGTGAACACCTTTCTTTAAAATGAATGTTGCTGAGATGAATTAGCCAAAATAACAAAAAAAACTTCCAAAACAATGTTCAGTTTGTTCCAGGCCTGCTTTATGACCTCTGATCACAGCTTAAGCATCAACCTGGTAGAACTAGAATTAGGAATGTAGTACATCTCTTGTTCATGATCCCTTATTTAGTTTTCAAGTCCTTTATTTAACAACATAAACTTAACTTACAAGTGCATTTTCCATAGCTAATTAATGCACACTCATCTACCCAGGATGCAGTCAGAAGTCATATCCAATATAAGAAAAGGGATGGAAACCGCTGCTTTCACTCTGCTAGAAGGAAAGCAGCTGGAATCTACTCATTTACTCTTCAAGAAGCTTATCATTTAATCAATGAGCCACTTTGCATTTTCAGCCATTTATTAAACTGCTATTGTCTATTTCCAACCAATCTTTAGTTGGTATAATAGCTTTGAAATTGTGCTTCCACTTTATCTCACTGAGTTACTTCACCTTCTTCTGCATAATTCTGTCTGCTGGCAGTGAAAGCATTTTCTGTGCTCTTTGTTCCACACAGGTGTTTTTAGATTATTACAAACACCAGTATGGTCACACAAGTACTAGCACAAAATAAATTTCACATTGTAAGCTGGGAATTCTATTTCTAATGGTCACAAGAGCGAATGTAGGGAAAAAGTTTAGATAATTAGCTTTCAGCTGTCTGATTTAAAATTACATTAACTGAATTACAAAGGAAAAGGAATTCCTGTCATCAGTTGTAATGTTTGTTTTTAATTTTGTTTTTTTCTCACCTGCCATGGAACTATGGGTGTTGTACCGACTATCCAGCTCTATCCTTTGTGATCACTTTGGGTGCAGGAGATCCTGGTGATAACGTGCTTGATTGAAACAATGTCCAGACTGTAACGCAAGTTCGAGGTGTGTTCCCATTTATTAGAAAACATAAGAACATGACTAATGATCGTGTAAACTCCACAATGGTAGTTTAAGTCACCCGGTGTGATGTTCAAGCGTTATCAAACATGTTCTAAAGCGGTAAAAAAACGTACAGCCTCCCATCACCCAACCACCTGTGCACTGTTTCCTCCATACTTAAATGCACTTCCTCTAAACCCCGCCACCAATGGCTGAGGGAAAAAGTGGTCACATGTACCATTTCAACATTAACAAACACCACTACCTGAAGGAAACACTAAAGAGAAATAATGGCTCCTACAGGTGTAAATTAGCCATTTGTCTACAATCTGGCAGTTATACATTGGGTTTTTTTTTTGTTTGGTTTTTTTTGTTGTTTTGTTTTTGTGTTTGTTTGTTATTTTTGGAGGGGGGGGTTGGGTTTCTTTTTTAACAATAGTCACAAATGTGCACTGCCGGAATTTAAAACCTATTCTCCTTGCATCCACTCAAATCCATCATATAAATAACAGAAAAAAATATGTAATAAAATGTTTTGTTTTTTGCCATACCTTACCTTACTTTTCTTTCTTTCTTTGACACTGAGCATAAAGTAGATAAATGCAAAAGAAAAGGCTTTTTCGCTGTATTTCCATTTACGTTTGAGCATTTCTTGGCAAATTGCTGCACCTTTTTCTCGTTTAACAGCAAATACATGAAGAAATGAAGGATAGTTTAAGACAGTTCCATAAGGTTTTCATTGCCCTTTAAAAAGTTGTGGTACTGTATGTCAGTTTAGTTTCCACTGTTTCTGGTAAGTGCCCTCATGTTAAAATATGTTAAAGAAAAAAAATTGGAACAACCTATTTTTATATTATCAAACATTATTCTGCATGTTTGTTAAATCCAGATAGCAGCATTATTTTCCTTTTACTGACCAATGCCTGGTTTGTCTTTAACGCCAGAAAAACTGATTTTAAGTGTTCGAGGTGTTACATAAATACATGAATTACTGGAACTGTATTTGACATTAATTAATAGTATGGGCAAAGTTTTGTCACATTTTTCTGCAATTAATCCTGACTGTTTTTCAGTGCTGTGCTGAGAACTAATTGCACATTACCAAACAGCAGACTCTTTGTGGAAAAAAAAGACCCAAGACTCTCTTAAGTTTGTAGACGCATGTATCTCCATATGAAGGCTGCAGCACGGTATCTGCACCACAGTAGCTGATATCCATCTGAGTCACCCAGGGAAGATGTGTGCAGATTGTGGTGAAAATAGGAAGTCTGAGGGGATGGGAGAGCAAGCAAAAGGTTGCATAGCACCAAAGGGGAAGGACCGTTTTAGGGCCAAAGCACAGCAGAAGGAGAACCAGGAGGTGGAGTAAAGTAAGAAATTTGCTAAAAAGAAAAAACAGACAATACAAATTGTACAAAAACCTTTTCTTTTTTCTTTTCTTAAACAAAGGAATTTCATAGCCTCTGCAAAATAAACATGAACTGTAAAAAGTGAGTAAATTGCTTTAACTTCCTGAAACAGCTTGCTGTAAAAGAAACTGAGACTTCACTAAATATTTCATTGTGCAATGATATTTTCTTTATTCACATCTTTACCACCTCCTATGACAGACGTTGACTTTGGAAATCTGAAGAGATTGCTGGGTGCTGGTAAGAACAAAGAAAGTTAACCATGAGCTTACTAGGTGGTTTAACAGCTGTATCAAACAAGCTGTTTCATTTAGCATATTCTGTTTTATAGTGGACACATTCACAACAACATGTCTATAAATTGTCAACAAAGGAATCCTAACTAATGGAATAAATTGGATAAAATTGGATTTTAGCACAATTATTAGCAATCTCACTTTAAAAGGGCACAAGCATCTTTATATTTTTTATTTCTTTGGAAAGAGCAAACTCTTGATGGTCTTTGGAACAGTGTGCTGATAAAGACTAGATTATAAATTTGATTAAGTTATAATTTCCAAATATTTTTTCAACAAAATTCCTAATAAGTTACTTACTAGATAGTTAAGTATAATAGACCTGTGTGACCTGTATGAGGACGAAGTGCCAAGTTGCTGCGGCTATTTATGGATATGTGACATGCAGCCGAGGTCCCTGACTGTGTAAAATATATGACGTGTAAAAATGGTCAAAATGTGTAACTTTTTCTTTATTACTGTGGTATAGAGCAATCATCCAATCTGCCAAGCAACTCATAACAAGAGTGAATACTTACCGGATAATATCATATTGGATTTTGGCACATTTTAGGGAGGCTCTACCCACACGTTTCCTGCTCATTCCACATCCTCATGCTCATTCTGCTCATCCTTATAATATTATACCTTGTTTACAGGTGACTAATCATGCTTTCCAACTATGTATAGTACAACCAGTAAAGGAAAGAAATATCAACCCTAACACATAATTCCTTACTTTTTGTCCTTAGTTTAGTTTCAGTGCTACTTGTTCATGTTGCTGTGGTCTTACTCGCAAAACTAATGGTTTCCAGAGCTCTGCTCCAAAGAGGTTTTCTTGTCTGATTAATATTACAATCAATGCAGATTTATGAGGATACCCTAAATTTAAGCATCAAAACTAAAATTTGTAGACGGATATTACTTTTTTATATTTATTCAACAAGGGATGACACACTAGTGCTTTTATTCTTGTCTTACAAACAATAAGCTAAAATTCCACTGATCTCATTGCTCAGTTGTAAAATAAAATAAAATAAATGAAAATGCAACCATGATTATACGTATTATGAAAAGTGAATCCAGAGCTAATTCCATTTTTCTTTCTTTTTTCTTTTCTTTTTTCTAAGTGTATACAGTTTCTGTATCTTCAACTAAGTATTGGTTTTCACATGAATATTATTGTTCATGAACCATTGCCATCATTTGAAGCCTCAGAGCAGACAGATGTTGCCCAATAATTAACTAATTTAAATAAGCTCAGCACAGTAGCCCATACAGCAGCTAAAGTGAACTCAAAACGATGCACTTATTTGACAACAGTGAAGTCTGCCTTGAAGCTACATGCATGCCGTGTGACTGGTTTACATTGAAAGATGCAGTCTACTTGACTGAGCTAAGCAAGGACAGTTTACTAGGTTATTAGGACTCACTTCCTGGAAGGAAAGGACAGTATAAGTGAGGAGAAGCTCGTGGTCTTTCCTGGCTGCCAGTCACTTAATCTCCAGGGCTTAAAACATCTCCACTTCTAATTTATTGGACTGTGTTAAATTTGTGTGCAATTGTAGCCTTCAACAATAACAAAGGAAGTGGTTGTGAAAATAGAAAATATGTTGAAGGTTGATGGCGCCCTCTGCTGTTGACTACTGATAAACTATGAAGACACAGTTATACTTATTTTTACCAGAGGTGTAATATGAAGAGATGTAATGCAGTACTACCAAATACATTAAAACAAGAAAAGCAAAATCAGAACACAGTATTTTTAGTGCTTTTTAAGAACAATTTTGCTCAATGATGGCTATATTTAGGTGTTCCACTTTTAGAAATAAGTACTGCTTTCAAAGTGTCACTATGTCAAGGATGACTAACACATTGACAGAACAGAGTCATTGCAAATGTAACATTTCTGACTTTCTATTGTGAAAGATTAAAATATAAGTTGTTAAAAAAAACTGGTCTGGCTGGTAAATAAACAAAGGTAAGTTTATTACACCCAGATCATAGGGTCGGATCATAGATAGAGCTGTGGATGTAAGGAAATACTTAAGCTTAGCCTTAGCTCATTTGATAAGCAGTTATTATATTACCCAACAACCCAGAGGAAAAAAGAATTTTCTTTTTAAACTGTGTAATCAAGTAAAGTGCACAAAACAAGTCACACAAGAATAACTAAAATACTTTTCTGAGGTAAAAGATCATTTTAAGATTGTTTAATCAACATATTTTTTACAAGCAATAAATAAATACAGTACAATATATAAAATGTGCACTACTAATGAATAATTAATTAAATTCATCTTCCTAATGACATAAGGAAAAACTAAGAAAAACAGAGTATTACAATACCATACAGTATTTTGCTGTAGATTGTTTTTTCTTCATTGTTCAGACCAGAGAACTGAGACAAATAACAGACCATTTTCTTAAATGCAACATGCAAATGAGCTTTAATGTTTCGCTTGAGCTGCCGGAAATGTTTGTAACACTGTCCTGTGCAAAAGTCTTGAAGCCTTCATTTCTTTATATTTAAATTCAAATGAACCAGGTTTCCTTCTGGTCTTGAACAATAGTTCTCCAAGTTTTTGGAAACTCTTTTCAAAGTTTTTCTTGACACACTGACTGCTCCCATTATTTTTCAGTTCAGGCCTTGTGGACATATTCAGAGGAAAAAAATTTCTTCTTCTTCTTTTGTTTTGGGAAACCAATAAATCACTGACCTATGAATAATTCAAGTGTAAAAAAAAAAAAAGCACCTAACGCAAGAAACACATCGGTGGAGGGTCTATACATAACAGACAACTTAGCAAAGAAAGTATTTCAAATGGTTTCTTTGGGCACTTTGTTCCTACCAGCCTGTCACAAAGAAAAAGTTGTTCCCATTTCTTTAGCAGCATCTGTGAAAAGTGTCAAACACTGTGGACAACCATGAAATAATGTTAGTACACCTGAAAGGTGTTTCCCAAAAAGTTTTTATGCAAAAGTTGGAAAGAAAAAGTGGAGGAAATAATAAAGAAGTGACATGCTGAAAACTATTATACATTTTATGAACATCTCCGTCCTGATGTCCTTAAGAAGTAGGAAAAAAAAATCCAGCAAAGACTTCACACTGGGCTCGAGAGAGGCATTTCATCCCTCAACTGTGCCGTCTACTGTTTGCTTAAGTCTCGAAAATGACCTTTATACACTGGCGGCTGTCAAGAAACTACCACAACGGAGAGGAAGCAGGGATAAAATGTTGTACACCAAATGACACAAGAACCAGACAGATAATCAGTAACAACAGGTCTGAATCTTTCTCAGAACTCAAACCTCAACATCATGGAGACTTTGTGGAATCATCAAAACGAAGAGCAGAAGACAAGGCAGCAAACATCCAAAGAAGAGCTTTTAAATTTCCTGCAAGAAACCTGGAGAATTATTCCCAAAGACTACTTGAAGAAATGACAAGAAACCTAAATAATCTGCATTGAAGAATAAAGCTGTTTATACCAAGTATTGACTACAAACTTTGTTTTTGCCACATATACTTAATCTCCCTTTACATTTGAACAATTATTGATAAATTGCTTTATTTTCTGTTTTCCTGGAAGTATATATAGGAAAGGAGGGATGTTCCCAAAACTTGTACAGCGTTGTTTTATAAAAAAAAAATGAAATCTTACAAACACATCAGCCCCCTTGTGCTTCAACTATCATGCACCTTTAGGAGCAACTAGTTGCTCAAAGTGCCACTGTTGTCTAGGGTGATGTGTACACTGGCGCAGGAACAAATCTCCTTTGTTGGGGTTCATGCTGATTCCTTGAGGACTACTTTGCAAAAGCCTTCGTTCTTTCACAGCCTCTACACATAGCTGGGACTGTTGGTGAACAATCTGGCCGCTCAGCTGACGGGTGCAAAGCAAATAAACTGTGAGTTAACAAAAAGCATAAAAAACAATGATATAAGAGAAGTGGAGATCTCTGCCTTGCCTTTATGAACTTCCACTGGAGTCTGGTGTTGGTTGGTTGGTGAGCGGGGCATGGAGAGGAGACCACCCTGTCTCCTTGAATATCCAAACATAAATCCCCCATGGGCCCCCAACGCACTTCACCTTCAGAGTTTAGATCACAGTGCTGCAACAGGAGCAGATGATAATCGTCATTATATGTCACCTGACCCTTTTACTATTTGCATCACTGATAAATGCATTGTTTTGGTTACCTGGCTGCCTGTCCCACTGCACGGTGCTATACTCATGGCCCCACCCTGCAGTCCCTGCCCTCTGGGGTAGTCTGCACAGCTGCCCGTGCCCACGTTGTACAGCTTCAATCAGGCAAATGCATAGGTTGACACATCGTTGTCTGCAGTAAACAACCTCTATGTGTGTGTGTGTGTGTGTGCGTGTGTGTGTGTGTGCATGGATGTGTATGTTTGTGTGTGTGTGTGTGGGTGGGTGTGCGCGTGGGTGTGTGAGCCAGTCATACTGTACCTCCCCTGACAGTGATGATCTGTCCTGGGGGATGTAGAGTTGTGGGTAGACCGTAGACAGGAACCAGTGGAAGTTTCTACAACCAAGGCTCCTCTTCAGTCGCAGGCGCTCTGTGATGTTTGGGCTCTCAGACTGCACAAAGACAGTCAGTTTAGATTTTCAGTCTGACTCATTCACTGACCAATCTCTTCACCACATGCATTTACTCACACACACCTGCCTGATGAAATGAGCAAGCGTGTCCCGCCTATAAAAGATTTTCCTGTAAGCATCCATCCAGGTGTCAGCTACACGGATCTTGTTCCTCTGAAGTAAGTCCTGATCTGGAAAGTGGTATGGCAGGTGACAGCGACTGAGGTGGGCCACACGAGAGCAAGGAACCACCTCCATGGAGCCCCCACATGACCACACCTATGGAGAGTAATAATAAACTTAGCACAAAATAAAGGGAAATTTGGTCTACAATTTTTTTGTAAGAATGCTTCTTGCAAATAAATTTCATTGTGCTAACACACTTTTAAATGATACAACATTTGTGAGGACAATACATTTGTGAGTGGGATAAGCAGTAGTGTTGTGTATGTGGGCTGAACCACGTGAAAAACCTACAAAATCTCCTGCCAAACAGTAGCATGTGGAAGAATCATGCACAGCCACAATAGCCTACCTCCTCCTCATGCTGGTAACCAGCTTGGTCACAGAATGCTGTGGGATGATATCCCATTCTTCAACCACATTGGCTGCCAGTCCGCCAATGTGGTTGTATTGGTCACTCTGGCGCAAACAGCCGCCTAAGTTGATCCCACAAGTGTTCAATGGGGTTGAGCTCAGGACTGCAGGTAGGTCATTTCATTCTCTCCACTTCCAAATCTTGGAGGTAATATCTGACAAATCCCAATCTGTGGAGGTTAGTGTTGTCTTCTTAGTCATGTTAGCCATGGCTGTGTAGGATTGTTCCACACTCTTTTAAAACCTCCATCCATCCATTTTCTGTACCGCTTGTTCCCATTAGGGGTCGCGGGGTGAGCTGGAGCCTATCCCAGCA
>JBAMHW010000019.1:11554234-11572540 GCA_037177495.1 Rhadinocentrus ornatus
TAGCAGCTGCATAGCTTGATTTAATACATGGGTCTTATGTCAACAGCATCACAGAAACCAAAAAGTTTTATACTTCAACTAGCTAAGGTTTAGTATAATTAATTATATCAGTATATAGTCTGCATGGTGGTGTATAGTGGTTGAGTGGCTCAGCTTTTGAGTCTAATTTAAAAAAGTGTCACTTGTTCAACACATCAGTACTGTACACATGTTGGTGAAGTCTTTTTTTTAGAAATGTCAGTATGTCCATATGATTCAATAGCAGTTTTACTAGCTTTGATTCTCATAGCCTGTGCATGAGGAACTAATGCTCATGCTATTCATAGAAAACTGGCTGAGCCGTGTGTCTAAATGTGACATAGTTGGCAGCTTGTCTAATGTGTGTCATCCGATTGGCCATAGCTGACTGTGGCATTGAGAATAATGGGTCAGTGTCCTGAGGAAGCTCTGTCTGGTCCTATCTGGCTCCATCAGTGGAGAATCTTATCTAAGGAACTCTTGTGGGAATGTAGGGCAGGCAGAGACGATCACCACTTATCATCACGTTCGTCAGTGAGTCTATGCGATGACTTCACATTCCTAGTTAGAGGTTGTTCTGTTGGGGATAAATAAGTAGTTTGTTTTTTTACTGTTCAGGTATTTGTGTGTTACTGCAATCTGGATAAATTATTGTGACATAAAATATTTTAGCTTACGTCGCTAAGGTGTGCCTGGCCTGGTTTAAGGTCATCCATGTGGCATCTTCTGGATAGTCAAGTTTCAGGAGCATTAGCAGATTGATCCTTCATATAACTACTTCCTGTTTGTACTCCGACTTTAGGGATGTAAGAAGAAAAGCTTAAGTTTTCTTAGAATCACATCTTCTCATTGGACAGTATGAGGCTGAAAAGAATAGAATAATTTACGTGGATAAGAGGGACAGAGTTTTAACTGGAAACTGGAACTTGGTTTCCTGCACTGACAATAACAGGAAAATCAAAGGATGTCACACACAAATATGCACGCACACACAGTTTTTGTCTGATACTCCTGAACAATACAACACACATTCTGTGTCATCTGAAGTAATCTCTTCCTGTAGGATTTCTTTTCTTCTCTATGGATGATATTTTGTTATTGACCCAGTAGTTAATTATTAATATTTTTAAAACCAAATTAGATTTAAAAAAAAAATAAAGCTGCATATCACCGCTGGTCTCCTGTTTGGATTTGATTTATTATTCATTCAGGGAATTACATTTCAATGAATATAAACATGCACGCACACATGGACATGATGAACATAGAGTTGCATGCAGCCCATAATTCTTTTAGTAAAAGAATTAATAAGCATAGAAGTTTAAAATGAGCTTTGGCTTGAAACCTTTTGCATTGTATGTTCTGCTATTATAAAACACAACCCTCTGGATATATTATCTGTATCGTAATGACTCGGTGAGTCATAAGGACTCCTTTAGGATAAAATACTGTATATAGTCTACTTGCTCTTTTATTTGTTGTCTTTTTTTTAATTTTACCTTTCTTTCAGGAAACAAATTTTTCATTAATGCAATTTAGGATGAATAATTTCTCCGTGAAATAATTAATGCTACCAGACACAAGGTTAACTAAACATGCCTTGAGATCACATCGTGTACAACAGTTTTTTGTTTGTCTCCTCCAGTTGCTGTGTATGCACATTCGCAACAATCCATGCAGTTTTGGATGTCAGACATTACCAAATTGGCACCGTTCAGTGACTTGCAATTTCTTTTGATTGTTTTGTCTGTCAGAGTACAACACTGCAGAAATCATTGGTTGCTGCATCTGGAACCAGACCAAAGTCCCCACAGTACTGTTCTGTCCAGTCACCATATAAATCATAGTTAAACGTGCAGGCAGATCCAGTATGTTTTGCTTCTCTTTAGATCTCTTCGAGATCTTGAGAGGCTAGATTGTGTGTGCACACAAAACCGCTAAAGTGTGGCCACTTCATCAAATCCATAGTACAGGTCAAGTTTGCGTTATTAGATGTTAAAATGTTGTCTTTATGCATAAACTCCCATTTTTGTAATGCATTTGGGCAATAGGCTCAAGAAGATTACTTCTTGTGTGTGAAAGATGTAACACAAGTCTCCAGTCATTGTCAGGGGAATGAAAAATAATGATCAGATATGCATTATTTGCTGTGGATTTCCTCGTAACAAATTTGCTTTCTGTGATGAAGATTTGTTACAGTATGGAGCATTTGATAGCTTCCCTGGAATGCCGTCTCCAGAGCGTTTTAGTAGGTGGCAAATCTGGGTTGTGCTGTATTTAATGGTTTTAATCATTTGTAGTGCTGCAGTATTTTGTCTCCATGTTACAGGACGTATTGAATGCTTTTGTCCCGCACCTCAACTTCTTCTTAATCTAAATCTGAAGTTAAGCTGCTGTCATGTTGATTTAACTAATGTCTGGAGTGATTGAAGCGCCTCTCTTCACTCTTAGGAACGTAAATAGTTGTAAAAAGGATCTTTTCAATTAAAAATAATTTAACTTTTTCATTTACTATGAATAGCACAGGTAGCATTAACATGTTTTTGTTTGTTTTGTTTTTGTATGTTTTAGGCCAGTCTGTCCATTTGGGGATGGGGGGGTCTTGGAGTTGTGCTGTTCCTTGTCACCTTTGGACCTTTTGCCATATTCTACCTGGCCTTTTATATCTTCTGCTTCATTGGAGGGTGAGCAACAAGACTTCAAACTCACTATCATGTTTCAACATAAAGCAACTTTTTCATTGATATTTTTGTTCTTTTTCTCTCAACATCAATTCTGCTTTCCAGGGGCTTTGCAATCACTTTGCTTTATGGAAAGATAAACTCAGAGAAACACCTAGAAAAATGCGAGCATTCTTACTTGCCACCCACACAAATTGGCATACTGAAGGTAAGGGGGCATTTTAAACTTCACAAACACTTTTTGGCCACACCTGCACAAATAAATGGATTAGTTATTACTCAAAGTCTTTTGTTGTTGATGTAGGCCTGCCAGTTAACGTGAAAGTTTCCACATTTTTTGATTGTTTTTATGGATCTTTCATTGGATCACAATATGTTGTTCTGTCTCTTTTAGACACTGGATGAAATGAAACTGGAGATGAAGCCAATAAAGATTGACAGAAGACTCACTGGCTCCAGTTTTATTGATGAACCATTACAACAGGTGTGTGTGTGTGTATGCGTGTGTGTGTGTGTGCGCGCGTGTGTCTTGTACTTTAGAAATAACCTGTGAGATCTTTAGCAGAGTTTTTTTTTCTTCTTTTTTATCTTGACAATTAAAAGAATAAGTAGTCCTAGAGCGGCCATAGACAGAAAAGTCCCTGGATTCAGAACAAAACTAACATTAATTAAACTGAATTGTAAACTTAAAAAAAAATAATTAAATTGACATGGCTATAATGACAACATTCATAAATGTTAAAACTAAAAATTTGAAGACTTGAGTTTTGCTCTGTATCATCTTTGTATCATCTTTGGACAAATGTCTTAGTCAACAATAAAAGCAAATGGTGGATCTAGCTGAGATGAATGCACAACCTCAAGATTTGAACTTGTCAGTCACAACGTGGCCCTGCCTTCAACTATACCATCATTTATTATCTAGTTTACAGGAAGTGGGACCATATGGCACAAAATAAACATAATGATGCGTTAAATAAAAAAATAAAAAAACTGGGGTTAAATCCAGACAGTCATTAGGAAAATGTTTAGCATACATATTTGATAAATAAATCTGTCATTACCGAACTAGAAATGAAATACCTTGTTGAATATGGGTGATGAAGGATATAAGAATTATTGAACAGACATTAACGATCAGGTAGAGTTGCCTATAAAGGAAAAATGTTGCTTTTAATTTTTGCTTTGACAACTTCACCTGAGGGACACACACACCAAGTGGTCATAATAGGCACTTCACAGCTGATAATGGTACAGCGGTGAATGAGAGAAACTAATTGAAGATAGCAGGATGACAACTGGGTGACAACACAGCAGACTTTTTGAACACTGATTCACTTAGGTCACTGTCTGACCCATCAGCTGGCCCAAGTCAGGAGTAATCACTATCACACATTGCATATCCCCTTAAGTCTTAGTGCCACGTGTTCCCTGGAAGGTTGCTATCTGTCTTTGTGTTTGTTTTTTTTCCCCTTTCCAGCACATGACAATGTCATCAACCCTAATTGGTGGGGAAAAAATAACATGCTTTTAGTTTGATTATATCATGCTGTCAGCCAGTCATCATGACGGTGGTACACGTCAATAATGTACAATGCACTTCCAACTTTTAGTTTATTTAAATTTTGGTTTATTTTGTATTTGTTTGATTTTTACCCTGGACATCAACACACATAATGAATATCACATTTTGTAAAAGATTTTCCTTTTTAAGAACATTAAAAAACTTAAATGAGCACCTAAATGAGCCAAAATCTTTTTTTTTTTGATTATATTATAAGACCTGCTATGTAAATAACAAGGCTGTTCTGATTTGGGGGAAAAACATGGAACTGAGTCTTGCTGTACTGTTACATCAAGGTTATTCCACCATTTGCCTAAAGTAAAAAGAAGAGGCTGTGACACAGCTGAATTGTTTTCACTGAGTTTGCTGGTTATTAACTCAACACATTTGTTCAGATTGTGATGACTAAACTGTCCATCTCAGCTCATATGAGCTTTGTGGGTTTTCTCTGGTAGTCACAGTTTGTCTCCCTTCCTACAATCAACCCTGTGGTTAAAACACTTATAGTAAAAACCAGCCTTTTAGCATGTTCTCAGCAAAGTGGCATGGCGAGCCAGAGATAAGTGCTGACATAGCAGTTAGTGATGGTCAGATGATGCTGACTGGTCTACCACGGTGTCTCTGTGCTCTCCTCCTTCCTGGGAATGCATGCTTAACATTTCAGCTGCATGTGAAGCTTGAGATTTACCAACTGAATGTAGCATATGTTCTGCTTTTTGAAACAGATGTGTTGTCTTGATTTTTCAGGCATATGGTCTTTGCCCTTTTTTTTTTTTTTTTTATCATACGTACTCTAATGAACATCTTCTTTTGTAAGGACAAATTACTTCCTTTCTCCTAAGTTGATAAAATAGCTTTTAAAATTATTTAACATGTTTGTTGTCATTGTTTAGCTTCATCTGTGGTATGCAACATTTGTCCTTCCTCCAACCATGTAACATCTGCTCTGAGTCTTTTCACTCGGTTGAATGTAAACAGATTTGAGTTCAAAATAAATATTTATTCATCTGGTCTCCCCTCTTCCTCTTATGTTTCTCTTTAGGTGATCCAGTTTGCTTTGAGGGACTACATCCAGTACTGGTATTACACTCTGAGCGAAGATGAGTCATTCTTACTAGAGATCAGACAGACGCTGCAGAATGCCCTCATCCAGTTCTCCACACGGTACAAGACATAAATTCAGGCACATTTGTTGTCTTGCCATGCAAGTTCTCTGACAAATCACAAAACTTGTGCTGCTGTGTGTCTGTGTGTCAAGGTCCAAAGAGGTGGACTGGCAGCCTTACTTCACCACTCGCCTGGTGGACGACTTTGCCACCCATTTACGAGTATTTAGAAAAGCCCAGGATCGCCTCGCTGACAAAGAAGACAAGCAAAGTATGCGCACACCTTCATTCATGCTTGCTTTGTCTTTTTATGTTTGGCATGTCTGCAGAATGAGTTCAGATTGTCTTAAACAATGCAGGTTTCCCACACATAGACCAATGTGTGGCGCAGCGCCACAGAATGAACTCCAAGCCCCTTCCCTCCTCAATGCGATTTTAAAATAAAAATATTAAGGCTGTCAAAAAAATCATGCGTTAACAGCAGTAACTAATTCATGTATTTTAACGAACGTGCGGCATGAGAAGCCCGATACATCGGTCATTTCTTTGTTATGATGGTGGGACATGGACGTGTCTAGCTAACTGGCTCTATGTATGGATTTGAGTACAAAAATCAGAATAACCTATAGGTGTCACCCCCGTGGAGGATGATGGTGTTTTAACACCCTCACTTTTCCCAGTAAGGGGGTCCAACACCTGCACTTTTCCCGCATGTTTTAAAACCTTTTACCAGAGTTTTACATAAGCATGGTGGCTCTGTGGTCCTCAATGTGTCTGCTCAGCGCTCTGCCTCCTGCTGTTTCATGGCAGGCTGTTTGTGATCAGCTGATACATTTTTCTGTTGCTAGTACCGTCTCTCTTGTTGTGTTTATTGTTCAGTAGATAAGAAGGAAAGTAGCGGTTCATGGTTCACACTGACACATATTAACCCCAAATTATTGCTAATACCCTTCTCTAACAAAGTAGTTGACACAGGTTTTAGAAAGGATTTATACTTCAGATATGCAGGGGCAGGTTTAGAGGAAGGGGCACTGACCAGGAACAGGCTGGCACAAATAGGACCTTTTTTAAGGTCCAGATTTTATAAAATATTGAACTGATCTTTACAAATAAAGAGATCATCAACTAATGTAAAAAAAAAAAAAAAAAACTTGTTTAAAAAACAGGCAATGATATATTTTTTTATCAGCAACTTTGGGTGTTGCTGCTGTAGGAATATTATCACTGCTGCACAAACACAGATCATCAGTTTTTTCAGTTTCTTCATTAATATTGTCTGTTTAACTTCAGCCTTCAGATCTGGTGGTTTTATGACTGATATTGTCACCATAGAGACGGTTGGTGAGATGATGCTGTATAAATTCGGCATTATGATCCAGAACTAGGTAGATGATGCAGAACAACATATAGAAGAACAGTACATGCTGCATTTACTGACCCTTGGACATCTGACGTTTACCCAAGGGAAGGTCAGTTAACACTAAATATTTGCAAGAATTGGCTCTTTCTGTTGATACAATAAAGTAATACTGGGCGTATTTCAGGCGTAGTCACTAATGATTAAACATGAATAATTTGTAAGTTGTCATTAATCAGATTTAAAAAAAATTTGACAGCCCTAATAACATCGTTCCACTCATTCATAGCGCTCGTTATCCCCATAATTCTCGCTCACGCACACAAAACACAGGTGAGGTGGAAACAGATTAGTTCTCTAAGTGCTCTCTTCCCTTAAAAAACTTAGTTTAAAGAATTAGGATTGAGCTGGATAATTTCAAAAGCTTCTTGTAGCTTTAAAATTGTCTCAACAGGTGACTCTGAAGAACAATAAATAAGCATACAGCTGTATATTTAACATGCCACCTCAGAGAGTGTGTCTTTGTACGCTGCCTGCTGCACACACTTTGCTTACACCCCAATGACCAACTCCACTTACTACCACTACACCGCCCCACTCTGTTCCCCCACCGGCGCCATGGAAGCGCTACAAATTGCTATCTGGTCTGTGGGAAACACTGCTATATAAATAACCAGTTTGTTTTGTTTGTTTTTTTCTTTTGAACACCAGGGTGAGAATTTAAAGTTAGATAAAGACAATAAACAATCATTTCTGAACAGGGGATATAACAGACGAGCTGGTTGACTCATTCTTTGAGGCTGAGGTGGAGATGGAAAGGAAGATCTGTCGAGACGTAGTGTGCACTTCTCACAAAGATGAAGAGGGTAAACACTTTTGCCATTTTTCTAACCTTACATTCACAGCATCATGAAGAAGTCCTCCGTCAGATGTGTTGTCGTTTTATGCTGTAACTATTAAACATGAACATTTGCTGTGTGTATGTGTGTCAGGTTTTCTACGGGACTTGTGCGAGTTGCTTTTGTATCTGTTACTACCTCCTGGAGATTTCCACAACAAGAACATGAGATACTTCCTAAGGGTGAGTGCAAAAATACATTTGTTTGAATATAAGTTTGAGTTTGATTTGTTTGAGTAGAAGGATAGATTTCCACTCACGAGAAGCCGTAGATGTGTTGTTAATTCATTGCAATGAAGCTACCAGCCAAATTCTGATTAAGCTGCTGTGCTGCCGCAGCATGTTTGTAGCGTAAATCTAATAGTGTGCCTTAAAATACTCTGTTGTATTTTAGGAGGTGCTGGCGCGCGGTGTCTTACTTCCTCTGATCAACCAGCTAAGCGACCCGGACTACATCAACCAGTTTGTCATCTGGATGGTTAGAATCTAAACTATTGATCCTACATCCACAAAACCAAGTTATTTCCATATTTAAACAGAAGTAAAATTCTAGATGTTGATTTTTTATTCTTTTTTTTTTTTTTTTTTTTTTTCGAGATTCGGGACTCCAGCTGTAACTATGAAGCCTTCATGAACATCCTGAAGTTAACAGACAAGCCTGCTGAGCTGGAAGCTGTTAAAGGCAAAGTGCTGGAGGAGCTGCAGTATCTTAGATCCCTGGACACCGCTGGAGATGGTGGGCTCTCACTTTTTCTCACCAAAACATAAAGCTTAAATGTCATGTTGATACATAAAGAAATTTTGGCTAAATAAATACACATTACCTTTTGGTCCTTTAGATATCAATGTGATCAAGAACCAGATTAATAGTCTTCTGTTTGTGAAGAAGGTGTGTGAGACCAGGATTCAGAGACTACAATCTGGCAAGGTGAGAACTGCAGCACAGCTGTTTATATATCATTTATACGGGGAATCTAGTGTGTCGGTTTTGTGTTTGGTTTTTTGTTAGATTTTGACAATACTTTTTCTGTCTTGTGTAGGAGGTCGATGCCTTGAAGTTGGCAGCCAGCTTTGGCAAGCTGTGTGTTATCCCACTGGATCACATCCTTGTCCACAACATAGCCCTGCAGTTCTTCATGGGTAATTCTGAAACCACATCTCACACACGTACCTAACATCGCTGTAGTTACTAGGAGACCGCATTCCTCAGCATTTCTGGTAAACCTCTCTTGAATCTATAACTTACTCTGTTTACAAGACTGTGTAACTCAAACCAGTCTCATCAGACATGTTCCTTCTTAGTCCCTCATGACCTGGCCAGAGATTTTAAAAGCTCACTCTGCTTTACAGATCAGATGACGATGCCATGTGCGTGCATACTAGAAGTCAAGCTAAGTTGCGTCAGATCTAGTCTGGAAAAGAGCCAAAAGTCTAAACATAACATCTAGATCTGTCATTGTAGCAGCGGCTACATAGCAGCATTGTAGGTGCTCAAAATGTTAAATTAAGATTTGTAAATTTTTTTTACTTAAAAAGAGTGATTCAATAAAACTGCTATATTGTAACCAAGTACATGTAAAACTTGTGAAGGTTCCTCAGTATTTTAGGAGTGCAACAGTAGATTGTTTAGTCTGAAGGTCACCAGATACTTCTGGCTGACAGAAATACCAAGGTTCAAACTTTAAAGGCTCCGTATCCATCTACAACCAAAGTGCAATAGTAGACCCACACCATTTGGACCGAACTGTTTGTCTTTTGATCCAGACTTTATGCAGGCGGCAGGGGCTCAGGCGGAGCTGTTCTTCTGGCTCACTGTGGAGGGATACAGGGTGACGGCTCAGCAGCAGCTGGAGGCGATGCAGGGCTGGCAGAAAGATGGCAAGAAGCAGCCCAGTGCCACAAAAGGACTGCTGAAGGCAGCTGCACTTGGTGTCTATGAGCAGTACCTCTCCGACAAGGTGGGTGGTGCACTCAGATCTTAAATATTTTATGACATCATTATTTCAACCATAAGCATGATCAACACAAAGCTAAACTGTGTTTTAATGTCTTGTCTGTAATTAAATCATAATCTCATATTTACCAATGACCTCTGCTCTAACAGGCATCTCCCAGGGTGCAGGTGGACAAAGCAGTAGTAACAAAACTGGGAGAGAAGCTACAGACAACAGACGATCCAACACCTGAGATATTTGATGAAATCCAAAGGAAGGTACTGAAAGATTTTTCACCTGTTCACATAAACGGGCTCTGTTAAGAATTTGTTGCTGCTTCTTTCATGCCCACTGACAAGTAGTGTTGCCCGTACCACAGGTATATGACATGATGCTGCGTGATGACCGCTTCTACCCATCCTTCAAGCAGAGTCCACTTTATGTGCGTATGCTCGCAGAGCTGGACATGTTAAAAGAACCAAGCTATCGAGGATCTGATGATGGTGACGGAGAGTCCTTCAATGGATCTCCTACAGGCAGCATAAACCTGGTAAGTCCTCATAGTGTTTTTTGTTTGTTTGTTTGTTTTGTTCCTCCATATTAATGTGGAGGTGCATGGAGACTTATTGTGCTTTACCTTTTGGCGAATGTCACTTTACGCTGAGTTTCTATTTTATTTCAGTCTCTGGATGACTTGACCAACTCCTGTCATGATGAATTTATGCAACTACATGCCTTCATCTCTGACACAGGTACGCTCCTCAGTGTGCTCGGTTTTTATCAGAACAATTGGCAAATAACTGCAGATATTAATATTTATTGCTCAGTGTTTGCAGCATTTTCATAAACACTGATCTGAATAAACCTTAAAGGGTTCATGGTAGATTCTGACAGCTTGTTTAAGCCTATGCGGAGAATATATTTTAAATTTGGTGTGTGTTTGTTTTTTGTAACACTTCATTATTGATGCGTGACTGTCCAGTTTACTATTCATATCTGTAAACCCCTCTCAGTTCTGCCCTGCATGTTTTCACCTTCTAGCTCATTCATCTGCATGTCTTTTGTCTCACTTCACTGTGCTCCAGTATTCTTTGTCTCATTCCACAACCTTCACTATATTTTTGTTCTTCCTTTTTTTTTTTTTTCTCCTCCCTCCCTTGCTGTTCCTACCTGTCTATGGTACCTGCCCTCCTTTTCCTACTTCCTCTCTATATTCCTTTGTTTGATCTTCCACCACCATACTGTGCACTTTCTTTCACCACCTTTCATCAACCAATCCCACATCCTCCACTCCCCTTTTTGGATGCATTGCCGGGCGTGGTAGCTGATACTTGTCTTCCCGGCTTCTGGGGTGCTGCAGGGGTTTGCAACGATCATGGTAAGACATATGCACTGTACGCCATCACCGTGTTGAGACGCAACCAAGATGGCAGTGAGGACTGCTGGAAGACCTACCGCCGCTACTCGGACTTCCACGACTTCCATATGAGAATCACTGAACAGGTGAATGAAGTAATTAGATGATAATTAAATATTAAAAGTAGTTTTTTAATAAATATTGCAGCAACTTTTTGTTTTGAATGTTGCTCTGTTTTAGTTTGAGAACTTGGCGTCGATTCTCAAGCTGCCAGGGAAGAAAACCTTCAACAACATGGACAGAGACTTCTTAGAGAAGAGAAAAAAGGACCTCAATGCTTACCTTCAGGTAATTCCTTCAGTATCAGTTTGCATTTATTGGCATGAATCTTTTGGAAGATTGCATATAAATAATTTTGTGTGCATGTGTTGCAGTTGCTGCTAACCCCAGAGATGGTAAAGGCCTGCCCAACTCTGATTCATTATGTCTATGACTTCCTAGAGAACAAGGCCTACAGCAAGGGCAAAGGAGAGTTTGCACGGAAGGTATCTGCATTTCTTCAAACAAAAAATAAATCTTTCATTGTAATTTAGTCATTTCTACGTCACTAAGATGCAGTAAAAAAGTTGTATGACAGAAAATTAAGATATAATATTTAAACACCAAAGGAATTCTTAAAATTAAATTTTTTATTTGTTTTATTCCTCTTCAGATAGACACATTTGTGAATCCTCTGCGAAGCTCCATGAGGAATGTGTCCAATGCAGTGAAAGCCCTGCCAGACAGTCTGGCTGAGGGCATGAACAAAGTCTCTGACAACATGGGTCGCATGTCAGAAAGACTGGGTCAGGACATCAAACAGTCCATATTCAAGGTAGAATTCTCTAACACTGTAAGTAGTTTTCATACTGATCAATGTACTTTTTATTCAGATCTAACCTTAGCTTCTTTTTTTTCCTCAGGTGCCTCCACTACTTCCCAAGTCCGACATTGACCCAGAACAGTGTCGAGTTTCTGCCCAGCTTGATGACAATGTGAGTTAGGGGACACTTTGGCTGCCTGATGTTAATTTTTCTGCTGTTTTTGGTAAAATAGTAAATTTGTGTCTTATATGTTCAGGTGGACGATAATATCCCGCTCCGAGTAATGCTGCTGCTGATGGACGAGGTGTTTGACCTCAAAGAGAAAAACCAGTGGCTGCGCAGGAACATTAAGAACCTGCTGCAGCAGCTCATAAGGGCCACTTATGGAGATACTATCAATAGGTCAGGAGCACAAACAAGAGAGGTGATTAATCAGCTTCACAAAGATTACACCTCAACTCTGTCTTCTTTTGTTTTGAAGGAAAATTGTGGATCATGTGGACTACATGACGTCACCAGAGCAGGTTGCAGACTACGTTAAGAAGTTCAGGTAAACACACCTCCCTTTTGTTGCAATACATAAAGGTTTTTTGATTATTCTGAGATATCTTAACTCTGTTTTCCCCTCCTTTCAGGGATTCATACTGGCCCAATGGTATTCTAGCTGAGACTCCACCCCGCCGGGACAAGTGCATCCGGATGAGAACACGAGTTGCTGCCAAAACAAGCCTGCTGGGCATCATGCCAGGTGAACATAGACATGTTTGTTATTATAAACTGGTCACATTGTCAGCTGCATCGTCTTCTCATCTCTTTAAAATGTCTGCTCTTTCCTTACATTGTATCCTTGCATTCCCTAACTGGATTCCACTGGGTGGTGGTATATAGGGTGTTGTTCAGAGCACAGTTTAGTATAGTCCTCTGCACAGCTTCATACCACCCTGGGAAATTTTCTCTACAAATAGCCTACTCAGCTAAATAAGTCTCATTTGTTAAAATTTGGACAAAATCACATTTTTTGTGATATTTAATCTAACAAATGGGTTGCTCCTTTTTCTAAAAGTTTGCCATCTTGTCCCTTCTGGTCTTGTCCTGATAAAAGGGATCTGAGGGATAAAATAGCTCTGAGTCTCTCTGAGTTTGGCTCATGTACCCAATATAATTTCCGCCTATTTCTCCGTGCTGAACTGCTGTAGCTCCTTATTAGCAATCCTCAGTCAGATTAAGATCTGTGTTGTACTGAGACCATTTCAAAATACACAAATGGGGTCCTTAAGCCACTCAAGTCTTAATCAACAATTTATTAATGGATAAAGAGGTGTTGTGGTTTCACAATAGACATCTGTAAACTCTTGATTTATTAGGCAATGATATGATGAATGAGATGTTTTTTGCGATGGTAAATGGAATGAGTTTCTGGAGTGAGAAAACATAAAATAATGGGAGCAAAAAATGAAATATTTAAAAGCTGTTTGCTGTACAAAGGTGAAGATTTTGCCTATTTATGTTGTGTTTTCAAATAACATTTTTTTTTTTTTTTTTAAACTTGCATGATAAATCAGCAACAGAGATCTCTACATATTTAAATCAGGCTTTATTTTCTATCATTCTTGCTTTAATGCCTCACAGATGTGCTTGAAATGCTGCTAATGGCTGTTATATTTCTGTCTCTTCCTTAGATGAGCTGAAGCACATCATCGGAGCAGACACCACAAGAAAGGGTATACTTCGGGTCTTTGACATGTTTCAGTACCAGCCCATGAACCGACGGCTAGCCTACGTGTTCCTGGAGGGCTTCCTGGAGACCATGTTCCCTCAGTACAAATTCCCAGAGCTCTTTGTCAAGCTGCACTCCCGTTCTCCACGCATCCACAGATACAGCCAGAAACTCAAATGCACCTCGCTTAAGAGGTGACAGGAAAGGACAGAGGCATCAGGACACGGGCCGACTAGACACACAGAGACTTGAGAGCTGAGAGTGAGGGTGGTGTAGTGTTAGGGGGGAGCTGTTGATGTGAACATTGAGGTGTGTGTGTGACTTCTGCCTTTCCTCTTCCCTAAAAAACACTCAAGTTGGTGAAAACACTCCAGATTATTTCTGTCAAGAGAACAGAAGGATGAGAAACTGCCCAGCTCTCACTCTGTGACAGACCCATCCGATAAAATTACAAGTCCCATCATTTGCACCGAGACTGTACATATCAGTCTTTTTCTTTTAGTTTCTGTTTTTCCCCCCTTTTTTTTTTATTATATTTATTTTTTAAATTTTACATTTAGTTGGGTCAAGCTTTATTCTGGGCCAGCCAATGCTGCTTACTTGTGGTCCAGAGAGCAGACCACAAATACTGTATTGTTTTTAAACTGCAGGACTAGATAGCATAGACCCACACCTTGCCTTACCTTCCCGCTTCAATCCTCCATTTCGGAGCCGCACAGCTGTACTCAAATGTACCCTGTAGACACATGAGCTGCAGGAGCACTTGTTAACATTTAAAATTTATTTTTCATATCTACCAAAAATGTCAAAAGCACTGGGTTGAAGAGGCACTGCCCTAAAATTGGGACTGAACACGTATGGGTCGAAGGGTTTTATTTTAACTTCTCAGCATTGTTCCATCCTGAGTGCTTTTCTTGGTCACTCTTTAGGGTTTTGCATCACCTGTACCACCCAAGATCCTCCAAGAACAGGATCACATCCCCTTTAATGCTACTGTCATAACCTGTGATGACCAAAGCCCATGCTGTTCATAAGTGTGTGTGTGTGTACTGGTGTGATGAGATACTACAAGCATTACTGTGCTTCATACTGCTGAATATGTGAGGAAAGAGAACTTTTAACAACCTAGAAAGTGAGGCTGTGAAGACACACTGAAGCGTGTCGCTGTGGAAGGCACACAATTGAATGTATTCCGGTCTGTTCTGCATTTGACTCGTGTAGAATTTTGTGCAAATGGGTGTGTGTTAGCATGAAGCTGCAACCCTCTTCAGTCAGAAACTGTGCCAGTGTGAGCTTGTCAACCAGCCTTAAATCTATATACAGTATATACTGACCAAGAGACGCACGCTAGAGGGAGCTCTCCTTCACACAACTGAACGTTACAGGGAAATCAAGATGGCGATATGGAGATATATCCCTAATCACTTTTATTCAGAGAAAATGTCTTTGATTTGGGTGCAATATATGTTTTTCTTTAATGCATGTGCATTTTGAATCAATGTGTACTGAAAATAGTAATTCATATTCTTTTTATATAGGAGAAAACATGACAGTCGACTCCCCCGAAATTGTTTTTTTTTTTTACCCTAACTTTACATTCCGTTGTAAAAGTACAATTTTTATTTACAGACTTGTTTTAGAAGTCTGAGTTGGGTTTTTTTTTTGTTGTTTTTTTGGTGTGCAGGGTATTTTTCACTCATCCTGCTCCTTCTTGCAGATTCTTGGTTTTGGGATTTGATTAAGCAGTGATTGGGGAATTTTTCCACGTCACAGCTCAATGATTAGCTCATGGGGCTATAGCTAGTTCAGAGAAGACCTTGGAACAAATCCGTCTTTTTAACACATATGTGGCATTTTTTGCATTCAAGGCTGTCATGTTAAGTGCAAGGAGATCTTTATATTGAACTGACCACTGGAAAGACCCCTGGCACGTGTGTATGTGTACCCCCCCTCCCAAAAATAAATCCCTAAAATAGGTCCAACAGGTTCACAGAGAAGACTGTGACCAATGCAATCACTGCTTATTAGCACTTATTGTAGCAACTGTGGGAGTTCTGCCTCCATTGGCTGAACAGAGCCCTCATTCTGCTGCAGTCATTGGGCACACCTCCCTCGACTGCTGTGATTTGCTGGCACTGAACAGCCCTGATGGATTCAGATTGACTGAGTAAGAGGCTATGAACTGATGTTTCTCTTTTCTGGGAGGTAAATATGTTGTTCACATGACGAGATGTCACCTTTAACTTTATGCACATCTCTCCATACAGAAAGGCTCCTCTTTTTTTTAACCCCAGTATAAATGACTCTAATAAAGAATTGTGCATATCTGTGTACAGTATGTGTTAATAGTGTGCCTAAATGTACTGTCAACTCTATTTTCATATTTTTCTTTAACCTACAAAAAGTCAATCAGAATGTCATTAATTTACGCGACAGAAAATGACTGGGTTATTAATTGGAGTTGTTTTTTTGCATCATGCTTATCAAACGTTTCCTTGTGAGCACTTGTGCTCAGATCAATATAACACTAATAAAAAGCAACTCAGACTAAATTACTCATTTTGTCTGTTTCCTTGCTGTTCTATAAAGATTTCCAGGTCTAGTTGACAAATATTTGCTCATAGAAATGCTCCCTTTTCCCAGCTTGAGCAACATCAGCTAAATTTAATGGTGTTTAAAATTGTATTTATACGTGCAGAGCTGGTTCAAGACACTCCTTAGCAACACAAGACCAACTTCCATTGTGACCATGACAATCTAAGCTGCTTTCTTTTTAGCTGAAATGTAATTTACACAGTAAAAGGTACTTTCCTTTTAGCACATTCACTTGAAATTAACTAAAAAAATGTTAATTCAGTATTTTTTTTAACATATTAAATCACGATTGAGGAGTCCAATGTGTAAACCTTGTGTTAAACAAAGTGGTTGCTACTAATCAGTGTGTAAATGTAAATACAATGACTGACCATACATAGATTAAGTAATCACACTGAAATAACTAACATACTGTACCCTTTTGCAAACATTTTAACATGTCACAGCTCAAAGATCATTGGTTTAATTAAATGATTATGATTCTTCTTTAAGGTACCCAGTAATCTATGGCAGTGAATAAGCATAGGAAAAAAACTTTACAGGAAATGCAGCTATTGTGCAAAGATCCGCTTCAACGATGACGTAATTAAAACATTAGGTCATTCTACACAACCTTTCTAGCCATTTTAATTCAAGCAATCAGCCACAGATGTAGCACAGCAGGTCCAGCTATAAGACAAGACAAATCATAGCCATTTCTTTTGATCAGTCTTTTTGGCTCAAGGGCACTTCAAAAACACCTTGTTGTCCACATGTCATATCTTTTAAAGCATTTTAGAGTCTCTTTACAGTCTTCATGTCTTCCTTTGCGCTTTTCCTACCGGGTCGGCGAGGATAACTAATCCCCAAGCAGCCAAACCTGACAAAAACAGTTGAACATTTTTATTTATTTATTTAAAGACAGAAGCTAATGTGGACAAAGTCCGTGTGTTTAACTTACTTGCAGCAAATGTAACCTGCGCCACCGTCCCAATGGAGGTAGGTGCGCCTTGTCGCATCACCTTCCGCGCTGCATGAAACACATACGCTCCAGACAGGATTAGACCTCCGCCCGAGAGGACTCTGCAGCTCCAACAGTTCTTCATCATTTGGCTGGTTTTTGACACAGGGGCTTCTGGGGCTGCTGACATTGTAAGGCAGCGTGCGTGCTAATGCTAATACAGTAGCTAAAATAGTTTGTAAACACCACACGAGCTAATAAACCAACGCGTCGCAATTAAATTGTCTATGTTTCTTTAAACCAGTCAAATGAATGAGCGAAATTAAAGTAAAAGTTATAGACACGTTTTATTTCTAGTCGTCTTGCTAAGGTCACAGGATTTTAATGGAATATAAAGATATATCAAAGTACTTCCGGGCAATGTGCCTTCTACTTCCTTTCTTACTTTCAAAATTAGAGTTGTCCTGTCAAGACCATGGTCAAGGCAGACATAATCTTTGCTTTTTGTGTATACAAACGTACACAACAAACACGATGCTATTTCGCAAGAATGTTCTGATCACTTATTAACAAAAAAACAATCACGAGATAGCTCTACCTCACAGAGGACTTTTGACCACCCCTGTTTACAGCTTGCAGCATTAATTTATTCTCTAGAAAAGCAAGATGTTTTTATTTATTGTCTTTGTCACTGTTTATTTTGGTCAAACTGGGGCTGTTGCGGACTCTTCGTACATTGCAGCCGTATACGAGCATAACGTTATCCTGAACCAGAAGCCCCACGTCTCCCTGTCCCGCCGAGACGCCCTGCGACACATGCAAAGAAACCTGGATGTCTACGAGGAGCAAGCAGCTCAGGCTGCGCTGCAAGTATGCACTGCTGAAGTTCCCATACTTTTTCTGTTTAGTGTTAATGTAAGCAGCGCAGTTCACCCAGAAATAGTAATCAAATGAATAACACAGACATAAATGGAAACAGTAACTTTTATACATTGCCTCATTACAACTTTTTTTTAACTCAGACTTTTACTTATTGAACCTTGAAATATGAACCGCTGAGGATTAAATTCTAGTAGGTTAATTTGAAGATAAACAAAACAATCCAGGCTTAGCATTCACGTTTAGTCCTACAATCCCAACAAAATGGAGTTAAATGTCATCACATCACTCATCTCCTGCCTTATTTCTCTGTTCTGTCACAGGGTGCCCAGATCCTGGTGTTTCCAGAAGACGGTATTCACGGCTTCAACTACACTCGTTCATCTATCTCTGGCTA
>JBAMHW010000019.1:11581078-11616167 GCA_037177495.1 Rhadinocentrus ornatus
TTATTATTATTATTATTATTATTATTATTATTATTATTATTATTATTATTATTATTATTATTATTATTATTAAGATGATAAGAGTATCATTCACAACCCAAATCAGAAAAGTTGGGACTGTATGGAAAATGTAACCCTTTTAGTGATTCTAAAAAATGTTTTAATTCTAAAAATACTTGTGTAAAGTGTAAATGTGCTTTGCTAACAACGCTGACCCGTACCGTAACAAAAACTGATCATTACATAATCTGCTTGGTCTTTTTCCATTTATAGTCCAGATCCCAAAGCATCCATTTCTTCCATACAGATTCTGATTATTGGTCTAAATTCAGTGCATGTTTCCACTGTGTGATCCCAAACTGCTTTCACAGATGAATATCAGATTTTCAGAAAACCTGGATCATTTGATCTGGACTTATTCTGCAGTTACTGTTCACACACACTCATCACAGTAGGAAGTTTTCTGCTGGAGATGCACTCTCCACACTGAAAGTAAGAAGAGGATACAAGGTGATCCACTGTCTAGAGTGTTGCACGAGGCAGCGTTGTGAGGCAGAAATGATGCTGTGGAAAAAGCTGCATTTTCTTTACAAGACATTGAGACCTGAAGATGATGCTTTTGACTGTGATGATATAAGTTTGGCTTGTACGTATCCACAATAGTACTGAGGGGCCAAAAAGCAGCAAACAGGTCAGCAGAGAGGACAACTCTTCTCCCAACCACATACTTATTCACACTGGCAGTAAACACATTTTCTTACATGTTGACACATTATATACATACATAATATCTATTTATTTTACCAGCGAGCTGAATCCTGGAGTGAACAACATCAGAACATCTCTTGAACATTTCAGGACTTCAGTGTGTTTATGAAAATAGCTCCAGATGCTTCTGAGCTCAAAGAAGTCTACGCCAACTTTAGGAAAGGTTCTGTTTTAAGTGGCATTTGTGAATTTAACTCTGTATGGTTTGGTGTCTTTGCCACTTACACACTGGAGATTTTTCAGTGCTTGAATAGTTTAAAGCCAGTGTGTAAGAATTACTCCCATCTAGTGGTGCACTAATATATTACAAGCAACTGAGTCGTGCTCTACTGGAGTCTCACCATTTAATTATTAATTAATTTAATTATAGTCGTTATTACGACTACGGAAGCCGAGGAGAGTCATAAATGTGAAGTTCGAGTGTCCCGTCAGGTGATGAGGAACAGAACGATACATAATAATAATTTTTTTATGGCAATAGGTTACAGGTGTGCCCTCCATGTATTTGGTATCAAGCTGCTGCTAACAGCTAATGGTATTGTATGAAATCGGTATTGTGACTTGCAGACTCAGAGATCATCTAATGAAGGGAGAGAAAGAGGGAGTAAAAGCAGGAGCAGTGGACTGTCGGCGCTGCTGTAACATTACTCTGTGTTTAATAACATGTCTTTCAGCTAATTTATCCAGGGAGGTGGGCGACGTATTGATAAAAAATTATTATTATCTGAGAGATATTTCTGCATTAGAACGCTATGTTGCATTAACTCACCTATCCAGCAGAAAGCTGCAACCACCGCATTAGATTTGAAGTCCCTCTCCTCATCAGCTGCTATGTATTTATAAACATCTAATTCTAAGCTGCGATTGTGATTAGACTTTGGTAAAATATGTATGTATAAAAGCAATTCTGGATTTATGCTAGTAAAATAGCAGAAAAAATACACACTGTACCTTTAAAGACCTCTGTACTGTAAAGGGGGAACTATTCAAACACTCTCCATTCCTTTTGAAACAAACTGTAGACCCTCTGAACACCACTGCTTCTCACATGGATGCTGCATTTGTGCCAAATCATGATTAACATTACCTTGTTATATTACTGTTTTGAAATAACATTATTATATTTTTTTATGTCATTATTGACCCTAAGTTAACCTATACCAACTTTTTTTTTAATAGCCCCCCAAAATTTGCATTTCAGGAAAAATTAATGTATAATAGCAAACTTAACTATATTGACAGGGAAAAAAATTTGTGTACATGATAAATATTGTATTTTGTTCGTATAATTGACAATAAGATTAAAGTAAAAGTATAAATCATTGCATTTTTTCCATTTTTCCCTCGTAAATGTATGGGTTTGACTATCTCACCCCACGGTGCAGTGCTGTCGTGCCCCAGCAGTCCTGAATGTCCACATTGGCTTCTTGACTCAGCAGAGCATACACACACTCTGTGTGTCCACTCAGCACTGCCAACATCAGAGGAGTCCTGGAGATGTTGTGGAATAATGACATAACTTAATAAGATTTTTTTTAAATTTAGTGTTCACCTGAAACTACTTAAACGCACAACAGCAGCATAACAAACATATAAAAAAGCCTCCAGATTTAATAATTTTATCTAAGCACACACATACACACTCACTGTCCATTGGTGTCTTGTGCATCCACATTAATGTGTTGGTCGTTGTTGCTCATCAGCAGGCGCAGGCACTCTGGGTGGCCATTCATAGCTACGGCAAACAGACACACACACACACGCTGTGGATTGACTTATTTCTATAGATTAGCAAGAATTATTTTTAGATAAATGGAAATATATTTTTTCAAGTGTGTTTTCCTTTTTTAAAGCCAGAAAATATGTCAGTGTTCCTTTCAAAAAGATTCCCACAGTCAGCTGTGTGTAGAAGCTTCAGATGGTATACCTGCAGCATGTAAGGCTGTCTTTTTGTGTATGTAGTCACGGGTCATGGGTGAGGCACCGTGATGCAGCAGCAGGGAGACACATTCCTGATGTCCCCTGGAGCAAGCCAGACTTAGTGGAGTCCGTCCCTCTGGGCTGAGGACGTCAACATCCACCAGGGATGACAAGAGAATCTCTAGTGCTCCACAGTGTCCGTGGTAAGCCTGCGTGAATGGAGAGAATGCAACAACAAAAAGACTTTGATATTTAAAGAAACTGTAAATTTTCATCAGTTAATCTCTAAACAGTCTCATTCTGGATATAAGAGACATATTGCAACAACTCCATGAGATTCCCAAACTCACTGCCAGATGAAGTGGACTGAGCGAGGCCTGACAGTCTGAGTCCCTCAGGATGTCTGTTCCGGTCGTCTCCATTAACTGAAACAGATTTGCACACGTGATGAGCCATAGCCCCGATGAAATTGCACAAACTTTTAGCAATTGCTTAACAATTTTTATTCATTCAATCTTTGGTGATCTGATCACAAATGGATAATTGATTGGCAGAATCATACTGATGATTCACAGAAACAAAACAAAATGCAAAAGAAAAAAAGAAAATTGGAGAGAAAAACAAAAACATTCATTCATTCATTATCTGCCGCTTAATCCATTGCGGGTCGCGGTAAGCTGGAGTCTATTCCAGCATTTTTAACAGATGAGAGGCAGGGTACACCCTGGACAGGTCACCAGTCCATCGCAGGGCGAGAAAAACAAGAACATAAAAGTTGATTTTAAAGTTTATATAATAAACAACAACAACAGCATTCTGAATGACTCTACGATCAACAGACTGATGTGTGGCAGGTGAGGGTCTCAGGATTGGATATAAATGGAGTACACATCAAAGACCGAGTCTCTCCAAGCAAGAATAAATCGTGGCTCAAATTTCATGAACATGTGTTTTAAACAGCACCTAAAGGAGCTAACAGTACTTGGTGTTGATACCTTCTAGATCCACTCAGAACATGTTACTAGGAGTTACTAAAACAAAGCAAGTTCATATTGCTTTAGATGGTTAATGTTCTTAATCTGATTCTAGTTAAACATTAATGGCTGGATTTGTTATGCCAAAAAAAAACATGTTTGTCTGATTAGTTACTTTACAATCTCATGTAATTAATACACTGACAGTTCACGCTTGTAAGTCTACATCACCTCTCTGCCCACTATTTGGAAACTCAATATGTCAGAAGGCAAATCTGCAATAAATTCTAGTTCTTAGGACATGGAGAGCAAATGAAAACGTTATTCCTCATGCTAAAATAATTGTAATCTATTCAGAGATATGATGGGTGCAAAGCTAATCTAGAGGAAACCAAGATCTAGAATTACATGAGTGGAAATGATTGTTCCAGTTCGACTTCTTGCAGTTTAAAAAATTACAGATGTCAATTTTAGAAAACCTTTATAGAAAAGGGGTTAGTAGATCAGAATAGTGAGATCTGATGACAATTTAATTTGAAACAAAATGCATTTTAATGTCAGGTGTGATCTGATAAAGAGTTGTTCGCTTGTGATCAGAAGTGTGAACATGAACAACAGAGTTGCTTCCCCTGCACTACAACAAAGGGAGCTACTGTTTATAAGAGCTCTGGGGGTGAATGAAAAGTCTTTCTTACCACATTTATAGGTCTCTCACTCGCAATCTGAAAGAAACAGATAAATATTTATGATTTCATGACTTGTTTAAATTTTTAACACTGTACAGGACATGCAAGACTTTAAATATTTATACATATGCAGCAACTGAACTTACAAGTTCCAGGCAGAGTGTGCGTCCGTAGGCTGAGGCATAGTGCACAGCACTGTAACCCTGTTGGTCTCTTACTCCTGGATCAGCATCATTTCTCAACAAGTACTCCACACATCTGACAAAGAACAAAGAGTTTTTTAAACAACAGCCTTTCTTTGATAATAGGGATATGTGAATAAACTGTAGAAATTAAACACAAAGCAGAACATACTTTCCATCAACGTCACCAGCAGCAGCGTAGTGCAAGGGGCTGGAGCCTCTCTGGTCCAGCTCATTAACACTTGCCCCGAAGCCCACCAAAGCAAACACACACTGATAGTTACAGTTTGCCGATGCATAGTGCAGTGGAGCCCTGGGAGTGTCAAAGAACAAACAACTATTATTTAGGGCAGTGAAGACTTTAAAAAATATTTCTTAAAACATTTTACAAAGTTTACAATCTCTTATTTCACAATTAGTCACAGCTTCGTGTTAACACAGCAGTCAGACCCCTTCGATCTAAAGATCTTTTTATATTTATGCTTACCTTCCAAAGTTGTCTTTCCTGTTGAAGTCTGCTCCTATGTTTAACAGCAGATTCAGACACTCCAAGTTCCTGGTTAAAAAGACAACTTTAACCATAAAAACTGACTTTGCAAACCAATGAGCCATTCAGAAATTAGCTGCCACTAAAATATGTCATTTTACATTACATATAAAAAAATATACTATAAAATTATGTAGAAAAACTGCAAAATTACGAACAAAGAAAGACAGAAACATGATGACAGACAGGAAGCATTAAACAATGCAGTAAGCAAAAATATTTACCCTCCAGCTGCAACAGCATGTAGACAGGTCCTTCCAAAGTCGTCAGGGGTGTCAATGACAAAGCCTGTACAAATATGCAATCAGTACAAATCTGGATGTCAACCGGGTGATTCCAAAGGCAAGGGTGGTATCAGCATGAATGTACCTGAAGACAGCAGCTTCCTGCAGCAATCCGAGAAGCCGCTGAGAGCTGCCAGGTGTAGCGGTAACATCCCATGAATGCCTCTTCTGAAAACACAAAACAGACAAGCCATTACAGGCCAGGTTTCTCCTTCCAGAGTTTAACCATCTCTACACATAAAAGTATTTTATTCTCATTTATTTATCTCATCAGTAAATAGTATATCAATTTAAAATAATGGAAAGTCAAATGTCAGGTGTTACTGACTTGGCAGTGTTGGCTCCGTGTTTGATGAGTGTTGTGATGATGAGTTCATGACCGTAGCGGGCAGCGATGTGAAGGGCAGTGTTTCTGCTCTTGTCTTCACAGTCAATCTCGGCTCCTACATATACACAGACAAAAGGTCCTCATGTATCTTTTCCATCAAAGGAGTATTAAAGAAAGAATAAAATAGAGAACACACCACAGTCTCTGCTCCTACTCTGATATGTCCATGTGTGAAAACAACAAGCACACTGTGAGGTCTCTCACCGTTTTGAATGAGGGCCTGGGAGCAGGAAAACCTTCCATGTGTAGCTGCCATGTGAAGGGGAGTCTTACCATCTTTACTCTGGACAAATGGACAGAGACAGGGCAGAGAGAAAGAAAGGAAATAAGATGACAGTTATGATTTATAAGTAGCTGTGTTGCAGTGCATGTACAGTGTACACAACACAACAGTGAATCTAATGCTGTTGAGACAGAAACTTAGAACAAACACAAGTGTAGACAGACACCATAGTAGGCCACACCCCCCCACACATATAATCCTTGAACAGCTTGCTGCCTCAGGGAGTCACTCCTCCCACCGCTATCTTCCATATGGCCCTGCATCTTGAGGCTGTGGGAATCCTCATATCAGTTTCCATCACAGCTACCAACGTGTTAACAACACCGTTCTTTCAGCTTTCTGCTCAATATAGAGGAGGTTCATTGTTCTAATGATCTTTCTATTACGGTATTTATAGAGAAAACACACAAGAGCTACAGCTTATAAACCCACTTGGGTTAAATCATTGTTACAAAAACTGATTTTCAGTTAACTCTGTGAATTCAGGGAGTAGTATGAAACTGCATTTGTGTGTAAACACACCTGCATGTTGATGCAGGCTCCGTGGGCCACCAGCAGCTCCTGGCACAGTGCCCCTTGGCGAGAAGAGGAAGCAAAGTGAAGTGCAGAAAATCCCCTTTCATTCACCTGAAGCAACGAACCACAAAACACTGTCAAAGCAAGTGCATGTAGTAGACATGCAAATCTTATGCAGCGCAGAGTGACGCTCACACACCTGGTTGACGCTGGCTCCCGCTTCGATGAGCTCACCAACCACAACATCCTGTCCATTGTAACAGGCCAGATGGAGTGGTGTGTTGCCATAGGCATTAATTTCATTCACCTATACAGAGAGAAACAATCTTGATATCCTTTATAACTACGAAGAAGCATATCGAAATGAGCTAAAACCACTTGCATATTTACTAATGAAAATCATTTCACACACAAAAAAAAACATTGCTAGTGTGCACATGCTGTGTGTACTGACATGGACACCCAGGCTCAGCAGGTAGTGCACTGTGCTGCTCATGCCACTGGAGGCAGCTGCATGGAGTGGTGTGTAGGCCTTCTTGTCCTTACAGTCCACCTCAGCTCCACTGGCCACCAGTAACTTCACAACTTCCAGATGACCTGATGGATTGGCGTAAAAAGAGGATGCATTCAGTTTGCTCAAAATGTTAATCTTCTAGGGCTGGGTGCCATTACTAATTTCCTAAATTGATTCACAACAGCCTATTTTAATTAGATTTCAATTAAATCCAATTTGATATTGATTCATTTACAGCTAACTGTGTAACACCACCTATTTATCTTAAATATTATTCTCAGATAACTATTTTCATAAAACACTGAGTGTATTTACTTGACAATCAAAATTGGTTATCTGGGAGCAATCAGATTACTGTAATCTGATCTGACAAATCTACGTGTATTTCTGAAATACCATAACAATAAAGCATTTCCCCTGAATTAGAGCCATAAAAGATGTGATGAATAAAAAAGAAGAAAAAGAAAAAAAACCCACTCAGGACAGAAAAAAAGTTTTGAAACCGTCTCATTCAGTGAAGTCGCTCTAAATATCCTTAAAGTTCAAACCTCAAATAACGTATCAATGTTAATAAAACCTACAAAAAATATTAGATCTATTTAAAGACATAATACAACTCAGAAATTCCTAGAATGACGTAGATTCAGCTTGTTCAGCTGTGTTCATTTCCATGACGACCACATCAGCGTAACACCGGAGCAGGAGAAATTCTCCATCTGCTCCTCACTGGAGCAAGATGCTTCCATAGTCACCTCCCTGAGGGAATTTTGAAAACTCATATTTTTGTCTGATTTTCTGCTGGTTGACGTGTTTTCTGATGAGTGCACTCTGTCCTCTGACGGAAACCTGTGTGTGCGCGCATGTATCCATGTGTGCTCACTGCCGTGGACACAGAGAGCAGCTATGACATGTGGTCAGGTAAATCAGATAATCATCAGCATCGACTGTTTACATTTTGATAAAAGGACGAAGTGTAAATCTGTTCTAGGGGTATTGTGACTTTAAATGACCATGTTGGATTTATTTCGAAGTGCATACATGCATAGTGACATCACATCCCATTGTGGAATGCGGCGGCGCCTCTTAGCGTTAGCTGCTAATGTGAGCAGGAATACGCTGCAAAATACTTAACAGGTGAATGCAATCCACACTGGTGACTGAAAACATTCTTAATTTGATATCTCGGCAAGAGAAGCTAATTTTATACGGAGGCAACAAAGGAAACCAGTTGTGTTTGTAAATATGCTAAGATCTCACCGAGCCTCAGTAACTCACGCGAGAGTAGGGTCACGTAAAGGACGTAAAGAATAAACAAAAAACAATCTCCAGGTTTAATGAAACAATATTGGATTTATTTCATTTGAATCAATTCAAATAGATTTTTTAAAACCAGCCCTAGCAACTTCTGTCATCTATTAAAATTACAGTCCTATATAATAACAAACTCACCCATGTAGGCTGCCCAGTGGATAGCTCTCCTGTCTTTCTTGTCAAATGCATTAATGTTGGCTCCTCTGGACAGCAACAACTTCACCATCTGACAGACAAATAAAAGTAAACATCAGATCATGTCTACTTTCTGTGTGTGCATTTAAGAGAAAGAGACCAACCTCGACATGTCCACTGAAGGCGGCGTGGTGCAAGGCAGTGCGTCCTGCCCGGTCAGATACACTGACATTGCTTAACAGTGGGACCAAAGCCTCTGCACAGCGAACTGCCTTGTTGCTAGCAGCTACATGGAGCGGTGTCTGCCAGTTCTTATCCCGAGCATTTACATCTGCACTGTGCTTTAACAGGACTGCCACCGCATCCTGAACAGAAAGATAGCATGTCTTAGTCTGTGCAGACATGCGGTTCACAGGGTAACACGTAACAACACTCAAAGTACATGCCAGTGTTTAGAGGTGGCTGTAAGAGTGGTTTGAAAATCTGTTGCTATTCTTATGGAGCTTTTATGCTGAAAATAGCACCAAGAAAGCAAAAGAGCACAAGGAACTGCGTTAGTGAGAGCATAATGCCCAGAGAAGAATAGGTAAGGAATTAGAGTGTTTAAGAAAAAACACTTAAGGCACAGTGGTTATGTCCATTTGTGCCTTAAAGGCCAGATAGTACAATACACAGAAAAGCAATCCATTTACCAATAAGATTACCTAAATAGGATTCGTGCCTTCAGAGCATTCTGCATTTTCAAACCTTTTAAATCTGTTTGTTTCTCTCGTAAACTGCATGCTGATATTTACTGTATAAAGCTGCTCAATAAAATATTTTAGTTTTCTGTGGTGGCAAAACAAAAAGTCTGAAGCAGTGACTGAAAAACATCACATTAAGACTAAGTTACAGTTTGGCTTCTGGTTTCCTCTGATAACACCCTGATTTTATAAGCATGTGTCATGTGACAAAATCATCTACCAATTCAGATAAAGACTATATCTATGTGGTGATTTTGGCTATATTTACATGCCATACGATGACTTAAAAACACTGTACTTCGGTTGCTTTGTCTCTGTCGTGATGGTGACACCACCAGCATGTACCACCTCTCACTCAATAGAGTGCCCAGCTTACTGGAAGCATACAGGTTGATTATTTCCTTTGTGAAGGTTTTTCATGAAAGTCAGTATATATTATTCCCTTATGGTTTTTCAAATGAGAAAAAAACTTGGTGAGGGGTCTGAGAAGTATTTAAATCTGGTGACAGATCAGCTAAGTTGGCAAGACCAACTCTGCGTCATGTTACCTCACTACATGAAGCCACAGCTCGGTGAAGAGGAGTCAACCACTTGTTATCTTTGGCATTAACTCGAGCTCCTTGAATGAGAAAAGAAAAAAAGTTAACATTGGCAATTTGCATTTTATTTTGTTTCTGGTCTCTTTTGGTCATTTGTATATTTGACTGTCTGATAATGTTCGAGATGAAATCCAAAGGAACACACTCTTGGAGAAACAAAAATGGCAAACAGGGTGAAAACAAGGAAAAACCTAATTAACTAACAAACAAACAAAGCCCACAAAAACTCGTTACACAGTTTATGACACAGCAGTGTCTGGAAGGTATTAAACTCCAGTGATCCTCTTTGGCATAGCTGTGAAGCTAAAATAGCCCTGAAGCTACACCTGTTGCTAGACACACACATCGTCACACACTTACCCAATCACTCAACTATACTCTACTCCTCCTTACGTGTTTAGCGTATTTCAAGGACCCCAAAAAAAGACTATCAAATAATTATAACATCACAAGAAATGTCTCTAGTCACCATGAAACGTGTGGGAATGAGAGAAATGATAACTATACAGGTACTTCTAGGAGTTTAGGAAAAGTGCAGAACTTGATGGAAAAAGGATGTGAATAAACTCAGAATAACGTGGTACTGATAAATTCCAACAAATTTGATTTATTAAAGCTCAAAATTGTATCTTTTTTTGGAGGAAATTAATAACAATTATCTTCATGTCAATTATATTTGACCTTCCAGAAAACAACTCAGAAGATGTAGTGTGAGCACTAATGGAGTTGATGACCGCTGCATTAAAAGGTACAGTGTGTAAAAATTACTGATGTCTAGTAGTAAAGATTGGCATAAAATGACTTAAAATACCAAGCCCAGTTGAGAATGAACAGTGACCAAAATTCTTCCAGACTTAAGCATGCTTTGATCTGCAAGTGGACCCACAGGTGCGGCAATGACTCCACTACAGGTAACTCCTTCAAAATTGTGTACCTGTGTACCGCCTACTTCTATTAGCCTTTTAAGGCGTTACTTATCCCTAAAGGTTCCTTGGCACCTATCATATAAAGCTGGTACTGCAGTCTTACAGCTTAGAGGGTCCTCGCTTCACATACAGAAATGTTTGTCCGTTCAGAGCCATGTATGTTGACCCACAGCAAGGAGATATAAATGGCAGGAGGATAAAAACACAATTGTCACTTTTGTAAAGTAGATTGGATACCTAAAGATCCACATTTGTCATTGTCCTTTGATTTTGTTACACAGTGCACCTTTAAGCTTGGAAAGAATTAATACTAAAGGAAAAGGATACTGAGTGGAAATTAAAATCAAAAACAGATAGATAGATTGTAGCTAGAAAGGCAGAGCTGTGGTGTTTACCTGAGAGGATGAGCAGTTCGATGATCTCAGCGTCTCCCAGGTAGGCTGCAGCATGCAGCGGAGTCCGCTTCTCATTGTCCTGAGAGGGCATTACAAAACAGAGCTACAGCTGAAAGTATGATCAATATTTCTTTTTCATAAAAAGACTGGTCATACAGACACACATGATGAGATAAAGGAACAAAATCTATAAACCTTACACTGTAGGAGACCACAGGAAACATGAGACTACCGCCACAAGGAGAAAAATGCCATTCATCTCTTCACTTTTATTCTTCTCTTCACTTCATCATGTAAACACTTCCTGCTGCATCATCCCCACTCTTTCTGTTTCAGTGCAGCAGAGAGCAATTAGCAAAGTGGGGCTATAAACGAATGTCATGTGACTGCGATAGGCCTGGACCAATGTGCTGACTGCAGGGAGACTCAGTGAGTTGACCCCAACAATAAAGACCCACAGAGACAAAAGCACTGGTCAAGAACAAAGAACAAAACACTGTTTAAACTGAGAAAACATTTGCTGCAGGACTTAGCTCAAAAGCAAATGATATGCCAACAAAAAAGGAGAGATCAGGTAAAAGGTTGCGTCCTTAAACTATCTGATAGGCTGGAGACATATAAACCAACACCTCTATAAAATAGAGAAAGCTATCAGAAAGCATCCTGGTAGTCAATCACTATGTACCCATCTCAGTGTTGTTTTCTTTGCTGTCATTTATGCACCAAGTTGTGTCTGAGCTTGAAACCAGAATGACAAAAGCACAGGAAAGCAAGAACAAAACAAAGCTGTCAAATACTCTTTGGAAGGAGAAATTCAGGTAAAGTCAGACACATCTGATCAACCTGAGGCAGACAAACTGGTACTTACCTGGATGTTGACATCCTCTTTCTTGAATATGAGAGAGCGAACTTCATCTGGGTCCACGTTGAAGATGGCTCTTAACAGTGATGGCTTTAGAGACATTAAAAAAATAGGAATCTTTAATTTCCGAGGTACTCATTTTCTATGCTGAGTAACAACTATGTTATCAGTGAGAGTTATGATAGTTACAAATGAAAGAGTCTTGCACACACCGAGTATAATCCCAGGCTGGGACAGACTCAATGGTCACATATGGCTGTACACAACCTATTGGTTATAAAAGAAGCAGCTACAGGATCCAACACTTACACACATGCACACAACCTTTCAGCTTAGGGTTGCACTCTCATGTCACGTATTGCTAGGAGCTGATTAAAATGCAAAATACTGGTGTAAACATGAAGGGAAAGTTGGAGACACTATAAAAGCTGTCTAAAAATAGAAAGGGGGTTTCGTCTGCTTACATGACAGTGTTAAGTGTTGTGTTCTTGAGAAAGATTTACCAGAAGGCAGAACTGCAAATAAATGAGATGCACAAAACCACTCTAGGCTGGCACATCTCTTTCACTATTTCTCAGCCTAGTTTATCCTCTCGTGCATAAATGTAAACAGCTGGTATGACAACATGCTGCTGTCTTGTAATAAGATGAATATATGAACAGTGTTGTCCTCGAGTCATAAACCTTCAAGAGATACTGGTAGGAAGTGGAAGCAAAGATTACATTCAAATTAAAAGTGATGGGAAGTAATATTTTAACCTGACAAGTCAACTCTGGACTCTAGGTTAAAATATTGTCCTGCTTTTTTGTGGTTTGTTTGTCTGTGAGGCCTAAATTTAGCCTTGAATGTTACAGTAAAAGAAACAATAATGAAACTAAAACCAAATAATCTACAAATGAAAAACTTAAACACTGAACTTTGGAAATTGTCCTACATTATCTTAAAAGACCACCAGTTATCTCATTTTTACCCTTATTTCTACAGCTGATGATCCCATACTGTTCTCATAATGTCACTTATTATACAGTTGACCAGTGAAACAGCGACTGTGAAGCTATGCAGTGGCCCTGAGCACAAACCCTGTCATCAGAGCCAGCACATCTTCTCTAACCCCCCACCAAACACATGCACACACACACACCTTCTCAGTGGAAGGTCCAGTTTCACTAGCTTAGTTGCACCTTATCCATCCAGCACTGGAAACTACAAAGACCAGGCTTTGATGTTAAGCTATGCTAACCTGTAGTCTTCTCATGTACCAGCAATATACCGGTGCCATATTTAGAGCTAGATGGCATGTGTTAGCAGTGCATTGTTGTTTTATGCAATGGGACATGTTTGTACTTCAACATAAGTTTAAAATTAGAGAGTCCACTGGTCTGCTTAAAATACCATTCGATGCTATCATTTGCTTATAAAACTGCATATAAACATGGCAAAAACTGCACAAAATGTTAAAATAAGAAAAGAAATTTGAACAAACTGATGTCAACAACACTGAGCAGAAGGACCCGTCTCACCTTGTCATCCTGAGCGGCAGCCCTTTCAGAGGCATGATGGGATCTGCGGTCGGGAGATTTGGGCCGAGGAGGTGGGGATGAAGAAGAGGGCTCATCCTCCTCCACCTCCTCCAGCACCACGATACACACACGGCTAGCCCGCTCTGACCGCATCAGGAACAAACACTCACACACCACGCATACACTCTTGCTCACACTTACTCACACACATAAAGACACAGAGTTCCTTCTTACATATGTGCGCAATCCCATAGCGCAAAGGTATGCAATAAATCCCATAGAGTGTTTTCCATAAACAAACGCTGCACATCTTCATGTAAAATCCAATGGCAAATCCAACTTTGTCCTCTAGCTGTCAGTGTACATTTTTAGCATGAATCCTCCTCTTCAACCCACACTCACTCTCTGAGAGCAACCGTAGCAGAGACAGCAGGGAATTCCTCTGCGTAATGGTGGCGGTAAGAGGCATGCGGCAGAATGAGCTTGTGCTGCCTAGCAGCATGCAGGAAGACACATATTCTCACTGTTACGTTGCAGCCAGGAAAACACACACACATAGACGCTATTGCGGGTGGGGCAGGAGCACCCAATGTATGTGTGGGTATGCATCGCTCATTTCAGGCAGACTGCTGAAGCCAGCTCTTTCAAAGGAGGGGGAGAAGAAGGGGGAGGGGAGTGGGAAAGAAAATGAAAGAGTGAGAGAGGGAGAGACATCATTCCAGGCAGGTACCCATAGCTGGATAAAACACAAACAAAACTGAGGATGAATTTATCTAAGAAAAAAACAAAACAGGAAGGGGGGGGGGGGGTGGGAGGAAGAAAATGAGAAGCTGAAATAAAGAAACTGAAATAAAACGAAAAGTGAAATAGTGAAAGTTACAGGAATGTAAAGAATAAAAGAAAACAAGAATTTGAGACAGTTTAAGAACAATTTTGTTATGGAACTGGGATCAGATTGTGTACTGAATGAAGATGGTTTATGAGACGTGCAATTTTACATCAATGTGAGGTGTTAGTGTTGTTTAGACTGTGGTAAAAATATAAGTGAGGGTGTAATGATGGTTTTGTAGTAGAGACCACAGTAACAAAACAATTTTCCTCTATCTCCAGAAAAATAAACAATAAAAAACAACATTCTGTTTATTTGGCCTTTGTCAGCTTTTCTGATTATGTTTCTAACTGTAACAAATGACTCACATGACTCTTTTTTAATGGTTTTAGTGCATGTCCAACACAGCTCTGATGTTTCACATTTTTACTGTTTTTGTACATTTAAGTAGTGATGTCAAATTAACTAAAGTACTCTTTATATTTTGTTAAATGAGCAGGCTTGAGAACAGCATGACAAAAACAAAACCATGTGAACAACAATGTGGTGCAGTTATTAAAATTCCCTTAATAGGATTTAAATAAAGTCTTCAGGGTTAAAATGTTGACGCAAAAATAGAAGTGGTCATTAGTCCAAAATAAGATAAAATTGAGAAAAAAAATTAATGTAAAGCCTTTTTAGTGGAACAGTGGCATAGCTTCAAAAGTTCCCATCTCATTATAAAACTGGAACAAACTGGCTTTGCCAGAGAATGTGAGGGTAGCTAACAAGACCAGTCTGTGCGTGCATGTCTGTGTGTGTGTGTGGCTCAGTCTCCTTCATATTCAACACAGATCCTAAAAGGAACAATCTTGCCAGGCCACACAACCCCATTAACTGCGAGGGAGGGACAGCTCAAGGGAGGGCAAATGAAAGGGAGAGACATAAGTTTGAATGTATTTGCCTTACAAGTTAGAGACTTAATATGAAACATAGCATAGAAACTCTATGTTCAGCAATCAAGTTGACAGAACCAATTTGCATCAAAAGCACAAACAAAGAACTCGTGTTTGGGGATGCAAAATATTCAAACAACCAATGTTTAGTCTGTCTTTCTCACTAGCACTGGAGATACTTTCAGCACATTTGCCAAAAGATATTTACAAAGCAGATTTGTTGTAATTTGCCAAAGAGAGTCTACTTATAAACTATTCATGCAAGTTACAGATGTAATCAAGACTCAGTAGCAGAGCAACAAGAGGTTGCATTAGAAAGAGGCTGGAATACTTTTATAATGTGTATATGATTGATCAATAGCAAAAAAAAGACTAACATAATTGCATCAGGTAATCAGATTAGGTATCTGATGAGATGGGACACAAGGAAAATAGAAAGCTGAACACAATCTCATATCAATAAAATGATGTTAACACAATATTATCATGCATGCAATTTGATTTAACCCTTTCACAACTTTATGAGAAACTTGATGCGATGGTACACGCGTGAGTGAAATTATCCAGGCTTATGCTGACCTCTGCTCAGGCCCTGCGACAGGATGCAGTAGTGAATGTAATGTAATCCCAGAATAGAAACACAAAGGTCAGCATGTGTTGGCTGGTGTGCGCGTGTGCTGGCACACATGCTCCCACAAACAGCAATAAATTTGCTGATATGCAAAGATTTGAAAGCTTTAAAAGATCAGTAGAGGGAGATATGTATTCAAGCTTCACCATTTTGACATTATGTATAACTAATACTGTTGTGTTTATACAAAACTGTAAATCAGCAGCTTCACAATGAAGCTAAATCTTTTATGGAACATGTGAGTAACCTGGCGCACTGACTTCATCCCCAAGCAGAGACACGTTGTGTGTAACAATTTTCACACATTCACTGCAACCCTGGAGGGTCTAAATGAGAAAATGCAAAGATCTGCAGAATCCACTTCTGAAATATAGCAAAGATCAACCGATCCTTTCATCTCGTAAGAAGTATGGAAGACCAGCAAGAGCATCAATATGTGAAAGCAGAGGCTAATCCCCCAAATAACGTTTACAGCTAGCAAGCATTTTCTGCTTCATACACTTGTGACTGACTTCTGCTTCTTTCCACTGGCTTATAACAATATAGTGGGTACCTTCCAATACTTGTGGTACTTATATCAAGACCAAGTAAAAACAAATGAACACCTAAAGCAATCATGATCTACTAATGTGTGATGCTTCGCCATTATTTGGTGATATTCCATATTGCTTATGTATAAATAATTAGAAGATCCAGGCAATCTACACCTATGAAAAATAGTATTTTTGAAACTTATTAATAATAATAATAATAAGTTCTTCTTTAATGATGACTATTTATTTTTTCCTCAGTCAGGACTAAATAGCCTGATGAGGACATATTGGCTTGTTTCTAAGCAACAGGACGCCCTCTAGAGGCCAAACAAACAGAGGGCTTCTCTAAAAGTGACACTACTGCTTGTCTCCAGTTTAGCCCGTCGGAGTGCAACTACTTCTGTCCCTTTGTCCTTTTCTCTATCAGCAAGCAGCACAGTGAACAATAGAAAATAGAGAGTGGCTCCTAATCACAAAAACTCTCAGTTCGTGTGCGTGCTTGCTGACTGCCCAGAAGACTGGTCAGTTTAGAACAGGCCACATAGCTGCACAACCAATGACCCAATTTCATGTCTTTTTTTTATTATTATTTTACCAAACTTCAAAGAGCCAAATGGTACCATCTTATTATTTTGGTCAATTATGAACCCCTGTATTTCGCTGCCTTGTACCTGTGACATGCGCAATGACAATAAAGTTGAATCTGAATCTGAATCTGAACTTAAATCACAATTTCTATGCCTAGAATGACAGTGTCCCAATTAAATAATCACCAAACTATAACAAATTACTTTAAAAAGTAATCTAGTTTTCAAAATAAAGCCAATTTTTTCCAAGTAGTACTACAAGTACCTACAAGTACGTTTAAACTGGTAGTTTTGTTTTGGTAAGCAGATGCATGTTGCCTGGCTCTAGAATACAGAACCAGTCCACAACACTGTCTATCTGAATATCTGTCTATTAGACAAAGTCAGAGAGAAATTTCACATCAGTGACTTTAACAGAAGTTAAGTCGGCAAAATCCTGAAAAACTTGATTTAAGAAATATTTGAGCATGTAAGCATGAATCCTTGATTGTGCCACTGTGTTGGCCCTGATGAACCGGTAACCTGTCGAGGGTGTACCCTGCTTTTCACCTGATGGCAGCTGGGGATAGGCTTCAGCTCACCCATGATCCTGCATTGGAGTAAGTGGGTACAGAACATGGATGCAGGAAAAATTTGGTAAATGTGACAATGACATAGACAATAACTGAAATTATTTAATAAAAGTAACTGTATTTTTTTGTTTTATCTCCAAGGAAGGGGGACAACATATGTGTGACATGTTATCCCCATGTTACTGACAGGCATGCCTGGAAGAGTGCAATAGGAGCTTCTGATCAGATCACGCCTGGTACGTTCCCCATATTGAGACATTGCTATGAAAGAGAACCATCTACCATACACAGGTTTTATTCCCAAGCATCAATCATTACTTATTTACTTCACAAGTGCAATAAAAAAATTCTAATTATACAATATGTTTGTGTATACAGATTCTGTAGCATTCTTTCATTAACTTAACTTTTTCTCTTCTAGTTTCATCTTCTCGTTGCTTATTCTTACAGGTTTTCAGGCAGCTTTCTATACTCTCAATAGGCAAATAGCTCTTCTAAAAAAAATTCACACAACACACAATGTGCTTTGTGCAAATGCTGCAAAACTACCTGCTACCTTGGAGGCAGCACCCGGTGGATTTGGCCTAATTACTAAACGCAGATGAAGCGTTTGGAGCAACACCACCTGCTATTTCAGTTCAACAGACTTTTATCTGCAACAACAGGTGACTGACCGAACAACTGCTCAAAGAATATGTGTAAAGAGCTGAACCAAGACAGCTGACATAGTCAATATCGGGTAGTGAATTGATCTGTTTTAGGTTCATTTGGAAATATAAAAACAGTAACTCGGTGTTATTAATGCAATAATACGTAGAAAGACTACGAGTTACTATAACAGAAGGGACACAAAAGAGTTAGCTACCCTACTTATAACATCATTGCTATGCAGCTGTGTGTGTTCATCCGTCCATCACCACAAACAGAAACACAAATTTTATCGGTCTAAAGCACCTAAGTGACTGAATCTATTATTAAACTGTTGGAAAGAATAAGGTTAGTATGGCAGCAGGTGATACGACGTAAGCACGCTTTTAACGTCAACTCATATATTGTTTTCTGGCTACTGCTAGCTAGTTGGCTAACATGTCAGATAGGTGACTTTTTGATAGAAGCGATGCAACATTAGCTTAACCTTTTACAGCTTTGTTTGTATATCCACATGTACCTGTCACTACGGAGAAACATTAACTGCTACTGATAGTTAAGCTTTAACTTAAGTTAATGTGTGATACTTAGTTTTAACTATTGATATACAGTGATTATTCCAACAAACTGTTTTATGTTTTACGAAAATTGGCACAGGCAAGGGGACTTAACGACAGCTAAACAGATGTTTATGTATAATCTTACCTGGTCTTGTATCTTCAACACAGCCATGTTCCCTGTATAAAACTAAATAAGGAGACAGTAACCCACCCAGGAGTTACTGTAAATAAACTAACTGGGGGAAGCTGAAAAAGAGCAGTCTGCCGCGGAGCCACTTCCTCCTCTTTCCTGTCAGGAATACTCACTAGATTATGGGAAAAACATCACACACAACAAACTGCTCTGCTGTCAGCTCACACCCTGCATAGGTTTGGAGGGACGGCCCATCCAGCAGCATCACTGAGACTACAAGTCCCTACAAGTCCCCGTTTTATTCACATTTCCCTCTCTGTTATTGTGTAGCCTTCTCTGAAACTTCCGATCGACTTTATTTTCATAACGCACATGACATGATATTAAACAACACAGTGAAAAAAATCATTTTAAAATAAATACATCCATGGTTTTTCTATTAAAATGCTATATAGTGCTAAATTTCATATAATAACTGAATTACCCATTTCATCACTGTTTTCTGTTTTTGTTTTGTTTTTTGTATGTGTGTGTGTTTGTTGATAATTTCTCCTAAATAACCAATAAGATTTACAGTGAATTCAGTTTTTAAAATAATCCAAATTTCTATAAAAACCAGAAATGCTTTATTAGTTCTAGGAGGAAATTGTTGGATTGTATTGGTCTTTAAAACAATTGCTGTAAATACAATGAGACACAGTAAAAGAAAAAGAAACATATGACAGAAAAAGAATGAAAGTGAAAAGGAGAGTAAGGCGCTGAGTTAGAAAACTAAAAATAAAAGACATTAACAAATGGGTAAATGTCTAGCTGGTTCAGAGCTAATCTACAGTGATGGTCACAGTAGGATATATAATGTAATAATTTGGATTTTATCCAACAAAACAGTTTTTAGTTTGTTTGTAGCTGCTGTTTTTATTATTTATTTTATTTAATTTTGCCAGTCACTCAAAGAAAATTGTTTGAAATTATTATGCACATTATTTTCAAAACATAAAATCAGTTGTAAATAACTGAAATATTCACCGGTTTTGTTTTTTCATTACATTGAAGCTCATCTTTCCAATAATAATAATAATACTAATTGTAAAAATTATATCAAGTTAAATAGGAGACATTTACTGAACTCGTAAGTCACTGGATTGTTTCTATGTGGATCTCATTTGAGGATACCAGAAAAGGTAAAATACCTTCCTAAGTAGCCTTCATCAGGCACTCGTTGAAATAGTTGGAAATTTTAATTTTCAACTATAGAAAAGAGTGTTATTATAATATTGAAGGATTTTACAAGACTTTAAAGCTTTTTTTCTCTAAAATATCAAAAGTTACACAGTTGTAACTAATAGTTTTATCTAATGTTTTTGCTTAAGCCTAATCTCAGTGAAGAGCTGGGATGTAGCCCAATCTTTGGTGATTGGTGTGGAGAACTCAGTGTGGTTCCATGATTTTATGGACTAGCATGCAGAGGCATTTTGTTGATCAAATGAAGTGTACAAATATGGTTCTTCACCTAGTAATGATTTAAAGATCGTCCTTTTAAGGATGCGCCACAGGTTTTCAATGGTATTAGAGTTAGGGATGATGGTTGCGACATCATGTGTTTTTCTCCTTTTATACACAGCAGCCTGATTGAATGTCTTCCTTTTTTATGACATAAAATGGTACGTTAGAAATTACACAAAGAAAACTGCAGTTTTGAGACACTTTTTTTTTTAATTAATTGGAATAAAAAAAAACCAATGGTGTAGGAACAAGTTAAAACATAAACCTATTTAATATCAGGGAGAATACCTTCTTCTTGAAGGCAGCAGCTGATATTCTGAAAACAGAGTAACCCTCTAGGGTCCTCTCTGCCTTCTTTATAGCCCTAATTCTTTTTACAACTAAACTAAATTATTTATCTTTATACTACTGGTTTTGCTGCACACTTGTATAATATGATCCAAACTTTTCTTATTCTGGTTTGGGTCTTCTTAAGAGACCTAAACAAGCAAATAAAGGACAAACAGACTCAAAGCAAGAATAAAACATTTTCCAAAAAGACTGTTTCCATTAAAACTCTTTTGTGTACAAAAAAATGTATTTCCGCTGGGTGAGCCTTAGCACAGATGGCGTCTGTTTCCAAACAATAACTTGTCATCTATCAGTATACCCAGGTATTTATATTTATCCACCACCTCAACTGCCTGGTCATCGATACAAACAGGAGAAAAAGGAAAAGTCTTCCCATGGAAATCAATGATCATTTCTTTAGTCGTAGTCGCACTGACTTCTAAAAAAAACTTTTCTGTGAGGCCTGTGACAACAACGCCATAATTTCAGTCCTTATCATGGAGTAGAGGGACTATTCATCTGCAAACCTAATTATGTGTTTATCCTGAATATAGCTAGTCAGTTTATTAAACACAGAAATAACAGTGTTGTGGAAGATTCTACGATCAGCAGACCACTTTTTGGTCAGTAAGAGTGTCATGATGGGGTATAAACAGAACAAGTCCACCAGGCAAACATTGCTCACCATTTTGAGCCAAATCCCACATGGATTAAATGGATATGTGAGAAATGGATGGTGGGTTGTATGTGACAAGGATGAGAAAAGCTTTTGAAAGCACGAGTTCCTTAAAATGATACTTTCTGTACTTTATATGATTAGAAACAAGCCGATAAGTGGAGCTTTATTCAAACACTTATGTTGGATACATACGTTCATTCCAAAGAGATCTAATCAATGCTAGACTAGCATTAATCTCACTGTTATGCTGGGGCAGGGAAGGTGTCACAATGAAAATAATGGACCACTGTGGGGACAAACTTGTCTGGGTGGTTCGGAAGCTGTGCACTACAGCCCTATGGTTTTAGTGTGGCCCTGGCCTGCCCTGATCTTGGTGGTTTCCATGGTGATGTTTTCTTGGTGTAAAAGAATCCAAGAGATACTGTTACCTCGCCTGGTTTCATCAGCATCAAGCCTTCAGACTTAAAACATTACAGCAGGATACCGGAAACAATAACAAGTCCATTTAAAAAAAATTTTTTAAGGAAATTAAATAAAAACAGAAAGAAAAACTAAAATAAAATAGATAAAGTGCAAAAAAATAAAATTCCAACGTGGGTAAAAACTGAATTAAAACATGATTCAGTTTAAAAATTCAAACCTAAAAAAAACATATGGAAATTTGGATTTCGAAATAAAAACTATTGGAATGCAGCAGAGTACAGGTGGGTCTTTAATTTGGATTTTGGATGTGTGTGAATGCTGAATTGAAGCGTGTATCTAATGCAAAAGACCTGACTGATATCTAACTGATGACTCTTAATTACATCTGGTTCTTGCTTATCTGTCACTATGTACTTGAAGTTCTAGCTGAAGGACACGCTGAGCCAGATGATTCTATTAAAAACACAAGTTTTAAACATTCATAGAGCTAAAATAGTTCAGAATTTAACCAAGTATAGAAAAAAACCCGTTTTGCGCAATATTCTAATTTTTTGAGTTTCACTTGTATAGAGAACGGCAGAGAGCTGAAGGTGGTAGAGGTGGTGCTGTTGGAGGGCTCGCAGAATGACTTTGGTGCTGGTGCTCTGCCAAAGTAGGTTTTTGTCAGATTTAGGTTTATCAGTGTCAAATTTTAAATATTTGACACTGGTTTCCAGGCCATTGGTACTCAAACAAAACTGGCTTTTGTCAGATTTCAAGGCATTGATACAAACATTTAAAACTGCTCTATTTGTTCTCTGGGTATCTAAAAATATAAACTGTTGCTCCTACATTCACTCAAAATGGAGTTACTCACTCAAGCAGATTTGGTTTGCTTTACCAACCCACCGTGTTGTTCACACATTGTGTAGAAACAAACCATTAGCAACTTATCCTCAGGAGGAGTGTGTAAGCAATATCATCTTTGCAGATCGTGAAAAAAAGAGCAGTTTCCTAAAATATGTAATCTCTTTATTATACAAGCCAAGAATAATTTACATAGTTTCATATACTGAATTGAAAGATGTTCACAGATTTGACATGCGAGTCAAACTGCATGACTGTACTGCCCTGAATACTCTTCATTGTAGATGATTTTAAATATACAACAGGAATTGTAGCTTAAAGGTTTACTGAATCTATAAAACTGTAAAAGAAAATACACATAACTATGCAATAATCAGTAACTGTTTACAAAATACTAAAACAAAACAAAAAAACAAACAACTGTTACTTATCTGTACAACCCCCCCAATGCAAGGATTAAAAAGATGCGACGTCCCCCACCTTTTGCCACTAGTCATATAAAATATGTACAGTACTGACAACTTTATATTAAATAACATTAAGGACTTGAAAAGAGACATCTTCCTGATTGTTTGAGTGACATTATATGATTTAAAATATTGTTGCACAGAATTTTAATGATTCAGTCACTAAGTTCAATGATTCTTTTAAGTAACTACTAGTGTTATTTTGCAAATCACACATGTCAGTGCCGTTTGGCGCCCCCTAGTGGGGTTTATGAACCACTGCTCTGTCTTTCAAACTATGTTTATCATTTTGGGTAAGATTATCTTTACATGAGGGTTTTGATCATTTAGACATCTGTACAGTTTCACCCATTTAGTCCCCTTGGTAGATGGAATCTCTTATGCCGTTTCAAACGAGATTCACTAGAAAATTCTTTACCACATGTCCCACATATGTTCCTTTTGTTGTGACTCCGCTCATGCTGAACCAAACTCTCTCTATACCCCAGATGTTTTCCACAAATCCCACAAATACAGGTTTTATCATGTGCATGCGTACGCACGTGTGTCCTCAGTGTGTACATGTAATGGAAATTCTTACCACATGCTTTGCAGCAAAAAGAGCCTGATGAATTCTGACAAGCAGGTAACTGTCTTGCTTTCTTTGTATATAAATACATGGAGGGTAAAGATCTTTTAACAACTTCCTTCTTCTTTGGTTTGAGCTGATTTAAACCTGAAATTGTTTGGGTTGTGTTCGATTCCTTACTCTTGCTGCAGCTCCCAGTCTCTTCAGCAGTACTGCTTTCAGCATGTTGGTCTCCTTTAGCTGGATCAGACATTTCTGAAACACCAGTATCAGGCTCAGTCCCAGTACCCAATGCCTGAGTTGAAAAATTGGGCAGAGGATTTCTGATGCAGATGTCACTTATGTCTTGGATGCAAGTGTCTATACAGATTATGTTTAACCCATAGTCTTGGTTTTGATTTAGTTCAAGACTTTGTTCTCTCATTTGACCATTTCCATTTTGTATCAGGTCTTGCTGGTCATACTGCACCTGCAGATGTGTCTCTAGAATTAAATAAAAAGAAGGAGAAAGCATTATAAGCAAGTTGTCCTGAGCACTTTTCATTAAGTGGCATGGCTCTACAATGATACCTTGCTCTGCATCAATTTTAGCTGGAAGAAGCACTGAAGCCTGATTCTCCTGCTGCCCCAGGCTGCTGCTGATTTCCTGCTGAACCCAACGTTCAGAAACCAGGGGTATTTCTGCTTTTAAGACAGAGACAGGGGGCTGTTTTTTCTCTAGAGGAAAGAAAAGAGAAATGGATCTCATTATACATACAGTCAAATATACATGCCTAGCAAAGTTTCATAAATTTTCTGGCTGAGCCGTTTACTTTAGACAAATTGAAAATACTCCACTGAAAATGTGGAAAACCAAATCGGTTGCAACTGAACCTTCAATGCAAAGCAGCTGTTATGCAGCAGTGTCCACAGCATCATTCTGAGATTAAATCCAAATTATTTGTGAACAGGAAAAAGAGATCAGACATACTAACCTTGGCTTTGCTGAACTAAAGCCATGTCTGTCAAATAAAGCAAAAAAGAGAAAAGCATAACTATTGTCAGAAAATAAAAGATAGCAATATTACTTTTACATTCGTTATATGTAAAAGTACAATTTATGTAAACGTGTACTGGATTTGCTTTTAAAATGGAAGTGGTTGAACATACTATGTTGTTTTGACAGATGGGTTTCAAAGTTGCTTCTCCGATAAATAATCTTTTTGCACAACGGGCAGTGCCAGTGACTTCTATCCTGGATCTTCTCTTTGCACATACATGGTATGACAAATTTTTCTGAAAAGAAATAGAAAAAAAAACAGCCCGCTAGCTTTAGTAGCAAACAACCTAAATTACTAGAGGCTTCTGAAAGCATTGCTGTTTTATAGCTAAACGACTGGCATTCTCGCTAAAAGGATCAGTGCTGGTTAACATGTAGGATAGTTTTAAAAGTTGCAAGATCACATCAAAGATAATGGAGAGAAACACAGAATTCATGGGTTATTATAATTAGAAACAAACTCAAAGTGGCTGCTGCAGAGTAATTTACTAAAACCTTCGAAAGGTTCATCTGATTAACTGCGAAAATGCATTTTGTAATTCATCCAGAATTGAAGTTTGTGGCCTAATTGACTGACATTACAAATACAATGAAAAAGCAACAGGAAGCTACAATCAGAACAAACTACAGGAATGAATTATTCTTGATTGTGTTCCCACAGGTAATGTTTTTATCTAGAAACAAAAGAAAAACTTAATGTTGTCTTCCAGAATAAAATGAATAGCTGAATGATAATGCCTTTTCACCAGGTGTTTCTCTGTTCCCTGCACTCTTTTAAGACAGAATGGACAGTTGTCGTTGCTTGCAAGCTTCAGAAATTCCTCACGTGTGCTGAAGACACTTGATAAACCTGGGAAATAAATGGAAATCTGAGAGTCTGCAGGTTCCACTGACAAAGCATGAATAATGCAATGGATGTTCTGCTTACTACTGGATTGACAAGCTGCAGTCAACATTATATGATATTTAAATGTAATTAAAAAAGTTAAATAAACTAGGCAAATCAAGGAAGAGACTGGTGGTTTATCATCGAGACGTTTTCTTGTTTTGTACAAAATATTAATAACTTTCACAGATATAAGGATTCAAGTTTCAGAGAACAAATGTAATTCCTACCAATGGAAGAGGTGACGGTAGTTTTTTCTGTGTTCTATTTAACTCTTGAGTCTGATGTTTGTGGTCTTGTGGCAGCAGCAAAAGCTGAAGTACCCTTTGTGTCATTTTTTGCTGCAGAGAAAAAGAAAAGACTCTAACTTGCAGGAACTCGGATCTGGAAACATAAAGCTAAGAAAATAAGCAAATGAAACTATGACTATATTTAAAGGAGAACTATATTCTAGTGCCACTGATCTATTAAATTTATCACAGTATACAGAACAAGAGTCAGCTTTTTAAAAAGACCAGTGCCAGTTTTGACATTGTGCACGCTTAGACATAAAAGTTGAGTGGGTAGAAATCTGCTATAATAAAAAGAAAATAAAAATCTAACAATCAGCTTGTCTGTGTTGCTGAACTCACATTACACATATGGCTAACGTGGCCACATTCTACACATGAATTAAAACATAAAGTGGCAACTTAATGATAGCAAATTCAGCCCTTATGTTTGATAATTATGGGAAAACACGCACACACACAAAAAAGCTAGAAATAACGCAAAAATGAAATAAAAGAAAATATCTTTGTAAATGTTTGACTTGTCATAAAGCTTGTCCTTCTAACAGCCAGCAGTTATATTCACATAACTAGAATTACCTCCAGCTCTTGTGTACGTTTGCACAGCACTCATTCTGCATTGAGATACAAATCTAGGCTGTATTCGCACATCTGCAGATGGGTCCATCCTGCCCCTTTCAGACTTGGGCAGGTGATGCAACTTAACAGATTCACAAAGCATGAACTGGAGGACTTTATATTATTGACTTAATTGACACTGGAAAAACCAGCAGCTTTCTTTCTTGTGTCGGGTTGAAGTACAAAAATAAATAAATGACTACCGTCCACACGAGCTCTATTTATAGAAGATATTTTGATATAATGGCATGTAACAAAAGTTTTGGAAAGCCGAGATGGGGGATTGATACACCATTTAGGGGAACCAGCATTTTGTTTACACCACTACAGCAGTGGCTTTTTATCTTTTAAATCTCCATCTTTCTCATTATTTCTGATGAGTATTTCATCTTTTCTCTGAGTTGTGTACTCTGCTTGCTACGGCTGTGGTTTCAGGTATAAAGGACAATTTGGGCTTTATGTGAGCAGAAGTAAAGATGGCTGCTTTTTCAAAATGTCAGCTTGATGACCAGGATGATGAGAGAACAGCTGAGGTGGTACACCTGAGAATTAATGTAGAAGGGGTTACAGGCTGCAGGATTTTATTTATTTTTTCTTTCTAACTTGTTCTGTCCAGCATTGTAGCGAGCAGAATGGTCAAGCTGCTGTGTTGTACCAAACAAATTTGATTTGCCAAGGGGAGCTTTATGTGTATAAGGCTCCTCTTGATAATCTGATTATTACAGGTCAGGGGAGGGGACAGAAGAAAAATGAGAAGCATAAACAGAAATAAAAAGGAGATTATAGAGAAAAGAAAGATGCAACAGATGGATGGCAAACAAACACCAACTAACTGCTACACCTGTACAAAAACACAACAGAGAATTCCCTACAGCAGGGGTGGCCAGGTGTGTTGGTGCAGGGATGCATGAAAAACCTGCAGGAAGATTGGATCTCGGGGACCGACTTGGCCACCCCTGCCTTATAGCTTTTTCCGGAAAACTATGAGGACAAATCATCATGAGCACATATAAGACAAGCAAGATAAAGAACAAAAAACAAGTATCATAGCAATTGAGAGTAACAGAAACACACACACAAAAAAACTAAACAAAAGTAGCTCTTTGTGTATAACCCCACAGGACCATGCAGCAATGCATCAAACTCCCGCCTCTGGCTGCAGGAATTTTTAATTTAAACTGTACTGATCTGGACGATATGTGTGCATATGAAAACATAATTTCCTCTACGATATTATGATGTTTGTTGTTTTGTGATTAACATGAGTCCCAGTGTTGTTCTGTCACACGTTCGGGACTGTTTACTCTTTTCAGACATGTATATCTGGATGGATGGATAGTTTTTATACCATGGTCAGCTCATGCATGTCTCATCCCGTGCTGCAAGTTTCTGTGCTCCTTTTTCTAGCCGCTGCGAGAATGGCTACATCAAGTAATGTTTCTAGCTTAGCTGTTACGACTGAAGCGAGACGAAAAATGTCATTTGTTTGGCAGTTTTCGAGAAGGCAACTCATCTAATAATAGTCACATAATGGAAAATATATTAATGCCACATTGTGAGAAATATGTGAAGCTCCAACAATTCTTAAAAATAACGGTAAAGGGTTGTATTAGCAAAAACTCCGCTAACGAAGGAGGGGTGTTATTACGTCCAGTTAAAGAGGACACACGCGTTTCAGAGCTTTTGAGACCCGATGCTTTTATTCCCTATCTTTTCGGAAAGTTTAGTAACTGGTTTTCTACCACAGCTAAGATTTTCAATTTTGTTGGTTTTTCTGATGAGCAAACCTTTTGTCTGTGACGACTTTGTTTTGAGAATGATGTCCAACAGAGACCGATGGCGCTCGTTCTCTTCCATGAGACGAGAAAACTCATTCTCGTAACTCTTTACTGTTTTAGTGATAGCAACTAATATTTCAGATGTAGCCGCGTGCAGCCGTTCGGAGACATATGTCTTTAGATCCTCTAGTTGACTCATTTTTTCCCCGCAAAAAACAAAACCTGCATACCTTCTCAGAACTTGTCGCAAATCATACTTCCGGTTTCCGGTCCCGTCTTTAAAAGTAAAAGCCCCTTGGTGAACTACTAACTTTAGCACAAAACTAAGTTTATTTGTATTTTGTAGTAAGTTTTTTTTTGTGGTTTTTTTTTGTAACCATGCTTCTTGGCAAGAAATCTTATCACTTTGGAAGCATGCTTTTTTTTCTATTTTAAATTGTGCCCTCAGTCTTATGTTTAGAACTTTGTAAATTTTGAGACTTCTTTAAGCTTAAGCTGCTGCTTCCCCAAGTGCCGGCAATCAGGTATCTGATTAGGGCCTGATTAAAAGCACATTCGAGTATTAGCCCTGCTTCTGATCCTGTTTTGTAAATTTCCTTTGGCATAAATAAAGTTTTTAATTTAAAAAAAAATCTTAATTTAACTTTCATTCAGCAGTTATTAGGGTCAATGTGTGGGGACAAAGCAAAGAACACTATTCTGATTGCTGCTCCAGTAGGATAACAGACAGTGGTGGAGGCACATCCCTCACTGGAAGAACAAGGCTTGTCATCATTGGAGGTAATCTCAGTGCAGAGAGATTTCAAAATAAGATTTTGCTACCATTGGCAGTCCCCTGTCTTCACAATCTGGGACTGAGCTCTATCCTTCAAGATGAAAGCGCTCGCCCCCACAGAGCTAGGTTTGTCAGAATATTTGAAAGTGGAGAAGATTGAATGGTCTGCCTGCAGTCCTGACATCAACCCCATGTAACACTTGTGATCATTTGGGTGTGCTGTTAATGCCAGAGTGACCAACATAACCACATGGCTGAAAAATGCTGGTTAAAGAATGGGATGCCATCCCACAGCAGTGTGTAACCAAGCTGGTTACCAGAATGAGGAGAGGGTGCCAGGCTGCTGTGGTTGTAAATATTTCTTCCACATGTTGCTGGGGCTCCTGTTTTTTAAATAACTAAATTGTTTAATAACTTTGCTTCTGGAAACTTTCTTTATAAAATTCACTAAATGACACCAAACTAGAGTCAATAGCAGAATAAGCTGGCACTGGCAGATATTTAGCAGATTTAGCATGTTTTCATGGGCATAGTGCACATACTCAGCTTATACTCATCCTACAAATGCTGTCTTTTCAGATGTGGAACAGTTTTAAAGGGAAATAGATTTTTTACAATGGTATAAGACAGACCTTTTTGTTATTTAAAAATTTCTTTCTTTAAAATACTTTATATAAAACACCACAAAATGAATTGAAACAAGAAAACATTTCTCCATAAATTCTTTATTTGTATTTTTAAAATAAAAATAGAAGGTGAGGGGTGCACAGAAGCACTGCCAAACTAAGGATTACAAACATTTTAAAGGTCAAAAACTGTGTAATTGTTGCCATGATATTAAGTGAAAATGAAGAAGCATTGATTAAAAAGGCAAGTAAGCTGTGGGGTACTTTCATATGGCTGTGATTACATTTTTTACACACTAGAAATTTTTCAGTGAGACAGATTTGATTTAGTGTCTTGCCAAATTAAACTCTGTGAAGCATTGTGAGATTTTCTTTTAAAAATTGAAAGAAATAAAAATAATGGCAGTTTCAGTACACTTAAGACAACATGTCTTCTCTGTCTCCCGTCATCCACTTCTACATGTGGTTGAGGAGGGATCACAATTGTATCCATACTGGCAGCAGTGCTTACCATCTGCACAACACTGGCCCTGAAACCAGTGACAGTATTAGAAGAAAATACTTAACAATATATTATTCCACTAAAATGCAATAATCACATTAATTTCTAGACTTAGGACTAAAGGATGAAAAGCACAATACATACCAGTGGGTAAGGACAGCAGGTCCACTCGTTTTTGATTCCCTTGCAACAAGTTGACCCACTGGGGCAGTAAAACTTGTCATTACAGCGAATCACTGCATCATTAGTGGAGCTGTCACTGGCTTCAGTTAGAGCTGTCATAGGCGTCTGTAGAAACAGAAAAGACAAGGAAAGTATAATTCTCCAGCTATTATCTAAATATTTAAACAATAAATGAAAACTGCAGATTTTTTTTTTCTTTTGGACAGAAAACATTGTACATAAACACTGTTGCTCATATATGCATAAACATTCATTTGGAGATGTGTTTCATACCACGTGATGAATTTAAGGTAAATTTTTACTTTCCTGTGCAATATTTCTACTTAGTTAGGCAAACCAACCAATCTCTAATTTTGTCTGCTGATATTCAAAACAATTTTTTTTGCATGAAGCAGATGCCCGCTGAAATACTACACATAGCTGAGGGAAGCAGAAATAGTGCTTTTGATTGCATTAAAGTGGAAAGACCTGAATGTCATGCAGAAATATGTAAAGTAATTTCAGCAAACACCTTTAAAATATAAAACATGTGTGGGATATCCTACTTCTTGCACGCTGCTTTTGTCCTCCCCTGTTGAAACAAGAGAGGCAGGGACTGAAGTCAAGGCTTGTTTCGGGGTGAATGGATACTTCAGTCCTTCTCTCACACAGTGAGTGTAAGTAAGGTCACAGTCATAACCATATGGGCAACAGTGGTAGCCGTCCAGACAGCATCTCCCCTAAAAAACATACAAAATATGCAGCATAGCAGTTTATTATGGAAGCAAGATAAGTGGGATTGTATTATGATTGTTGCACAAGAGTAGGCAAGTCTGCTTACAGGTGAGTAGGGGCAACAGAACCAGGCACCTTTTGGGTGTCTGCAGCAAGTAGTGCCATCAGGACACATGTAATAGTTGTCACAGTGGACAAAAGAACTCTTTTTAAAATCTGGGATATTGTTGTTTTCAAGCTTCTGGAAGGGGGTTACAGACAGGTCAAGGCTGCTGGGTTCCTCTGCAGAATCCTTCTCTGCCATGAGTATGTTCATCCAAGGCTGGTATTGTTTCTCACACATCTGTGTAGCCAGGTTACAGCGGTATCCTGAGGGGCAGCAGTGGGCTTGGTCAGCGCAACAAACAGCCTGCAGAGAGTGAGTCAAAAAGACTGGCACCAGGTTTCAAAGATCACATGACCAGTTGTTAACATATCATGTTACCATATTGGCAACAACAGTCTCTTTATCAGACTTGCCTTTGGATATGGACAGCAGCTATATCCATGCATGGTCAGGCAGCAAGTGGAGTAGTCGGAGCAGACATTCCCATCAGGACATCTGATGGAGAACACAACCCCGCACACAAACACTCCAACGTACAACCACAGAGCGATCTTCAGCATCTTTAAGAGAAAGTATTAGTGTAATTTTTTTTCAGACTCAGCAACATGGGATTTATATGTTTAAAGCTTGAAAAACTGCATGTGTTTTGCAGTTTTTATATTTATTGCTTGTGAGTCAGATGTGGAGCTTTCACTCTTCTTTTTTCACTTCCTTGCCGAAACTCAGTTTTGTTTCAGCTTGTCTTAAAAGTCTTGCCACTCATGCATGTTAGACAGACCTCTTCACGGCTCATTTTAACATCTCTACTTAAAACCCTTTTCTTCTCCTTGGCCTTTGACCCAGTGTGAGAATTGATTTTATTATTATTTAAATATTGTTTTTGGTGTTTTAATATATATTTTATAAATCTTGTTTTTAATATTTTAGTTTTGGTCTTATTTTACATTGTTTCATAATGTTCTAAAATTTATTTCGTCTTTTGAAAGTTTGATTTATTCTTACTGTTCAGCACTTTGGTCATTACGTACTGTACTTTATACATAAAGTTTGCTTGGCTTGACTCATAACAAATTCACGGAGTCCTTAAAATAAATCCAAGTTGTGGCTGTTAGTTTAAACAGTTAAGCCAGACAAAAGATTTCAGACAGTTTCATCGTGTCTTACCTTCTGCAGTGAAGTGATTCAACAGCTTCCTGTCACAAGTCTCACACTTCCCCTCAACTGAAGAATGTGCATCGTTCTTTATAGGAGAGGTAAGACACTCCCACGTACAAATATATGGAAGATGAACTTATAATCACACTATTTTACCACAACTGTATGATTGCGACAGAAAGGATTTTTTTCATGAAAGTTTCTGGAATTACAAAAGTTCACACCCACTGAACACACTTTCTAAAGGAGAGTTTGGCAATCGTAGGAGGCAACACACATACACATACACACACGTACATAAAAGATAAAACATAACAGACTTTATGGGGTCTCACTGACCTTTGATACCCTGCATTGCGTTGTTAATCACATGACCATACTAGAAAGTCCTATGCGAAAAAACAATTATGCTTCATCACATGCATTAAATGTATTAATCTTTAACTAATATGAATTTTAGTTTATATGTACATTTTTGAAAACACCCTGCTTCTCACCGCATGGTGGCTGGGATAGACTCCACTTAAACAACATTAAACACATAATATAAATCTATTAAATATTACTTCATATTAGATGCTATATTATTGAAAAAATAGCAATTAATGTAATGTATAATAGAAATATAGTAGATATGTATCAACTACATTAACATTTATAAAAGTTTATATAAAAGTTTCCTAAAGAATGATGATTCTCCATATTTTGAGATGTTCTTTTTACACCTCTAGCATTAAAAATGCGCAAATAAATATTTTCAGAAAGATGAAAAACAGTTCAGTTTCAACATTTGATTAGTCTTTCCTCTAATTTCTGTTAACTATAGGGTCTAAATTATTTACAATTTATTTTTTGCTTAAACATCCCAGTTCATGAAAAAGGGCCTTGTCTGTTTTACATTCTCTCCTACATTCAGGACAACCCATAGATAAATAAATTACTTAATGAAAAAACAGCTTTTCATGATTTTATCCAGAGGTCATATATTTTTAGTAACCACAAGAAAAATCATATTCTCACTTAAATACTTTATTAAATTCCAAGGTACATTTTTATGACCTCAGTCTATAAATAGAGCATTTTTCACAGTTCATTACAAGTTTACTGCATGAAAAAATACAGTAACAGTTGTTTGACCGCATGTTGGTTGACTGGCTTCTGCACCCACTCAGTCACACCCACAGAAAAAATTGCCAAACTTATCACTCTTTTTGTGTATTACGTTCATCATCCAATCGTGAGGTGGATTAATCTTCTTTTGCTGCAACACTTACCAAACCATGCTCACATGCACACTACTTCGTCTTGTATGAGTCTTTTGGATGGTCCTCCCAACTAGCCAGAAGAAACACACTGTTGTTTATTGCAAACACAATAACTACCTTACATTTCCAGCCAGATATATATTTTACTTATCCTGTCTTATCTAAGCCCTTCTCTGCATGGGAAAAATCGTTGTACATGTTGCAATGACAAAGTTTTATTCATTCATTCATCAATTAAGGTTAAAGGTACTAAAATGCTTTTAAAAGTTCCCAGGATGGACTCAAACTGTGTATAAATGTAAATCTATGAAAATTAAATAATACATATAAGTAGCTTTAAGGTCAGCCCATGAGGAAACCCATTGCTGTTTTGCATAGTTTTTAACTGGAGGATAAATGTGTTGCATTTGGGTGATATAGTCTTTTTTATTTTTTTTTATCACTTTATAAGGTTGACCTTTTCAGTGCTGGGTTGGAGTCTTTTTTACCACAAGCAAGGGCTAAATTATTCATGTATTATATTTAACAAGGGTGTGGAAACCTTCATGAATTTTGCTCCATACATGATAGCATCACAGTTGCTGCTGATTTGTCAGCTGCACATCCACGATAAGAATCTCCCCAAAAGTGATCTGTTGGATTGAAATCTGGTAACTATGGCCACCACTGGAGAACAGTGAACTACAGTCATGTTCAAGAAACCAGTTGGAGATGATTTGAGTTTTGCTACATGGTGGACCAAAGTGTGCCATAAAAAACTCAATTTGAATATGGATGTGTGAATGTTGAAGCTAAAATAAAGACTCATCAGACCAGGCAATGTTTTCCCACTTAATGTTGGATGTGTTGTGCATTCAGTTGTGCAGTTATACCCAGTTGTGCTTTTACATTACCTTCAATCAATTTGCTCAGTCTCCTGTATCCAGTATTCTGGCCCAGACAACTGCTGCTGACTGGTTATTTTCTTGTTGTAGACCATTCTTTTTAAACCAAAGAAGTGGTTGTGTGTGAAAATCCCAGTAGATCAGCAGTTTCTTAAATATTCTGACCAACCCGTCTGGCACCAACAACTACACTACCCTTAAAATTACTTGTCTCCTTTCTTCCCCTTTCTGATGTTCAGTTTAAATTTCAGGAAGTCATCTCAGCCATGTCCACACGCCTAAATACACTGCTCAAAACAAATAAAGGGAGCACTAAAATAACACATCCTAGATCTGAATGAATAAATTATTCTTATTAAACACTTTTTTTTTTTTTGCATAGTTTAATGTGCTGACAACAAAATCACACAAAAATTATCAATGGAAATCAAATTTATTAACCCGTGGAGGTCTGGATTTGGAGTCACACTC
>JBAMHW010000019.1:11616267-11629835 GCA_037177495.1 Rhadinocentrus ornatus
TGAAAGCACCGCCAGCATTCAAAAGTGACCAAAACATCAGCCAGAAAGCAGGAACTGAGAAGTGGTCTGTGGTCACCGCCTGCATAACCACTCCTTTTTTCGGGGGTGTCTTGCTAATTGCCTATAATTTCCACCGGGTGTCTATTCCATTTGCACAATAGCAGGTGGAATTTATTGTCAATCAGTGTTGCTTCATAAGTGGACAGTTTGATTTCACAGAAGTGTGATTGATTGGAGTTACATCGTGTTGTTTAAGTATTCCCTTTATTTTTTTGAGCAGTGTGTATTGAGCTGCTGCCATGTGATTGGCTTATTAGCTATAGGTGTTAATAGGAAATTGGACAGGTGTACATATTAAAGTGGCTGGAATGCGTGTAAGACACATTAAATATTCAATCTCAATTTGACCCAATTTTAAGTTCTAGCTACATGCAGCAACCAAGTTTTAAACAATACTTTATTCATGAACTCCTGTTTATACATTTACACTGCAGTGTAATGTCTCATCTAACAAATCTCCCTTGAATTCACGTTAACTGCAAAGCTAACATGTCTTTTAACAAATCCAACTTCAATATGAGGCTGGCGAGACATCAGGTCATCGAGTCTACATGCAAGACACAGGCAGTAGCATAGCAGCCTCGTGTAGCTATGGAAGATGTTGGGTAAAACGTGGAGGGCCAGCATACTCAAGGTGGCAGTGAGTGCCAAGCTCACTATAACGTCCAAGATGAGAGACCAATAAAAATAAAGAATATTCACCTCAGTGCTGTTTTTGAGTTTAACGCAAAAAATAATCTACAAAAAGCATGATGATAAAAAACAAAAAACAAACAAAAGACATGTACTAGTAGGTGCCCTGTGGAGGGATGGTGTCTCCCTCATCTTCATTTTAAAACACACAATCCCATCATTACCAGTCTGTTGGTCTCCTCATTCAAGTGTCATCATTGAAACTTGAGGAGACGTTTTTGGTGGTCAAAGGCAAAAATGATACTACTAGTTAACTGTCAGGAGAGTAAGAGCCGTATAAATACAGCTGTTAGTCGAGGTCAGAGTCCGACTGAGATGCTGCCTTCTTTTTCTTTTTTCTGCCATGTTTCTTGTGCTTCTTTTTCCTCTTCTTCTTAGACTTATCCTGCAAAACAATAGAGAAATATTTTACGATTAGGAAGTCGTGTTTTTTCACGTGTATCAAGTATTTTTCTGCAGCTAGATTAACAAAACCTGTTATTTAGAGGTTGAAGCAAAATAGAAATACACAATTTAACTTGTTTGGAAGATGCATGAATACGTTTAACTAAAAAGATTGTGGATGGTTATTTAAAATAAAAATAAAAAAATAAACGGCTCACTGTGTATTTCTCCTTCTCCTCACTACTTCTCTTTTTCTTCTTGGCTTCAGCCTATGGGAGTGAAAAGTTGAAATGTTATTGACGAGAGAGAAGTATTAAGATTAACAGTTCCTGTTTCACAGCTGAGTTTTTACAAGCAATCTAAATAACAATATCTATAAATCCCATCATTTATTATAGCAAACCTTTACTGCTTGGCTCACGATTCCATAAAACAAGCTTTCATAGGAAAAAGAAGAGGAAGAAGTATGTAGCCACAAGTAAGAAAGAAAGATCGGATGCGTTTAGGTCAGTTAAAGTGACATCGCTGATGTAATACTTTGTCTAAGAGACACTTTTTAGCACCACAGTCATGCTCTTTACCACTGGCTGATCACTTTCACAAAAACATTCCCTAAGGATGCCTTAGGCAGTAAGTAATTTTTTAAAAATTGTTTTTGTAGACATTTTTAATAGCAGTTTACTTCCCATTCGTAAATTTTTACAACAAGCTTACTACCTCTTCCCCATCCGAATTAACCGAAGACTCTGAGGACGAGTCTCTGTGACTTTTCTCCACCTTTCGTTTTCTTCGACGCCCCTTTTCATCCTGATGGACACCAGATTTGCAGCAAATTGAAGTTGGTAAACACATTTTACTTCTAGAATCATATACAAGTGATTAAGTGAGCATAAATGACCTTATCTTTTTCTCCTTCTTCTTTGATTCGTTTCCTTTTCTACAGTAAAAAAAAAATAAATAAAAAAAAAATTGTTACTACCATGTTCTGTTTTAATTGAAACACACTGAAATAAAAAAAGAGGCCAGCTGTGTCTTTATAGAGAAAGGAAAACCTTGCTTTCAGCATCCGATTCTTCCTCTGAGCTGTCAGATGCTCTCCTGGCCAAAGACTTCTTTCGTTTCTTCTTTTTCTTCATACTCTTCTTTTCATCCTGTGGGAGTAAAAAAAAGAAAACCAACAAAATTTCAGTTAAGAAAACTTAAGGACAAAATACAATACTTAAGGCTGGTTTGCAGGACTGGTATGGAAAAAAATCAAAACCTTTCTTGTAAAACTTCTGTTTTACAATATCAAAAAGTTGGCTGCAAGACAAGAACACAAGCAAATATCAAATCTTTATTCTTCTAAAAATGATTGCTCTTAACCAATTCAGAGCTGATGCAACACATGGATTCTTTTTAACTTTCCAGCCTTGTTAATGATTGTATATATTAATGATTAGAGCAATAGTTCATGTCATGAGAATGAATGGAAATTAAAGTTTTTTTAATAAATTATCAGTAAATCATATAAATCTCACTTTACAGTGTAAACACAAGCAGCCAAAACAGTAAAGCAGCAAGATGCTTGATACCGTTTCTGATTAAAGCAAACCTCTTTGTCTGCACTTTAATCCGTTAAAGCACTATATTACAACTTCCTCTGTTAATGTGGACATAATGTCATTGTCAGGTGTATGTGTTGACTTGATGCTGAGAGGGACAGATGCAGACCAGAAACACCTAAAGAAACTGATCAAAACAGCTTTAACAGGCTGTGCTCGCTCTCAGATGATTTCTTTTTTGCGAGGTAACGCAAAACTTTGTGAGGGAACGCAAAGGTGTTGCATAGTAACGCAAAAGTAGTAAAAGAAAAAAAATTCTGGTGCCCTCTGTGGAAACATCAGTATAATGTTATCAGAATATTGTTGAGGTAAACATTTGTTGATGGATAAAGTTGTTTTTAACCCTTTAGTCCGTTCGCGCATGCTAACTACTAGCCTGCCAATTGCATTTTCCATAGATGTTAGCCTTAAGCTAACTTATTAGTTTTTATACATTGTCATGTGTAATCTTACTTGATTTCACTGAGACAATTAATGTACTTCCAGTGAGATACTCGTGTATTCTCTGTATGTTTGCTTAGTTTTACAGTTTTCCTAAGTAAAGGTATCAAAACTGATTCAGCCTCTGATCTGTCAAGCTGTTGCAGCAGGCTAAATAATGCCACGGCAGAATTACATTATTATAACCAACTATGTTTTGTTGCTGCATCGATGCAGAATCCTCCGCATCTGCATCACGATGCATCGTTGAAACGATTAAATTCAACACCCCTAGTATAGTGCTAAGAATGGTTTAACTTTAAACTCAGTCCATGTTTATGCTTGGCTTTTAAAGTACATTAAATTGGTATAGACTATAAATACCATAGTTACAGTATTATCACAATGAGTGGGATTACAATTAGAGGCAAACAACTGGACAGTCCAGATCAAAACATTAGTTCTTCAAGGTTAGGATGACAAACATGGGATTTATCCTAAATGATCAGTGATTTTTCTCTAGCACTGACTCACCTCGTCTTCTGACTCTGAGGAAGAGCTGCTGGAGGAATCAGAACTCGATGAGGAGGAGGAAGATGAAGAATGCTTGACCAAAACACAGTGAAAGCATTTTTCATTAGACTTGATGTTATAGTCTTCTTTATGATTGACATTCACAGTATACGATAAGCCGAAAAGCTTTTGTAAGCTTTGCACATGTTAGTGGGTGTGTGCGAGTGTGTGAGTTAGACAGCAGCCCATCGAAGTACTGGAGGTCTCTCCTCACCCTGCTAGATTTCTTCTTCTCTTTCTTCTTTTTCTAAATACAAGTGCAAACCAAAGAGAAGCAGTAAGTAAACATGCGATTTATTACTGTGATCATTCAAATCAAATCTCTCATATGCCGTACCTCTTTTTTGTCTTTCTTCTCCTCTTTTTCTTTGTCCATGGATTTTTTGTCTCTGTCTTTGTCACCTAGCAATCTTTCTCTGTTTTTTGCCAGCTCTTTCTTCCATCTCTGAAAAGACCAGGAAATAATGTTAAATATGTGTTAACTGGTTTTAGCTGCTAGTTGTGTCATATCATTTGACCATTATTTAGCTGACAATATTGGATAAAACTATTGAAAGCAAGCTAGGATTGTAAGCAGCATGTCTTACACATGTGTTTCAGTGTATTATCATTAACAAATATCACAAACACCTTCTAATTTATGCTAAGTAGCTGTGTAAGTTATAGATGTCTAATGGTACTGTGTGAGTTTAGTAATAGTCAATAAGAGAAGCATTCAGTCATAAGAATAAATCACTTCCTCTGATTAACTGTTGAGCGCCAATACAAATAACAGCTGTCAAAAGTGTGTTGAAACATTTGGTTGGTTCTGTACATTTTGATCTGCTGGAACAATTTTAGAGGCCAATACAAGAAGCAATACCTCATTCATTTTGTCCTCAAAGTCAGCCAGGGCTCGAGAGCCTTTTTTCTTCTTCTCCAGCTGCTCCTTTAGCTCCTCCCTATTAATGAAACAAAGATCGCTTGTAATAGAGGTGATTAAAGTAAAGCTGCCCAGAGACATGCATGAGCTTATGAATTGTTGTTAATAAAATGAAGTGAATATTTCAATTGCAATAACTGGGTGTCTTAAATTGGGTGATTAAAAAAAAAACAATCATGAGGTTTTTTCCCCTCTATGATGATTTACTTTAAGTTCTCTCATATTAAAACACAGTCACAGCTTTACCAGCTGTGACTGTGTTTTTAATGGATTTTGAGATAGAACTCTCAAAATCCATTATTTTTTTACTGAGACAGTTTTACTTTCTGCACTATAATCAGATGCTCTGCTGACATAAAGCAAAACAATTAATGCCCTGTGCCTTATTTTGGCAGTAGGCAACGTTTTACACATTTCACAGAAGGATCAATAAACACTAATGCTAAAGCAAATGGATACAGAAATAATGCTGGCAATTTCAATCGTCCTAATTTAATATGTATGCTTTAGAGTAATATATGAACAAACCTTAGTTTAAATGTATCTATTAAATACCAGAAGGGAAAATTCACTGGTGAAAATCCTTTTTTTCACCCTTTAATTAAAAAGTCTTTCTAACGTCAGGGTATATTAACATCAGTTAAACACCCTTTTTATCAGTCTTTTATAGCCATATCCGATCAGAAAGATTTGGAATAATAGTACAGTGCTACCAAAATGTTTCCTTGTTTTTATGTACCAAAAGTGTAGCTCTGTCCTCACCATGTTGGTCGAGGTCTACTTAAATAATCCTGAATGCTTGGTCCAGAACTCTGAACTGGTCCCCTGGCTCGAGCAGCCGCAATGGGGTTGATGTACGCCTGAAAGACCGGACACAGACATATTTTTTTTATCTCATGGTGTTTATTAAAATGCACAGAAATTTTTCATTCACTGAGATCAAATCATATAATTCACCGCAGCTGTGCAGCACAAGACTCACAAAAACAACCTTAGCAATAGACTCCTGCAGAAGAGATAAACATCAAGCCTGAATATTACAACCTAACAAAACAAAATTTTCTAACACGGCTGTTGTGTTAGGCTCAATCTGGGTTTGTTAAATGTACACAAGTAATTATAATAATTAAAAAAAACTACCAATCAAAAATGCAGCCCTGTTTTTTTTAAAAACAAACACTAATCGTGCTTAAAGACTATAAACAGTAACTGATAGTGCAGTGAGCTTGACATTAGCACGAGCACATCGCTAATTTTAACTTTAGCAATGATCATACGTCATGCGTCACTAGTGTTATGTGCACCAGGGAGTGGTTTGGAACCGCATGCAGCCCATAGGTATTTTCAACAAAACTGTCAGAAAATGTTAATAAACAACAGCGTCACACCATTTCCCCAAGCAATCACATGCAAATGTTGTGAGCTAACGTTAGCATTTTCTGCATGGAACAAATCTTCTCCTTTTGCTATAACAATAACACAATACCCAGAGCAATTTAAAGCAAAAAAAAAGAAAAAAAAAAGGAAGGTTTAAAGCAGATAAATCCATACCGTTATGTCTGAAATCAGTACGTAGATGCGTAGCTTGACTTGCCACGCATCAACATGGGCCTTTAATCATAGTACTAATCGATGCTAATTGCTAAGCTGTGCTTTCCTGTCAGAAAACATGGTGTTTAACTTTATGAATTTCATTCAGTTGAATTTACCACAACTCACCACTCGATTGTCTCTCTTGCCCATATCGAGTCAGCAATGGAAAGAAATTTCCACCGGACAAAAGAAGCATTAGTGTTAATTTGCTAGCATTGGGCTAGCCACATCATAGTTAATGGAAGCTAACGGCTTCTGCTGCTTTTCTTCGGCTGCAGAGACTGCAGACAGCTTGCCCGTGATACATTACTGCCACCCTCTGGAGACAATATTTAGACAGTTGAGCCATAAATAATTAACATGCATGATAAATAAGTTCTTTATAGGCCGTAGCAGTTTTGTCTTACTGTAAATGACAAACATGAGAAAATGATGGTAATGCCATAACATAAGGATCCACAAAAAAGGTGGTCTTGGACAGCGATGCAGTATCTAACATTCAATTATTTTAGAGTTGGTGATCTAGTTGGTGTATAAAATTATGTTGAAAACAAAGAACAGAGCAGCAGTAGGAAGTTTCCTACCTAAAATGCCTGGAAATCATATCAGAAGTGGTTCAAAATGCCAGAATGGACTTAAAAAGCTTGTTAGCAATCAGATCTGTATTATAGACCTAATCACAAATAAAATTTACAATTGACTAAAAAAAAAAAGGATATGCATAGCTTTATAAAGATATGCCCAACAAGCACTTATTGTCACTTAATACCATTTTTAATAATAGTTTAAATATCAAATTGGCACAAGCCTGAAATTTAGTACAATTATTGGCACCATCACTCAAGTCATACTGCATAGTTGTAGTTAAACTTAACCCATTTTAATCCAAAATTAATTCTAATAAAATATAATCAGATTAATAAATGAGTCAGAATCCAACATTAATAAAAAAGCTGCTTTTTATTCAGCTGGTGCAACATAATATGACACCAATGCATCCATACACAAATATGTCAATCGGAGTGATATGATGGATCAAGCCATGCTGGTTTCAAAACAGTTGAACAGCTGTGATGAGACTGAAATACATTAGAAACTGGTTAAATCATAAAAGCATACAGTGATTGCATTAACTATAATGAGACTAAAGCAGTCATTTTAATTGTAAACCACTATTTCTAAAGTATTTGTAGCTTTCACTGCATTTTATGCAGGATTTAAAACAAAGATTTTTAAAAAGAAAATTCACACAGTGTTTAGTTAAGCAGACAATTAAACATGTATTTCAGCTCTGTTTGCCTACCAGCAATTTCTAATTGCTGGCAATTACAATCTATAGAGGCAGTTACCTTCAAACAGTAATGACTACAGTAACATGTGTGATAAATAGTACTGACAGACAATGGATAAAAGACACCATAATGATAGAGTCTGAAAGAAAACCTGAAGGAGATGTAATGTGGTCATTTAGTAGCCCAGAGATGTGCAAACTGTGCCCGAGAGGTTTGGACGTCCAGAAAACAAAACCTGAGAAGTCAAAAATTGAGTTTGTATGTGTGTGAGTGCTAATAGCACTACCAGTTAAGAAAACATAAACCAGTGTTAAAATGTTACTGTTCTGCAAGAACTACAACATACAAAAATACAACTCTGCATAACTTGCTTTTTTTTCTTGCTGATGAAAAAGAAAAAAAACTGCAAAACAACAGCACATTAATGTAAAATATAGCAAAACCTGAAAACGAAATAACTGTGCATCATTTCATTATGAAAACTATAAAATTCGCAGCCACGCTGAATTCACGCTAACTGAAATCCAATAAATTGCCTACTGAACCCACCAAACATTTTCAGAAGACAATACTTTCATCATACAACATTCCACTGACCTTCGCTATTCTGTCTATCCACTTTCATGACATATCTATGTGCTGACATGCACCTTATCAAAGGTTTTCTATCATTACAGCTAGCACAATACACTGTACAGTACCAATGCCTAGCCTTTAGACATTCCTTACATACACAAACTCTATGATTATCTACAGAGTTGGTGCACTTGGTGTGAGAATAACATATGCCCCAGCATTAAAAAAAAAGAAAAGAAAAAAGAAATATCAAGTAACAAGTATATAAGACTTGTCAATAAAATTAAAATTAAATACAGATTATTGGTGACAACACTTTGCCAAATGTTTCCATGTTGAATTGTGCTGGTGGGACTCTCCACCTACTGCAGGCCCGTGCATTATGGTATCATTCAAAATGTAAATAAATGGATTTAATAATAATAAAAAGCCCATGTTGGCAAAACAAAACTCGAAGTAAATGGCAGTATCACTTCTGACCTCTTCTTTCATCATTGTCTCAGCACCTATAAATCAGCCCATTTTGGTGTATTCAGAGTGCAGCAACCATTAGAATCCCGCTACTGGCTGGTCTGCAGTTACTCTTGGTATCCACAAGGTGGCAGCAATATTACAGGTGAAACTGGAATGATAAGGACATGGCACTGAGTCGCTGGCTTGTGATTCCTTGTAACGTTTTAGTGAGTTCATAGGTACATGAGCATGTTTATGTCAGTTGCAGTGAACATACTAAATGCTGCATATCTGTGAGTGTGCATCTGCACATTCCCACAGCAAGCATAAAGGCAGGTAAGATCCACACTGTCCAACCGGGCTCTTGTTCAGTCCTCAAGTCAAGTGAAGTCTTGCAAGGCTGAACACTGGTCATATAGAGGCTTCAGCTTCATAGCCTCAACAGTCTGTCTGCTAACTCGAATAAAAGTCAATCAGAGATGCAGGCCTCTTTGCATTGTTAGACACAATTACCAATATTTCACACCCTAAAAGCAGCAATTACAATCCATCGGTTCATAGAGGGAGGGAAGCTTTTGTGCATGGTTCAGGATAGCTCCGCACACCACCTTTTCCGTCTCCTTTTCTCAGTACTTTTTCTGGAGCTTTGTACGTTGACGATAAAAATAATTAGCCTCTTTAATCCATTACATGTTTTAAGTTAATATACAACATGAAATCATGGTAACTTGAGCTTTTGGACACTGATTATCAGAAAAAAAAAGTCAAAGAGCAAACACTTCTCAGTAAATGCACCTACATGACAGTGCAAATCGTATCCCTCTGAACTTCAACAACCTTATCACCTGACACCATCCATTTGGTGAATCAAAAAGGTTTTTCCTAATTTAAATTAACTAATGTCTGCATAAATAAATCAAGGAAAGGACAAAACTCAAGCTTTGAGGCCCAAAATCTAACTGCTGGATTTGAGAACAGGATTGGAGAAGTTAGGGAGTAAAATCAATACAACAGAATCTTAGAGAAAGTACTGTTTATATTGGAAAGAAGACTTTTCCAAGAATGGCAGCAATCAGCAAATGTAACCCCTTTTCAAAAGTAACCAATCATGTGTGGGAGGAAGGACATAAAAATGGTTGCTTAGTCATGCACTTTAACAGCCTGACCTGAACTTATTTGAACTTTTTTTCCAAGTATTTAAGTAGGCCAAGCTAATCCAGGTTTATATAGGAAGCCCATTAAAGCCTTTTACCATTTCTTATATTTTTCATAGTTTTGTGCATTTTACATTTTCTCTTAGTTTCTAATGATTAGAGTTTAACCTTTTTCTGTTGAGCAGTGTCAAAAAGCTCATATCTGGATTCGATGTTGTAAAAACAACAAAACACAAAAGACACAGAGAATACTTCTTTACAGACGCTGTACGGGATGATTTAAGGTGTAGGAGGACTATCAGGCAGTCCTCTCCTCAATAGTGGGCTTGTTGCTGGGGATCGGCTGGGCCGCATAGACACTTCTGCTGCGACTGTCCACACTTTGAAAGTAGGGATGACTCAGAGCAGCGAAGGCCGAGATCCTCCTGGAGGGGTTGAATGCAAGGAATTGCTGCAGGGTGTGAGGAAAGGAGAATGAGACAGATTGATAATTATTTAGGAAAGATTGGCCAATTCATGCATGTGCCATTTGTGCTGGTTTGGAAAGAGCATCAGTCTACTTACCAGTAACAAAGTCCGTCCTTGCTCATCCATGTCTGGAATCAAGTCTTCTATGGGTTTTGGGGGCCGCGGTGTGAAGGCACTTTGTGGTAAAGCCACCTCCTGGGGCCAGTCCTCAGCTGAAGGTACCCCAACAACACTGTGTAATGACAAAGGTGATCAATGCCTGTAATATCAGCAACTAGCACCATTCATTGGCTCTTTAGTTCAAATAAGGTTGACCTATGGTTTTAAGTATAATGGCAAAGTTTTTTTTTAATGATTTTTTTAAAGAAACTTATTGTAAGCACAGCTGGTCATATCAAGATGCAAGATAATTAGTGCAGAAAAAAATATGGAAAAAATATCTGTATTTTTCCAACAGACTGATTTCTATGAAGAGTTTAGTACCTGGAAGCAATGTTAAGTTTTCCCCAAATATCTTGTAAAATATCTTACAGATCACATCAGAAACAAAACTATTACTTACTCAAAAATCTTTCCCAGCTGATCAACATCTGAGTTTCCTCGAAACAGCGGTCTAGAAAAGGAGAAATTAAAAACTGTTTAGTTTGACTGCAAGTGCTTAATAATGTCCATCCACTTCCCTCAGATACTAGTTTTAATGCTAACTTTCCCACTGCAGATGAACAGCTCTAATATACAAGCTTTTGGCTCAAGGCAAAGAGGAATGTATGATTCTGATGTGAACGTTTGAAGTTCACATGTTGTCAGGATTGTGGAGCAGTGTTGGTAAGACCACTGAATGGCAGGGAGGGAGGGAACAGGGATGAAAAGAGAGGGAGGGGTGCACCAGAACGGCTGCTGGTGGTTCCTGTGGCTTTAGGCAGTCTTTGGATGCCCATGGGCGGCCACGGCTCTCACTGGCACCCGCACAAATTCCAGTAGTCATCAGCCGCACAAGCCTGCTGGTTGCCGCATAGGACAGAAAAAGCCTATTTATCCCTTATGTGCGCCTGGTTTTGCTCTCTCCGAGTGTTGATGTGTGTAGGAAATTGGAAGGGAAAGGCGTGTGAAATAAAAGTTGGATTATTCTAAGAGAGAAAGACGTATGAGAACGCAACCTTCCTGTTCAAGTTCCTCTGAAAGGAAATGAGGAGCTGGTGCTTTCAAAGAGAACTTTATTCTAACACCACAGGTCTAAAGACTTTTGGAGCTACACACGATCAGTTTCCTGCATGCAGAAAATCTCAGCATTGGTGGTTCTTCTATGCATGTGTGTGTATTTTGTCTCTGGGCCTCATGACAGTTCAAGTGCAACCCACTTAAATCAAGTCAACAGAGGCTGGCCGGCCACCATGTGCTTCCCTGCATTTTCCCACTTGCAGGAAGCTTTGCATAGCTAAACACCCACACTTTCCTACACTCACTCTGTAATATCACTCACACAAGGGTCTTTTGCAGATTTTTTCTAACAGAGCAATATCTCTGTCACATGCTCCATTTTGGAAGTGTAATGAAGGCGTAAGTTTATTCAAGTTATTCAGAAGATGTCTCCTTAACTAATGTATGTCTCAGCATTTCTTTGCTTATTCACCAATGCTTTAAACTTCTGAGTTTTAAAGTTGACACCACATATGCATGTCTTTCAGGATAAAGCTTTGAAAGCTAGTTAAGATCAGACCAAACCAGTTTTTGACTGTTGCAAATAAAAAGAAGAGGGAAGAAAAACACCTACAGCAAAGTTATCATGCCAAAACAAGTAGAGCTGATAATTCCAAGAGGTCCATTTTTAAACCTGGAGTGGTGTGCTGGTTAGCTGGAGAGCAAAAACTGGGAATAATTCACACAATGTTGGCTACTGACATGCACACACGCTTAACAGCTGGGCACAAGTGCACATTAGCGCACACCCTTGCAAATGCACATGTGCAGATCGAGATGTTTTCCACTTTGAGATTTGCATGCACACCTACACACACACCCCTACACACATACAAGTGGTGGCAGTGAAAAGACTGATTCAGGGTTGGGACAGGCAGCTGAGTCACGCTTTCTTTAGTGCCAGTAAAGCTCTGTCCCACATTCCACCAAGACAACCCCTGGAATGTGCGCATGTGTGTGCACATGTTTGCATGCAAGAGCGTCAGTCTGAGTGGAAATCGGACAGAAGTGCACTGAGAGTTTGAGAGAGTAGTATTTTCTGTGCTTAGATCCAGGTCTGAGTAGACTGTGTGAATCTGCAAAGCTTGTATGTTTTATACATGCAAGTGCACCAGCTACTTATGAAAACACACGCACACAAGCGCAGGCAAGCGTGTGCTGTTGAGGATTTATCAATTGAGCTCCGAGCTGTGAGAAAGTCAACACGGATGTGGGGCCTTTTCTAGACCATTAACACACCATGTTCAGCCTTTTCGATTGAAGGAATGTCAACAAGCAGATGCTCTCTCTCCCCCTATTCAGTTAAACCATGACTCACTCAGACACCATCCCAGTCATGCAGATGCAGACTTGCATAATATTTGCTCAAATTCTTGTGCACTCTTTTCTCAATGCAGCGCACAAGATTTTTTTTTAACAAAAGGCATGTTTGATAATGGAAGTGAGGAAGATCATTATTTAAGACTCAAGAAACTTTTGAGGTTACTTGAGTTATAAAGAAAATGTTCTTGGGGAGGATTTGAACTTTTGTGACTTTCAGCATCAGGTGACAGGGCACATGGAGGTGATAGCTGCACAGTGGGCTCCGATATAATACTGCAACTCATGCTAAATTATACGAAGTTTATATAGTTAGTCAAAGCTCAAAGTTTTATCCTTAGTTCCTTTTTGTCTTGTGTCTAAGCAGAAAAAGATGATCATTTTCTGCTAATTATAACTAACCAAAGCAAAATTATTTAGCAAGATAAACAACTATAAGACACTAACAGACCACTTAAAACTCTGAACCAGCTATGAAACCATACATTTGGATGTCCTGTCTAAGCTGCCAATAAATGCAATCAGCTTTAACTAAACTGCAAACTAATAAACGTTTTCTCATCTTCTCTTGTTCTGCACTTTCCCCTCAATCCCTCTCTTTATTTCACCGCTTGTCTCAGGTGCCCTTTAATCTCCGACAGGTGGCCTTTTAAAAAGAAATCTTAATCACCCGCAGAGAGACAAAGTGTGTGTGTGTGTGCTCAGTTCATGGCCATCAAAGGGCTCTGCCTCGCCTTCCACCTTAGGGAAATGTTGGTTAAGTGCCAGATTGTGAAGATGTATGTGTGGGGGGGGGGGGGGGGGGGGGGGGGGGGGGGGGGGGGGGGGGGGGGGGGGGGGGGGGGGGGGGGGGGGGGGG
>JBAMHW010000019.1:11633671-11649371 GCA_037177495.1 Rhadinocentrus ornatus
ACAAAGCTGACATTGCTTTTAGCTTCAGTTACATCCCACAATGCAGTGCTGCATCGCTGTTATATAAAATAAATATTAGCTGTTAATATCGGCCCAGTTTTGCTTATCGAACTGATACCAATATGTTAAAGAATGACTAACATCGGCCGATACCGATATTAATGCCAATATATCGTGCATCCCTACATTATATCGCATCCATCCAGCAAACAGATGCATATTGTCCAGCCTTCACATCTCTAATACAATACAGTATTCTTTAAGGAGGTGTACTAATAGCAGAGGTGTGTAGCTCATCCAACACACTGATTCTCCTTCTGCCTGTGCAAATTCAGTCAGAACAGACACTGGTCTAGACGTGTTTTTGCTTCAGGGCACTGACCAAGCAGTTATGAATGAAAGCAGAAAATATAAGAAGGTGAGGTGGGTTAGTACTCACCTCTTAAAGGAAGTCAAGTGTCTAATCCTAACAAGCTAAATTGAAACAAAAAGCCACTTGTTGCAGTGGGGTCTGATATACTTTAGTCAAAAAATGGAATCCCAAGTTTGCAAACTGGGTCAGTAGACATTAGTCCAGTTAAAAGGTCAAATCAAGCTATAAAACTGTTCATGTAAATGTACTGTATGACAATCACTACTTCCTGTCCCTACATACGTTATAGCTATACAAAGACATTAGTATTATATACTATATATAATCACAAGGAATCATTCGACAATATTTTAATATTTAAACCATGTGATCTGTTTTTCTTCAAGGAATTCACCTTGTGGGGGTACAAAAACAATGGTGCAGATAAAAACAATGGAAAATGTATTTAAATGCAAGATCTGCAAAGATCTCACCTTCTCCTGAACATCTCTGCGAAGATGCAGCCAACACTCCATAGGTCCACTGGTGTAGCGTAACTGGACTGCAGCAGCACTTCTGGGGCCCTGTACCACAGCGTCACCACCTGCGCCACATAGAGCAAAAAAAACATTAAGACTTTCATGTAAAAGCAAAGAAAAAAAAACAAAAAAACAGATCACTTGCCAACAGCATTCGGTAAATGTCAGCATCTTGGGGGGCTCATGCACACTCTCACACAGAAGGTTAAATGCTTCTCTGCCGCCATCTTGGCCTTACATAAGACATGAAATCATATCTGGCAGGACAGGTCTGTTCCCAATTTGGTGTACTGACATCAAGCAGTCTTTCCACCACACTAACACACATACATTGTGTGTGTGTTTGCATTTTGCTGAATTAAACCTGCAAATGAAATGACATTGGCAATATAACAACCTAACCACTTCTTCATGCTAAAAAAAAAGGACTTCCCCTTTTTCGCCATACAGCCCTTCACCTACCTGAGCTATTATGGCAGCCATTTTGTGCCACTGAAGCATTAAGCATGGTTTCCAAATTTGTCCCTGTAACTCTACTGGGACCTCTTAGAAAGAGTGTGTGTGTGTTTGTGAAGCCTGCAGGAAAGCTGCATTGTTAAAAACTACAGTAGGAAAAGCCTCCAGACAAAACTCAGTGACCTCTAGTAAGAGAGTGGACTGGTTCCAAGTGTTTTCCTCCTTTTTCCAACAGCTTTTGGCTGCAGTTCCCTCTTCAGGCACTGCAGACTGATCTTATGACCCTATCAGAAGGAGTGTGAGGCAAATGCTTTTAGCCAAAAACAGTGCAATGACAACTAAATTAAAATCTTGGCTGGTTCAATAATAGTGATGAATCAATGCAGTGATTTAGGAGACATTCCAACATAGATAATATGCCCAGGGTAACAATAGTCTAAAATATAAACCTAAATAATTAAAAACATTAAAAATAATAACAATATATCAATGTTCTTATAAAAATTTAAAAGATAATAATCATACTATCCGAGGACCATTACAGTCTGATTAAAAATTGCTTTTTGATCATTCAAAATAACCTCTTAATAGTTGAAATTTAGTAAAACATCAGCACACAACTGCAACACTGGCACTTTCACACCTGATGAACACACAAGCATGCACCCTGGAGAGGTAAAAGGCATGTGGCTTTACCTTAGATAACCTCAAAGCAATTGTTTTCATCTTCACAGACTGTTTTTTTTTTTTGTTTTTTTTTAAACAAAGCACCTGTCTCTAAAATAAGGATTTCTTTCAAACCGTACAAGAGGAAGCTTTGGACATCTGAGGTGAAAAGACAAACATTACCTCATTTTCAGCAGCAAGGGAGTCAATAGACTGATGAGAATAAAAAGTTGGGTCACATTTTTCTTTTTAACTGAATGATACTATTAATAGAGCTGCTCATTGCAGATGTGTGATACTTTCATTTGTGCTTCCTGCTTCAGTGGAAACAGGGTGGAAGTTGAGCCTAATTTGCTGAGATGCATTGGGTGAGCCACGTGACCAGAAATAAGACACATGCCAAGAATGAACTCACTGACTGTTGGGGTCATTAAAGAATTTTAGAACAGAGAAACCTCAAAGGAAAGCATGAATGAAAGTTGCATAGCTACATGCTGATATTTATGCTCTCTTAACATGAGAAAATTCAAGCTTACATCCCATCTGAATATCTTATTGGCTCTATTAATTAGTGCATATGTTGCATTTCTCTCCATGGCACTGCAGAGTCTTCAAGTAATCAAAGGCTGTCAGTTTACAAATGAATAATTTAGCATTTTCCTACAACTCTTGCAGCTGGAAGTTCAAATGCACATGACTTCAGTCCACAACACAGCTCTGACACCAAGCAAACTAAAAAGGTAGAGCTGATATGAGCACACATGCAGCCTTCTAGGAAGAACCACAGACCTACAACTCTGAACATATCCGCCTTAGTTATTCGAAAACCTGGCCACAACTGCAGATTAAGACACACAAGCAGACTGGCAGACCCGAGACAGATGCATTAAGTTAAATTTCAATTCAATATGATACCTCAACTGCTTCCTCTGTAACTTACTTCTTTATTTTTCAACTCTACCATCAACTGTCCTAAACAATTGACTTCACAAGTCAGTTTGGTTCTGTTCCCGTCAATGTCATGAAAACGATTAAGTAATAGATTTACCACGGTCAGCCGCACTTTGCAATTTCTGTCCAAGAAAATGCAGCTGAATGAGAAATGTACATTTCTTTTAAATCTACACTTATTTTGTTAACATGCATCAAAAATTGATTTTTATTTATTTATACAGATAGCACAGGGAGATGTTTACCAGGACTTTTACACCTGCAAGATGCCAGTTCTCCAGGTTGCACCGTTATGTGTATAATACGACAGAATCAAGTTAATATCATCCTCCCTCTGATGTTAAAAAAGTGTTGTTATTTTACGTTTGGCCCAAGAGAAATTGATGCCAACTTCTAAGAGGGCGTGCTCCATCATCAAATGCTGCTTGGTACGACTCCCAGATTTCTGCACTGCTCCATGAACCAACTGCAGCTCCATACCATGGAAAGAAAAACCCACCTAAGCTTTGAGGCGAGTTAGACCCACCCTCACCTGGTACAAGGACAGGCAGGTGAGTAAAGTGACCCAAAATAATTGGGTAAAATCAAAGTTAAACCCAATTTAAGATCATTCCGTTGCTGCTCCCAACCTAAATTTACCATTAAAATATCTTCCTAATAATTCCCCAAATTACTGTCAGTGTTAATTTATCCTTCTCAATTTAAATTTATTAATCATTTTATCAATTTCATTTGAGTTAGAAAACAACTTCCATTATGCATTAAAATCTGGTAATTTTATGTTACAGAGCTCCAGAAAAAAACTGTAAAATGAAACAATCTCCATTTCAGAGCAGTTATGCTCTAAGGGGCAATTTAAAGACCACAAACACTGTAGAAATGTGTAACACAAATAGATTTTCATTAAATGAAGCCAACGATTAAATGAGCTAGGCTCATTTTGTCATGTGTCTACTGAAGAGCAGGAAACGGTAAACTATGTGAAGTGGACTGTGCTGGTCTGGCTAGCTCTAGAATGAGAGAGCTGATTGTAGAAAGCGAGTATAACATGGAAAGATTTTGCATTAACACAGCTAAAGCAGATCTCATGATTTTACCGTATGCTCAGCGCAGCAGTGCAGACATTCCACTGAGAACCGACAGGGAGCAAGGGAGTGAGACTCTCCAGCACTTTACCAAATCTACCCTAAATCTCAGAGCTCAATGGGAATGCAACAAAAACAGGGCTAAAATAATCCTAACAGCTCAAGGTCATTAAGTTCTGGGTCAAGAAAGATGTCCACCAGCTTTAAGTCCTCCTATTACAAGTGCCCTGCACTCCCTGTAAGCTGTTCAATGTCATCTGTTTGTTTCCTTAACTAGACAACCTTTGATGAATTGGCACTATATGAAAACAATTATATTGAGTTGGTTTAAATTAGATTATAATAAATTTACCTGTATTTGATTGGACTTATTGGACTTCGTTTACTTTCTCTGTAAGGCTCCCTGAGATGACTTTTGTTTTGAGTTGGTGTTAGATAAATAAACCAATTTGTATTAAATTAACAACATTTAGTTGAGGTTTTTTCAGTTTTTATTTTTTTATTGCAATTTTTCCAGCATCAGTCCAAACTGGTATCAAATTCAAAGAGTTTGTTGTTTACCTGTTGCATAGGTGGATGAGTTCCAAGCACAAAGTGTGTCCCAGAAACATCCCACCCCAAACATGATATTCGCGGCATAAGAACTCTAATATTCATTTCCAGTCCACAGTCATCTCTGCTTTCCACTCAGCAATCGTTTTCACCCCCTTCCCTCTCCTCTCGTTCCTTCGGTATAAAATATTTTAACTTCTCTGTTTCTCTAATCCCCCCACCCCCTCTGTGGAAGAAACCTAACCCTAACCTCCTAATGTCTGTAAAACAGTCAAAAATACAGCCAATACTTAACAGCTGGAGAGTCTATAAAATGCATGAATGAATTTTGATCACACAGTTTCACACTTTCCATTAAAACCTGGAGTTTAGTCTGTTCTACTAAATATGTTATTATTCTTCCAGAAGACACATGCTCCGAGTCATAGCCTAAACAAAACTCAACCGTTTTCACAGGATTATAACAACATGCCTGCTTTAAAATAAAAAAAGAATGTTGTCCCAGTTGTAACGTTCCCTTTTTGTGTCCTTTCCCCTCCTGCTCTTCTGACCACGTTTGCATTCCTACTTCCTTAGTCTCCCTTTCTCACCCTTCTCATTCTCTGTTCCGCTTCATTATCCACTCCTGTTCTCCCTCCTCTGCATGGGCGGAATGAAAAAGGATACAGATTCCAACGTACAGTACACTGGATGAGTCCCAGATTGAGAAATTGAGTCAGCCTTAAAATGTGTGTTGCACTGTTTTGTTTTCAAGGCGGCTGCTTTGCATTTTCAATCTGCCTATGCATCTATCTGACACCCTTCTTCCCTTCGGCATGGTAACAGAAAACCCAGAAGAAGTCAGATAAAGCCAAATGAGAAAAAAAAAAAGTGAAGGAAACAGACAGAGAATGTGTGAGACTGACTCCAGATTAAAGGACAACATTCTGGGAATTCCTTTCTGCTGAGAGCATCCTCCCCCTCACCATCATCACCATCCTCCACAGCTCTCTCTTCCCTTCTCCCCATGAGGGAGGAAATGGCTTCTCTTGCCCCAGAGGACCTCTGGACCTCCTAGGCCAGACCTCCAAGCTCGTCTGCTTTGCAATATCCGGACCTGTGCTACCAGTGCACTGTGCATTTACAATGGACGTGTATGACAATAGGGTGCATGCATGTAAGCATGCATAGCGTTATGTGCAAGTACTTGCATGTGATTTGGACACCTGCTTTTGCCTAAAAAAATGTGTTTCACTGTTAAGTGTTATTTTGTATGTCGGCATCTGCAAATGCATTCACGTTATCTGCAGCATGTGCTTGATGTTAAATAAGCCAGTCCATGCAACTTGGACTTTAATTTTCCAGATTTGGTCACAATTACTTGCTGTAATTAGACACCAGATTCTCCAGACTGCTTGGATTAGAGAATTGGGTAGTTTTTATTTACATTTGTTGTCCCAATTAAAATTCATCAGGATCTTCATCTATGTTTAAAAGTACAAACCAGTAAAATCTGAGACAGGATGGTTTTAAGAAAATGTAAGAAAGTTTATCAAGGCATCTTTTAGGAAAATGTCTGACACAGCAAAACAGTGACTGAACAGAATGATCTCATACAAACGTTGGAGGATGCCAGGTCTCAGTTAATGGCTTAACACAGGAGATGTGGTGGAATGTCTTTAGGATGGCCGTTCATACTGACAATATGCCTGCGCTAAAGTCGCTCTTCAAAAATATAAAAACATGTGACCTGAAGCTCTTACTAGACATTGTGCTGGCCCTGAACTTTTGTAAACATTAGATAAAGCTACTCTAGCTGCTTCCTCCTTTATGCTAAGGTATTGATACATTGTTCCCAGATTTTTCCAATGCACACACAAAAAGAAATGACACACACAACCTAACACAAAACAATCAATCCCTCTTATTTGTCCCCAATAGGGCAATTGTTAACAAGAAGTAAAAGTGACCTAAATTGTAAAAAAACAACAATTGTCCATCATCCCACTGCGGTGCTGTTTGGAATCACATTTTCTGTCATCTCATTCATCGTGACTCCCATGACACTTTCCCATCAATTGAGGGGGGGCTCAGCTTAACCTGTTGCTTAGGGCCACAGCGCTGGAGGTGAAAGGTCTGATGGAGTTTGGCTAGAGGCCCGTGTTTACATTCCCTTTCTCTGAGGAAGCCAAGGATGAAAGAACAGCACTGCACATACACACATACCAGCTACACACATTCACAGATACTCGCTTCAAATGCAAAAATAATTGCTGTTACTGAAAAAAAGCACGATGGGCAGTCAAAACGGAACAAAGTGCCATGCAGTTAATTCTCTCTGCACTGGGATCAGCTGTTTGATGCTTTGAAACTTAAGCTTAAGTTTGATTACATTCCTGAGAGCAAGCCATCAAAAATTAAGGTCTTCCTCTGTGAATCTCAGAGGGACACAGAGTATATAGGCCAGTCAAGGCGGATGTCTTAATAATAAGCACAAAACTGCACACAGAGTACAGTAGAGTGTCTCCAGAGAGGCCCCATTCAAAGCCCCAGCAGTCAGCCATGTTATAAACACCATTATATCAGTACTCTCTCACTTTTCCTCTTTTCCTCACTTCATCTGCAAAAAAAAAGACAACTTAAAATTAAGACAATGTCTTTTCTCCAGGCCAAGAAAAGAAAGAAGAATTTAGTAGGGAGTTGTGTGGGAAAAGTAGATTGAGACAAAGGCTGTCGGCGGAGCAGCAGAACGACGGGGCTAGAAAGAAAAGTGCAAGAGCAGCACACAGACTGTATACAGTAAAAGAGAAAAAAAAAGGGCACTGCAACTGTTGCCAAAGTATGCACAGCATACAGGAATGCAGCACGGGGCCCTCAGCGAACGAAACAAAGGCGGCACAGTCAGTGGCTCTCTCTCCCCAGTGCTACCACATCCGCACATCATTAGCTGGAAAATTCCTGATATATGCTGTAATTTTTTTTCTCCTCTTATTCCTCTTTCTGTTGCGGGTACAGACCAGACTAACATCCAGGTGACTAAATGTGCACAGTGAAAGCTTAAATTCCAATCAGTATTCCCTTTTCCCCACCTGGAGCACTGCCAAGACATTGCCAACAATTAATATAGTGGAACAAATTGTAGATGAGTTTGTGTATGTGTGTGTGTGTGTGTGTGTGGGAGGGGGTTTGCATGTGTAAGTGTGTGTGGAAACTTTCATATAAAACTGTGTGTATATGTGCAGCGTAGCCTTGATCATATACGAGTTTGAACTGTGAGCATGTCTGCTACTTTCAAGCTGGGGCCAGCCTGTTTGCTGCAGTCAAAGCATTGAGGATGACTTTTCCTTTTTTTTTTTTTCCCATGTGGAGCCGTTTGAGGAGATATCTAAACATTCCCAGAGTGTGCTGCACGTGCTCTCCTGCTTGCCTTTATTTCTGTCTGACCAAAGCAGAAAGGCATTGTCTGGAACAAATTCACACATGACTGTCCGGTTCAGCCTTGGTTGTCATCAACAATTTCCGTTCCATCTGTCTTTTTTTTTTTTTTTTTGGTGCTAACCTGCAAAAAGATTTTCTGATTAATTTGTTGAGAAGGCTTTTATGATGTGAACAAGAGCCAAAAGAGTGGGATTGGGGGATAAAAAGGCATCCATTATATTTTTATTTTTACTACCATCTCTTACCACAGGTGAGAAAATGCAATAGCATGAGACTTCTTTTCTGGAGTTGTAGTCTATCTGCTGTTTGAGCGCGAGCAGGAAATCTGGTTTCAGTTTGTTTAATGTCGTATGAGATATGGGTATCTTATTCTAGTAACAGCAGTGGGAGGGCTATGAGCATGGGGAACTAGGGGAAAGCGTTGGGAAAATACCTTTGATCAGGTAACAATTTCTTTCTTCTGCTTAGTCAATGACAAGAGTTTACAGGAAACACTGACAACAACAGTTTAGACTACAAGAAACTAAATAGCGCTTACAGTAAATTTGATAATACCAAAGTAAGCTTAGTCTTTCTTAAAATGGATTTGGCTTAAAGACTCATAAAATTCCCTCTGGCTTTCCTGTCACTCAATAATAGACTTAACATAAGCTAATAGGCAAGAAAGGAAAAACATTTTCACCACTAATAAGCTTTTCTCATCTTCTGTAAACCAGGACAACATTTCTCTTCACTTTGAAACCAGAAAAAACACAATGCATCAATGGCAAACATAAAAGTCTGATGGCATTCCCCTAGAGTTTTCCAAATCCAATTTGACAGGCAACGACATGCGCATGACATGCATGGGAGTGTAAACTAATGAGTTTCATGAGACCCTCCTGCCAGTCATCTATTACAATAGTTGCCAATGTAATGGTTGGTGTTAGAAAGCCCTCCCATGGTCAGCCCAGAGGAGGTTATCTTTGGAAAACAACATCTTACCTGACCTCTAATCCTCTGTCACCTCCAGATCCAGGGCTGTTTTCGCAAAGTATCTTATCTTAACAGCCAACATCCCCCTAAATGGAGCTGGGCTCTTTCTCAAGGTTTTCTTGCAACTTATATTTTAAAAAAAAAGAAAAAGAAAAAGCGAGATTTCCTTTGCTGACTGGTTGGTGTGAAGTTGGCCACTTTGCTATCAATGATGAATTACTAATGCTGGTGTCAAACTTTCCACAGGCAGGAGGATCCAAGAGGAAATGTCATCAGAGTGTGCATCCAATCTGAAAACATTTGCAAATCCTCTCATTTATGCTGCTACACCACAAACCTTTGTAGATGCAGATCTACAGCACATGTACGAAAAGAGTCTTCCAGATGGACGCAAAAAAAGTAAAATGAACATAAATATTCAGCTGTTCATTGCAGCTGTGTGTAAACATGTCTGCAAGGGAATAAAATTCCCACTTTGTATGGTCTTTAAAACTGCTTCTCAACCAGGTTTGCCAGGTAGTTGTAAAGGAGAGAAAAATTTATAAATAAATAAAAAGTCATAAATTTGAGAGTGAGAAATAACTCATACATGGCATGATCTGTATCTATAATATAACTTGGATAAGATCTTATAAAGCATTTTTGTAGGTTTTAAAACTATGCATGCATCAGTCTCTGAAAGCGGGGGTCTTGAAAAGCATGATTATTCTTGGATGTTCTAATATAAAAAGATTTCGAACCACTGACCTACAGAAATGGGCTGGCCTTTATATTTATTAATTACAACATTCACTCATATACAGAACCTGAGATTTTACTAAAACAGTGCAGAAAGCGCAATAATACTGACTTCATCAAGCTGCCTTTTTTTTTTAAATGTGAAAAACACATTTCTGATGTCATTTAACCTTTGCTGCCCATTAACCCATCCGACATCAAAAATTGCAAATAAACAAAAGAAATTATTTCAGCTCACAATTGGTTAGTGGAGTGGACATTAGGACAGATAAGCCCGATAAAACATGCGGTTTGGCCAGTTGGGTGGTTCTATTTGGTGAGGGAACATCAATAGGTTAGGAAAAATAACAATTGATGCACATTTTTGGCACTTCTATATAGTGCTATGAGTGCTAAAAGAGGTGTCATATGAGTGTGAATGTGGCTTGAGTGGTCTACTATATGAATGCAGTCCATTAAGACCATTACGCACCGGGACCATTGCAAATAAACGACACGATATTGCGAATAATTCGGAGGAGAAATATCAAAGTTTTTGTCTATGCACACCAAGTGCGATACGGAATTGCGAATAAATTATTAAGATTTTAAAACATATTCGTAAAGTGGGAAAAACAAACATGGACTCCACATCAGGCAACGACGATATTGTGCTGATGCTGCCAAAAAAAAAAGAAAAAAAAAAAAAAGGGCGCACTGGGTACATCCTGTCCTCGAGAAGAGAGGGCAGCTTGGGGAGTTTAATTGTTTAATCCAGGAGCTGAAGCTGTACCACGACCGCTTCAGGACCGACTTTCAGATCTTCATAATTCAGCTCGTTGGCAATTGTTTGCCACACATTTTCTTTGTGATCATTGTCGCAGTAATTCTTGTCTCGCTTGTCGAACAAACACGAGTTTTGTGAGACAAATGTAATAAGACGCTCGGCCATCGTGATAAAGTTAGAAAGAAGCAGCAGCGACACTTGCATAGCTCACAACACCGGCTCTGGTGACGCTGTCAATACGCCGTCTCTGATTGGTCGATTGTGTATCTGTCAAATGCGACTATAAAGAAAAATCAACCTCAGTCCGAAAAAATAAATCTCGCAAAATCCCTTAATGGAAATTCGTCACTGATGTGAATGTTTCCATTGACTTCTCATTGATTCGATACAAAATATTGCCGTGCGAATAAGTCGGACGAAATGTTCGGAGTAGGTGTGTAAAGACCTTTACTCTTGTGTTCAAGGGAAAACAAAGTTGGATCTTTGCTCAAATGTGCAGACCTTATGCCAATGTTTGTAGGCTAAACAGTTGTGTTTTTAATTATGCGTTAGGAAATTTTGCCACTGCAGACGCTTAGATTAAATTAATTTCTAATTCTATTGTGATAAAACAAAAAAAAAACCCACTTTTCCCTAAAATGCTTTGACAGAAACAATATCTCAGCGGGTGAAAAGGAAGGAGAAAAAAATTGGAAAAAGAAATTCGTATGCACTTCTTTTCTGGTTATTTTAGATTAACCAATCAGTTTTTCCATCTGCCCGTTACTCAAGGTAGCACAATGAGCCCGTAGCCAGACTGTCAATAAAAACCATCAACAAAGCATCCCTTAGGGATTGCCTAATCTGGACCCCTATACCAACCCAATGGGTGGTCTCCCTCCCTTCCCCCCCCCCCCCCACACACACACACACACCAACCTCTCTCTCTCTCTCAAATACAGTGAAAAATGCACAACATAATTGGCAACTGATGCTGATGGAGCCATCAGTCACACGCAGATGTGCATGCACCCAGACTCTGACCACAAACCTTTAATACAAACATTGACCACAAATTTTGTCAATGACATATCCACAGCCCTGACATATTGCTAGGCAAGAAAGCAAGTTCATCACAAAAAGAGACATTTGAGCAAGCTTGTAGCTCATCAGCAGAAAGTAGAAGAGTGCTACTTTCAGTTAGCCTCACTGGGGGAAAAAAAAGAAAAAAAAAAACAATGTGAGGGGGACTTATTGACAGCTTCATGCAAATGCTCCCTTCAGCTATTGTGTCATTCTACAAGCACTGAATGAATCACTTTGAAAGTGAGAAAATCACCCTATTCGCTTAAGCAACAGCAGTTCTCCAAAGCCCATCTGCCTGCCAGTAACAGTGACATTAGGTGACTGAACAAGTAACTGTTGGTCTGTTGGGAAAAGGGGAAGATCCTCTTAAACGCTGTATTTGTGTAGGTATTTGTGTACAAGTGCACTACACACAATGTAAATTGTGTTCTTTTATTAGCAAGAGGAAACTATAAATGGGTGAATAGAGATTGTTTGTGTGTGTGTGTGTGTGTGTTTGTCAGGCTGATAGGGGGATTCCAGAAAGAGGAACATTCATCTGGAACTGAAGATCCCGTGCTCACGTTGCAGAGCTCTGCTGTGGAGCATACGCACACACTCACCCACAGTCCATCTCATTTTTGCTGCCCAAGACGTAAAACCAAGGAAGGAAATGAGTGAGTGAATGTGTATGCAAACCCCATTCAATATGCTGTGTTATGTGTGTGAGTAATTTAAGTGACTTCTTTCAATTTAAACTAAAAGGTAAATTTCCCATTAGGGACTCAACCCTCAACAGAAAGTGCCCCCGTTTAGTCATAAAAGACGCAAAAAGACAACGAAACCTTCAGTGAAACTCCGTATGCTGAATATTGTGTAACACTATGCAAATTCTACAGTGAAGCATGTTTTCTCTGCACTTTAGATGTGAATTATCATCAATCAGGATGAGAAATCATAGAAATTAACTGAGGAAATCCTTATCTTAAATCACAAAAATTACCCCTGATATTACAGAGAAATTAACAGACTGCTATCATTTGTCAAGATGAAAGCCAAAAAAAACCAAAAACTGTCCAAACATTTCAAGTCAAGACATTTATCAATACATTTTTCAAACTGGAACTGCACTTTTACTGACGAGTACTCTTAATGTAAATAAGTGTACAAAGTTAAATGATTTCCCAATGATATGTCAGTTAATTTGCAGTTGCAGTGATCATCCTTGTCTGGGTGGCTGGGAGCACTGGACTGCAGCCTTATATATGAACAGAGATTTAATTACGTTACATTGCTCTTGATGTCACTTATTAACTTAGAAATGTCAGGTCTCTGGGTTTCACAAAAAACACATGGAGGCAGGGATCACTTGGATACATTTATACGGTGGATTTTTTAATAACTTTGTCCTTAGAACTTCATTTATAACTTACTTCCTTGTACAAACTGACTCAGCCAGTTTGCCTAGTTTGTGATATCTATCAAATGGTAAACCAGCCTGTGAACTTTTATTTAATATTATTGTTATTATTATTATTATTATATGAACAGCATGTGAGCAGAAGAGAGTAGTTCATCCAAAACTGAGAACAATTCCTCAAAATTGTTCCTGCTGACTTTGAAAGATTTGTTGTCTAATTATGAAAACTCTTAAATCACAACGTAGCCTGTATAACAAAAAAGTTTCTGTATTTAACAGTTATAACTGCTTTGCATTTCATCTGATGCAAAGAACATTTAAAACAACTAGTGTTGCATCAAACAGATAAAGACTGAAACTTTCTTGCATGACTCGTGTCGCTCTTTCATTTCATAAATTACACAATCAGATCCAGGTTACCATGCTTTAGACTGATTTACAAATTCACATAGTCTCCTTTTTTTTTTTTTTTTTTTAGTTTGCTGGAAATACATGATTGCAATTGGTCATGTGGTGGAAGCTTCAGCCATTTTTACATGAACGTGCATAGATGCTTAAGTTATAAAAGCAAAAAATTTATTTCCCCATCCTGCTCAACAATTAGTGACTTCCTAATAGATCTTTTATTTTAAAAGTACACATGTTGCTACAACGTCATACACACAGATACAAAATCTGTCTACAGTACCAGTCAATAGTTTAGTCCCATTCACATTAAATGGGTAGCTGTGTCCAAACGTTTCACTAGTATTTTATATCTGTGCTTTAGTTGATATGCAGTGAATTAACTGTGTGACAACCCAAGACATTTAACTATTCTGATGCCCAGAGAAAAAGTAATGTTGGCACTCTTTCTCCAGGACTGTTGATATTTTCTTTACATGAACAGATGCTGCAGAAGTGGGTGAACCTCACTTGAGTTAGTGAGTTTTTCCAAACTGGCATAATATGAGCTACAAGCCTTTTCAAACCAAATCTGATTTCCAATTTAAATCTATTTTTTTCCTTTTCTTTTTAAAAAACATTAAACTTATTAAAAATACATTTATTTATATGAACGAAACGGCTTCAAATCTTGCATAGAGATATGCAACACAACTGCATCCGCAATCTCTTTCCATCTGGATCCTCATCATACGGGATCCACCGTGGAAATAATTCCCCTAATGTAAGATGTTTGTAAGCTGAAGTCGTCTTCTGCATTTCAAAGAGAGCAACATTTCTCACCGCGGTTATATGCACAGCTAAACTGCAGGCATGAGTGACGGCTCACTTCACTGTATATCTGTTAGTGCTTTCATACAAACGCCGTTGTGCTGCAGAGGGAGGGCTGAGTCCGCTTCTAACTAATGAAAAATTTCAGATTTTCAAATAATAAATAGTCAGAAATGGAAAATTCAATCAATTTCTTTTTCCATTGCTTAATCGCCCAGCCCTAAGCTGTTGGGTTGGAAAAGAAGCACTTCACAGTAATGCCAAGTTATCTTTCTCTTCTATTTCTTTAAACAGTTTTAAACCATTGCATGAACATTGTAAAAACTCAATTATTTATGGAAAAAAAGTATACATTTTATCCTTAATGACTTCCACATACTATACATACTACGACGAATACAATACTACACAAAAAAGGGGGTTCAGAGCTACTGTTGCCGCCTACATTGACCTTAAAGTCTCATGTCTCTTTATTTCAACCTCTTCTAAAGATCCCTTTCAGTCTCCCTTCTCTATATTATCTGGTCATCAGAGCTCAACAGTTGGACATCAAAGTACCGACAGTGGGAAGGGAGGGGTGTCTGTCTCTCCTTGTCTGTTCCAACCCTCTCTGTGACAGCCACTGAGGGATTCCTGAGACAGGCCATGGAGAGGGGTGGTTGGGTGGGGGTTGGCTCTCACTTTACACAGAGAAATCCTATCATTTGGCGCACTTCTGCCGAGCTACCTGCTGATGCCCTGTAAGTGCCAGCGACAGCACATTAGTTTCTTTTCATCCAAGTCCCTGGAGATCGGAGGGAAGTTGAAGGCAGTGTGTGTGTATCTCTCAAAAAGGTTGTGAGCAAGTGAGTTGTCCACACACACTTTTAACAAAGATCCTGCTATTAGGTACACTTTCTCTATCAGTTTAATTATGCAAAATCAAGAGTTTATTATGCATTACTTGAAAACTTGAGAGCAATACAGATATTTTTTTCTTTTTGATTGAAGATTTTAAATAAAGACAAAGAAGCAAAGAGGTGAAGTAGACAAGCGCAGTTGAGGTTTGTTGGCATCAGGGTCAAAACTCTACATGACGTCACAGTCAGGGAACATTCCCCTTCTCAAAACCTTAACCCTTTAATAAACAAAATTGTGAAACTATGTGCTCACACAGCGAGGGAGTTTTTGTTTTGAGCCTGCTGTGTTCAGATGTATGAGCTGCATAACTCACCACAGACGTGAGCGCCATCTGGAAGCTGTAGATACGAGCTAAACCAAAGTCGGCCAACTTGATCTGACCTCCACTGGTGACCAGGATGTTTTGGGGCTTCAGGTCACGGTGAACCACACGGTGTGAGTGCAGGAAGTCCAGTCCCTGGAGCAGCTGGTACATCATATCCTGTAAGATGAAAAAAAGGAAAGAGCAAAAAGAGAGCTGTGGATGATGAATATCACAAGGACAAAGATATAAACAAAGAACTTCAAAGAAGGTTTAAGATTCTGATCCACATGTTTGAGTGTGTGTGTGTGTGTGTGTGTGTA
>JBAMHW010000019.1:11671204-11683964 GCA_037177495.1 Rhadinocentrus ornatus
TTTCCCTTTAGCTTCTTTTTGCTTTCTTCTTTCCTTTTCTGTCCCCTCCGGTCGGGTCCAGCAAGATTACATAGATTTCATGATTCAAAGTAAATAAATATACAGTAAATAAAGCAAAGCAAACTTGTTTGGCACAATACAGCAACCAGACTATCATTTTGCTTGCTATGATGCTGGACAAGACAGGTTAAAAAAACAAAAAACAAAAAACAAAAACAAACACACATTTTTACACTGTATGTCCCTCCACACATGATGTTAAGAATTTTTTTTTTTTTCTTTATTCAGTCTTGTTTTATGTTAAACAGAAAACACCAAATAACAGAAAACAGGCTTTAGAAGAAATAAGAATGTTTTTGATTTGGAGATTTCCTACATATCGGCACTATGTTTGGGATTTAAACAGACAGGAATGAATTAAAAATAGATTTCACAACTGTAATAGGAGGTGCAAGAAGTACTATTTAATTTAAGTTGTGATTTTTCCGCTTATCTTTACCAAGCAGTAAGTAGCACTAAACAGAGTAAAATAAAAAAAAAAAGTTTCACCAGAAATGGGCTTAAAAAGCCATGTGTAGCTCCCCCACAACTTCCAGCCTTGAAACAAGGACTTTATGTCTTTTATATATCTCACTATTTACTTGTCCTGAAAAAATAAAAACGAATAACCCCAGGATATAGATTATATACTGAGATGATTTGATAAACTTGCCATGTTGCCTGATTACATAATCTTTCCTGCATTGAAAGACAAATGTGCTGCCACTTTTTCCACTGCAAAACCTAACTTAAAAAATTAGTTATGCTATCTTAAATCGGTAGGCAGCATGTGTCAGTTAGTTCTGACTTTCATTTATCTATTCAGGTGTCTTGGTTATGTAATAACAGGGAAGAGGTTTGTAATAAGAGATAGATTTTAGAGCAAAGGTAAAGGCAATATATATATTTCCTGTCTGCCAAGTGTGTTGGTTTTATGTAGTGATTACACATACATTTAGCATAATATAAACCATCTATAGCATGAGTGTTTTGCAATAGTTTTGCAAGAGGAGAAGTCTTAAAATTTATGTTGACATGCTGCAAATTCAGCAATGAGGAACTAGATTGTCGTAGACCCGACTACACATTGATTACTCATGCATGAGGAGAATTACTTTGCTTCTCTTTAAACTACCGCCCCAAAATTCATCACTGAGTCACACCTCTGCCTGGTTTAACCCAAACTGTTTATTTAAAGGATTACCCCACCAGATATAACTTCAGGGCAATGCCTTTGCTTTGTCAGGTGGCTTCTCTTATTTGTCCATTCTCATGTTAATGCAAGAAAACTCAAACTGGTATGTAAAGTATTTGTTTACTTCTGCAAAACCATATAAAAAGAGGCTGACCCTCTAATTCAAAGTGATTTTAAAAACCATCATTATGTTTCCAGTAATTTTCTCCCACCTGTGTCCATAGAGTATTGGTGCAAATACAAGAAAACGTGGCTGTAAGACTCCCCTCTTTAGTAACATAGACCTGCACTCCAACAGCAGGAACATAAAGTATCTGTGACCACTCAACTGATTACAGACAAGTCAGATGGGATAAGTGTTCCCAGGTGAAAGAACAACAGTTTGTCACAATACAAGAGCTGCAGATGCCAATGAAACACCAGCGGTGCTTTCAAGGACTAATTAAAGTCCTCACTGCGGTGAGATAAAACAAATCAGATTTCTTAACGCATATTGTAAAACAATCCAGCACAGATCATCTTGCACAGATACAAGCGTGTATTACTGATACTTTTTATTGTACCTTTCCTTTTTCAGATATTGATGCCAAAATACCAGGTTGCTATGCAACCAATTGCATAGCTAATGTTTATGCATTGGATCAAGGATAATTTGCATGTTACTTTAGGCATGTTGACTATGAAAGCCAAAAGTTTTATTTTTCTTCCAAATTCCACTTACAGTAGCACTTAGAGAGGATACAGTTTTCTTTGTGGTGCCTATAAAACACTAATAACAATGAATTAGCATTTGAACAGATTTCACCTACTACATATTGACGTGTTGCTTGATGGCTTTGATCACACCAGTAAAGTTGCATTCACTTGTTTCTTACCCCTTGAATGACCAACACAATTCCAACACAGCAAACATTATCTCTTTCCTTGTCTGCATCCTTCACTATTATCGTACAGGCTTGAAATAATCCTTCCGATCCACCCTTTCATTGCCAATCCATGCCTTAAGAAATAGACAAAGCAAATCTGTCAAATGTTATTTATTTTCTCCCAGCCTGTTTTCCGGTGCCTGTAGTTAATTTTCTGTGGAATGTGAGGAGCAGCTGTCACTTTAGCACATGAATGGAGCCAGTTTAGTGGCCTAGAGGCATCGGAGTGGATCAACGGCAGAGGAGGGACAGCTGGGCCCAAGGGGACAATAGCACTCTCAGTTAATCATTAATACTCTTAATGAACAGCAGCCAGGCACCAGAGGTTCACTCACCAGTCTCTCCAGAATACTCTGCCCACAGGAAGCCTCGGCTTGCCGCCTGACCCCAAGCTGACACTTGTTGATTGGGGCCTTTAACGGATCTGCTGGAACTTTAAATTGCTGTCTGTTTGATGAAGTTTCACCCGTCGGACATGAGAAAAATGATGGCAGAGCGACGTCAACTAGCTTTATTATAATGTTGAACCAATTCTTCTTCTGTCACTTGCTATTGTGGGCAGTTATATTCGTCCAGACAGTCAATAAAGTCCACACAGTTAAATCTGAAAAAAAAGTTTTGCAAATAAAATTTATTTCTTATGTTCCTGAGAGATCGGCTCATCATACAGAATCATGCTAGAGTTCTTTGGGGCTGCAGAAGGAGCAAACAGGATGAAAAGAGGGATTTGAACAGTTTTTTTCTCAGAGAACCATGATGTGTTTTGTTGAAATAAATAAAATATGTCTTAGTAATGTGGTTTTTAATGGCATCCATCTTTGTTTTTAGTCAGTAATTTCAATTAGTACAACTGGGACAGAATTGTTTTTACACAAATTCTTAACTCCTAGGTGAGTGCCATCTAAGACCAAGAAGATATGTTTTAATTAAGCTTATGTGTATTTGTCACGTCTGTCTCACATATTTTGCATTGTGTGAAGTGTTTGTGCACATTCTCAGAAATTTATGCTACGTGCTCACAAGCTGCAATACGCGAATAACTGGTAGGGGCAGTGTAGGGACCAGTTTGAGTGGATGTAAGGCCACAAGGTCGACATCAGTGCAAATGACTTGAGGTTTTGAAGACAAATCAAATCAAATCAGACTGTATTTATAAAGCTCTTTTCATGCCAAAGCCAACACAAAGTACATTACATCATAAAAACAGTTCATGAATATTAAAATAAAATAAGCCTTTACACACCAAAATAGATAACAGCAATTGAAAAACACACTCTTTATAGTCTCTTTCGCACACAGTCGTACACACACACATGCACATGCACGTTCTGCACAAACATGACTCCCTTATTTTTGTTTCTTAGCTGAAAATAGTTAAAAATACTAAAAGTAAATTACATCTGCTTGATGCTGTTATGAGGAAACAGTATCTTGGGGATCCGTCCACACCAGGAACCAGTCCACTCATGTCCACGGAGGCCACCGTCAATAGCAACAATCCAGACCAGAGCAGGCTGTGGTCCACACCACAGCTGTAAGATTGCAATACAGGACCACAGCCACCTAGACAACGGTGATCATTGCGGCAACAACCTCTCAGACCGAGCAGGCAAAACTGCCGGTCAAGGGTCCCCATAAAGAAAATGCTGGAGTTAAAACAGAGATTGAATAACCATAAGAAACAATAAGATTAACAAGTAGCAGCAATAATAAAAATAAGAACTTCATAAAATAATGTGCTAAAAAAGTAATAAAAATAAATAAAATAATATAAATAAATAAAATAAAATTATATAAAATAAATTAAGATCAAATAAAATTTAGTTAAAAGCTAAGTTATAAAGCTAGGTCTTGAGCTTCTTTTTATAAAAACATGAACAGTCTCTGTAGTCCTGAGGTTTTCTGGCAGGCTGTTCCACAGACGAGGGGCGTGATAATGGAAAGAGGCCTCATTATATGTTTTGGTTCTTACTTTAGGAAAAACTAAAAGGCTGGTACCAAAGGAACTCAGGGTCCGCGAGGGCTCATAATTTGAAAGCAGGTAAGATAAATGAGAAGACTTAAGACCATTAAGACATTTATTAACCACTAAAAGAACCTTAAAATTTAATCCTGAAACACACGAGGAGCCAATGCAGTGATTTTAAAACAGGTGTAAAATGTTCCTGCCCGCTGGTCCTCGTCAGAACTCGTGCCGCTGAGTTCTGAAGTAATTGTAAGTTTGTAAGCATTACAGTAGTCTGATCTACTAGAAAAAAGCATGCATCAGCACCTCCTAGCTGGCAATAGAGAAAAAAATGGGCGGACTCTGGGAATGTTTTTAAGATGATAAAATCCTATTTTGTTACATTTGTAATGTGTGGAATAAAATCCAGCTCAGATTTGAAAAGAACACATAGATGTCTCACATACTGAGAATGATTAAAATCTTGTAATTTTAATAAGATGATCTCTTCCTTGCCCTGGGGACCAATACTTAAAAAAATCTCTGCCATTGATGACTTTATATCTAAAATTACAGCTTAAAAGTGTGTTAACTGGCACCAGGTCATCAGGAGACACGGTGATGTAAAGCTGCGTATCATCAACATAGCTTTGAAAATTATTGCAGTGTCTCCTGACTTCCCCAAGTGACAGACAACATATACAGATTAAAAAGTGTTGGGCCTAAAACTGATCCTTGAAGAACCCCAAATTTGATTTCATGGATTACTGATGAACATGTATCCATATTTACCAAAACTGTCGATCTGTGAGATAGGAATTAAACCATTCAAGAGCAGTACCTGAGAGGCCCACCAGACCTCTCAGCCTGTTTAATAGAATCTGGTGATCTACTGTATCGAATGCAGCACTAAGATCTAATAGAACCAGAATGGAAAGTTTCTGTAGGTCAAGGTCAACTCTATCCGGTCTGAGTACTCTAACGTATCGCCCCCTAGTGGAATCATCCAGTACACACACAACTGAGCCAGGTGGCTACACACCTTCGACGACCTTTTTAGTAGATGCCCAGTAGAATGTTATCTACATAAGGATGTATGCTGTGCATACAAATCTAGTCAACAGACACGTAACAGCACAATCATGTGGCCATGAGCACCTCACATGTGTCTGATTACATATGACCTCCTAATGTCTAAATATATTTACAATTAGATAAAGACAAAATAAAAAAACAAAACAAAAAAAAATAAATAAATCATGAAAAATATAGCAAAAAGAAAAAAAAATGGAATAAAATAAAATATAATTGAATATTAAATAAATTAATAACAATAAATAAAGATAAGTTATATATAAAATAAAAATAAATACATAAAAAAGAGTGAATAAAAGCAAATAAATAAAAAAAAATCTAAATTGTTAGATATAAAGAAATCAAATAAACAAAGGCCAGAAATGGTTTGTCGTAAATTTGTGACAACAGGAGTCATTGGGGTTAAGCTACAAAGGTCATTGGAATCACAAACGCTCATGAATCTCTATCGTGCAACACCTTTCTCAATAGTCTTGCAGTTTAGATTTTGACCACTGGGATACAAATACTAAGCTGATTATTATGATTTATCCTTTCCTTCACTCTAATGTGTTTTTACTTTAAGATGTTTGCTAAGACTAATGCACCCTCTAAACTACACTTAATCTGTGGAAAAGGTCAAGTTTTGATGAAGACAAGCATGGTACATGGTCTTAAAACTCTTCAAAAACATATTTGCAATGTTATGGTGCTCTTGTATGTTTGCACACAAGTTGCAACCTAATAAGTTCCCACTGACTATTTTTTAGGAGCTGCATTCTGTGTTGCATCCTAATTTTGGTTTCCACTGATTTGGGATTGCTTTGAAAAATATAAACAAAACAATGCCCTTGTTCTTAAGTTGGTGACACAGCACAGGTCTAGCTGTGCGAGACAACCCTGTCAGGAACTGATGAAAAGGATAATTTTTCAAAGAGCCTTGAATATGCTGACACTGAAAATGGTCCTGAAACTCACCCAGACACTGCAGGGGCCAACAAAGCTGACCCCTGACATTGTAGCGTCTTTAGAACTTACAGAGCCATCACTGACTGAAGGAACATAAGAAAATGAAGGAGCTGGAGTCAAGGGTTGGACTAGGGCAGGGGTCTACAACCCATGGCTCTTGAGCAGCATGTGGCTCTTCAGCCCTTTCTCACTGGTTCTGGAAGAAAATAGACTATAAGTCTGTGTGGACAGATTTATGCTGGCTTACCCCTTATGCTTGATTTGTGCTAAGAAACTTGCAAAAAAAACAACAGAAAAATGTAATATTGAAAAACACATTCAATTGCTGAAAAGTACCAAGCTGAGGATGATAAAAAACAAAAAGTGACATCAAAACTTTTGTGGAAAGCTGAGCAGTGCAAACACATTCAAAGAAGGAGATCAAGTCCCCAATCTGCTGCAGGTTTTGTGGCAACTTGGTTGAAAGTAAGGACGCTTACAAATGTAGCAACAAACGGGAAATTTTTCAGAAAATTAGAAAATGTCTCGCTCCACTGTCAAAGACAGGAGCGTTAAAAAGACAAGTCACAACTCAGCAAACTGATTCAGCTTTTCTGGACACAGTCATTTTTGACAGGCTAAGCAAACAGAGGTCCCCAACCCTGGTCCTCAAGGCCCACTATCCTGTAGGTCTTAGATGTCTCCCTGCTGCAACACACCTGATCCAAATTAAATGGATCTCTGACAAACTCTGCAGAAGTCTGCTAATAAGCTGTTAATTTGAATTGAGGACCAGGGTTGGGGACCTCTCATATAGGTATATTATATATATAAATAAAATGAGAATTGAGCACTTGGGTGCAGATATGTGAACTCTTGATGGTACATTTTCTCTTATCAACAAACAAACAAACAAATAAAATGTTAACAATTTGTTTATTATAAGTTTAACAAAACCATGTGGTTCACCAAGGATATTCCAGTCTGTGGCCTCAAAGCACCCTCTCAGAGCATCGTCAGCTTCATTAGACTAGGTTTACAGTCTGTGTGATGACTGGTTGCTGCTGGGCTTGTAGAAGTAAGAAGAACAAGATTGTGGTCTGATTTTTCCGAAGGAGGCAGGGCAGAGGGGCTGTATGCATTTTTAACATTTGCATAAAATAAGTCCATATTTTTTTTGGGTGGAGCAGATAACAAATTGTTGGATTGTGGTGATGTTGCAGAGAGGGAGACACAGAAGTATTCAGAGATTGAAATGAACGCATTAGGATACTGTATCTTAGCAACGATGGAGCAAATGACATCCCAGCTATATCTTCAGTGGTACCAGGTATGATATAAACCACTAGCAGAATAACACAGGTAAACTCTTTTGGTAAATAACATGTACAAAAACTCACAGCTAACAGTTTGATGTCCCTTGTGCAGATTTTCTCCTCTAAAGTCCATGATGGCACCAAAGGTGGGTAAAAGGATGGCAAATCCACCTTCCTCTAGCTTTCCACTGATTTTCTTGTTGTGGTCTGGACATACAGTTTTAAAACTGTACAGACACATTGTAGAAATGTATGTGATCTTTACAAGAGTTTGAATTTCCACCATTTCTCTCTCTGCCCTGCATCCTTTTCACTTCCTCTTTAACTCGTTTGTGATTTGGTGTGTTATTTCACTGATTATTTTGGTTTGGAGATCCTAATCAGTTAATCCACTAGTAAACAACTCATCCGTTGCCATGGAAACTCCTCATAACAGTCTTGAAATAGTCCAAAGTACACAGAGATATCACTTGAGCAACACTGCATCCAAACTAATGTAAAAAAATCTTCTTGACAAACTAACTAAAAAAAAGTCTAATGTATCTAAAAAATTATAACGGTATGGTCGCACCTACCACTGTTTGCTGCTACCATGGTATATGCACAAAATGGCCTATGTGTTGATATCCAATTGCTGGTGTGTGACATGGTGCCACTTTCATGATGCTCCGGGCTGGAACACAAAGTTGTGGGGCTATCAGACATTATCATATCTAATAGATATATGTAAAAGAAATCTAACATAAAATGAAAAACTCTTAATCTCTTTACTCTGAAGTCATAGAGTAAAGATGTTTGTGAAACTTTCTCTTTAATATCCTTTTTTTTTTTTCAAAAAGCACCATCACACAGATGTCTGCATCTTGTTTTTCTTATCACTTCTGTATCTTGTTTGGTTAAAGGTGTCACATCCAAACACCTTCAAACAAAAGATGGCCTTATTTAATTTTCTTTGGGTATGATATCCCATTCAGCTGCTCATCCGCTGTTATCACAACATCTCTCTTATTCACAGGAAGTATGTAATCTCATTAATCTACCATCTGTTAGTGAAAAAAAAAAGTTAGCACGATATTGCCAGGGAGAGAGAACCATATGTCAGGCATTGCTGCACTGGTATATATTCCAATGGAGGCCCGTATAGTGGTACATATCTGAAGTCACTGTTTAGTTTATGTGTGGTGATGATAGTTACATGTTCCACATTGTACTTAGGAAGGGAAATGAGGTGGTCTTTCAAAGTGCAGGAGGTATGTTGGGATGCTGGTGCTGGTGCTGGTGCTGCCAAGGCATATCACCTTCTCCTCTCAGGTTACTTGAGGTTGTTACTCAGTCACTGTAGCTGGTCAACTTTTACCTAGGATTGGTGCAAGCACCGCATTGTTTCCTTTATCCTGCACTTTACCACTATGTGAAGCGAAGAGGACAAGCACAGACCTGAGCAAAGGGAGTACTGACTTTCAGTCTGGATTCATGCTCTGCTTTAGCAGCCAGCAGTTTGCTGCTGGAGAGAACATAGAGGAGGCTGTGTCCGTTCAACTTCCTATGCATGCACGTGCATCCACCCACACAGAAAAAACAAACAAAAAACAAACACACAGGCGCACACACATACATGCACCATGCACACTGGTTTGGTTTGTGGCACATGCGACTTAAACACCTATTTTTAATAGATGTGTGAGTTAAACTAAATTCTGCTTGAGTATCAATCAAAAGTTGCCACAGTGGAATAACTGTTTTCATTTCTCTAGTTTAGTCAATATACACCTTGCGCTGCAGACATTTCACTCCTTCATGTCTGGTCTAAAAACACTTTCTTTTTCTTTGCCTTCCAGCATGACACATTCTGTGTCAGAAAAAAATGTCTGTTCTGAGTAAGAATCTTTGTGGAGCTCTAGCCTCGAGTAAAGAAAACACACTAATATGTCTTTGTAAAAATGGTTATAAACTATGCAAACACAACTGCTCAGGAAAGGTTATCAGTACTTCACCTGCCATTGACAGATACTGTTGCATGCATGGTGAATGAGAATTTGTTTTCTCGGAATTAAGCACTCAAGCAGTGTCAATGGGTAAAAAATCCCCCCACAAAGGCTGAATAAAAACACCACTCTGCTCCTATAAATTTACATTGAGCTTTGTGTTGTGTGGGTGTGTTGTGTGAGCACACACAGCTTCGTCTTTGACTGGAAGCAGAAGAGGATCTGGGTTGTGGGCAGCAGGATTTGACATTGGCTTATTTCCTGTCATTGAATGCAGGTCACATGGTAAGTGCGTGGGTGCAAGATAGTGGAATGCGTTAAAGGGGTGAGGCTCTTGCCACCAGACACACACACATACACACACACACAACTGCACACATAGGTCTTCTTGAAATGGCATTCATGCTGCTTTAAAGAAGACGTGTGTACACACACTGCCTACATTTCTCACACTATTCTGGATGACTGCGAGTAGAGAATGCTGAGGCATTCTATAAGGTTCACACTGAGTCATTCTGTGAACTGTAGGACAGACAGTCAGTTCATGAAGACACACACACACTCCACATAGGCAACAGCGCGTCGGATCCAGTGTGATAAAAGGGTTCAGCAGTGCAGCAGTAAAAATTGTCGTTCACATGAGAACTTAAGGGAAAACATACGCCTTCATACACCCACACACACACTGTGCAGCATGTCCAACATTCTATGTTTCCCACTCATAAATCTGAGTGAATGAGACTTTGTCATCCAATCACATCACTCACAGGCCATGCAGACATTCCCACCCCTTTTCTTTACTGCCTCATTGCTCCACTTAACCCCACTTTCTCTTTTGTTAGGCTACTGAAACTCTCCAATCAACAACCTCAGACTATGCTCACACTAATGTGTATATATGAAGTGTTTGTACTATAATATCAGTATTCATACAATCAGTTTTCATATAAGCCAATTCATAAAAAAATAATAGCCTAGCTGAGGAAACCAACTGACCTCTTTACCATGGTTAAATGGTGAAAATAACGCATATGGGAGCCTGTCTAGTGCAACAGGCCTAGGACACCCTATGCGGCCTCTCTATAACGACTGCTCCAGACACACACACATGCACAGTCATATGCCAATAGCATGGCCTTGATGTGGGCTTGGGTGCTGTGTCTGCACTGAGCATCTGCAACTGGAGGCCAAGGCTACTAGAATTAAGGGGGATGAAAGAGAAGAGAAAAGTTGAATAAAACCACAGAAGATATGAACAACACAAATATAAGATTTTGCAGGTGAGAAAAAAAGACCAAAGCGAACGCATAACAAAAAAGGGTGAAGTGTAGTAAAAGACTTTTTTAATAGATCTGAGAACAAAATAACATGATGAGAGGGTGGAGGAGCAGCTGGAAGCTTCAGGAGACGAGTGGGGTAGATTTTTCCCGAAGTGGAAAATGTGGATTCATTTTAGTACAGTAAGAAGCCCCCTCATTAGGGGTTGTGTGGATGTGTCACTCAGCTGGTGTGTCTAGATTTTGGACAGGTGGTCAGCCATACTGACACCAAGCTTCCTAGATACTAAAACTGATAAATTAAAATCCAATTTATAGTATACTTGAGACAGAGAGGCATAGCCAGGGATACACTCTTAGAGCATGAAAGGCATCATATGATTCCTTCATTAATGAACATACACATTGCAACTGTCAAAGACTTGTAAGTTTTGCTTTGCTTGTCATTATCTTCACTTCTTCAGTCATGAGCTCTTCACTCTGGAGCGGATGTACTTTTCTAACTCATTAGTCACCAGCTAGGAGTCATGTCAAAAGGTCAGAGCATAAACCAAAACATCCTACCCCAGCTATTAGGTAAGCCCTAGTTGTTTCTCAATAATCCCTGGTCTTATGACAATAGGTTGTCACGTGTTGAATGAAAATGCACATCTTACATATTTTTAATTCTTTACTTGTGGCTCTTCAATTGGAGTGTACTGCCTAGCAGGAATGCCAAATGTTACTAATTATTTAGCTGCAAAAACTGTGTAAAGAAACAGACCTTGGATTTTTAAGCACTAAACAAACAAACAAAAAAACCAAAGAATTTTCTCAAAATTATATGCAATTTGCGCTAAATTATTTTCAAATAGATATCTAGGTTTATAGAAATAGTGATTATCAAACTGGGGGCAAAATATTTTTGTTTGAGGTGTGGCTGTCCAAAAAAAGATGCAAACAGAATCCCCCAAAAAAAGAAAGAAAAAAGAGCAAGAATCAACACAAACATATAGAAAAAAGATGTAATACTACTACTACTACTACTACTACTACTACTAATAATAATAATAATAAAGATTCAAATTTATCTTAAGGTTTCCTTTTTAGGGGGCTGTAAAGCTTATTTTGGCAGCCGCTGGTAGACATTCTGTATACGATGCACTGACCCCACCTACAGGCAACAAAAGGAAGCTTGCAGACTCTATTAAAGATAAAAAGAAAAAGAAAAATAGAAGTTTCAGTAATGTAAAAGTTGAGTCTTTTTATTGGAAAACACCTACTTTAAAAGGCATAATATTGAAAGAATATTGAATTATTTCAGATGTTAAAACTGTGGACCAAAAAGTGACACTTGGCACATACAGGCATAAGTTGACAAAATCGGTCTTCTGAATAACGAATATTTCATTAAATAATTTAAAATAAGGAAGTGACTTTAGTAAGCAAGCATCTCATGAATAAGTGCTTGACAGGAGTCAAATGATCTGTTTATTTAATGGTGCCATCACTAGACTAGGCACCTATTTATACAACTTACAATGGTCTAATTCATTGACTCTGGAGGTCAGCTCCAAGCTAACTATACTCTTTCAGAGGATGGTAAGAAGAAGAGGGGGAAGAAATCTCATTTGCACAAGTCAATAGTGGACATTACTTCCATGCCACTTTTTATTTAATTAAGACAAATATTCTTATTTATTGTCATAAATTCCATGCATGAGAAAGGTTATTTTTAGGTAGTGTCATTATTTAATACCTCCCAACAACCTTCATTTCATGGACTCTAGCTCTGTAGTGTCTTAGAGGAAAAAAAGAAATATCCATACTCATGTTCTTACAGGGAAATAAATTAAAATGTATTTTTCAAGGCTCACTTAGGCTAAAAATGACGTTTCTTTTAACATTAATTTATATAAATAACTTGTGAAATGAGAATTAACTACAAATTTTTACTATATTTTTGGAAACATTTGTCCCACCTGTCTCCCTAAGGGGTGTAAGCAGTCTGTCTATCTATCTATCTATCTATCTATCTATCTATCTATCTATCTATCTATCTATCTATCTATCTAT
>JBAMHW010000019.1:11684064-11699455 GCA_037177495.1 Rhadinocentrus ornatus
TATCTATCTATCTATCTATCTATCTATCTATCTATCTATCTATCTATCTATCTATCTATCTATATATATATATATATTAATATATGTATATATATAAAGTGATGAGTCTTTACCTTAAGGCACCTACATTCCTCAGCCAGTTTAACCCCAGTATCAATCTCTGCATTTTTGTCCTTTTATTTCCTGCCTTACAGCATAATTCCAGGTAAAATAGCTTTTTCCTGACTGTAGTGTCCCCTTACAGCATTGTAGCTTACAAAAAGCAAAGTAATGTGAGGATTTGGAAGTTTGTTTCACAGCGGCAGACAGCTGGTGCATTATAATGTAAAGAAAATCTCAACTTGCTGTTTTTTTTACTTCTGTGTCTTAGTTTCTCTATCACAAAGTGAGAGCCTTACCCTAAGGGAAACTCTTTATGTGTGTATTAGCCAGGTGGACCTCTTCTTTGCTCCCAGTGTCTCATGGGAGGGGCCTATAGCTGCCTGCAGGAAAGCTACTGTAGCTCCTCTTATTTCCCTGGCAAATGTTGTCACCACAACCAGTCACATTTCTCTCCTCCTCCTCATCCTCCTCCTCCATCACCACCACTTCCTTCTTCACTCCTTCGTCCTACATCCCTCACTCCTTGCCTTACAGAAGTCCCACATATTCCTAAAGGATACGATGCCATGGAGGACACTAGAAGAACTGCTCTGTACATCTGCTCTGTTCTGTGTGTCTTAACAGGTGAGCATTGGGTGTCAATCTGTTGTTGTGGGATGCCGTGCTTGAGTTGTCAGGGTTGTGTTGGTGCTAGGATAGCAGTTACTGGGGTTGCTGTGTTTGTTTGGTTGGTAGAGCAAAACTCAGAGTTCAGTTGAGTATAGGGTCAGTTTTTTGGTGTTATGGAGTGGCAAAATGTTGATGTAAACCTTCCACTTCTGTGCCCTTTATGGATTAAAGAAGCAGCTTTTTAAATAAGTTGCATAATTTATAAATGAAAAATTTATCTTATTTGGCACAACTATTAATTTTAAGGACATCAAATGTATGTTTTCCCTCTGGATGAGGATCAAATTTAACATATTTCTTACAGCAAATTAAGTGTTTCTTTCAAAGTGGTGTCTTTTGCATGACCTTGCCATAGTCAGGACATCGTGACTTCACAAAATTAGCTTTTCTGCTCATGCTGGTTGCAAAGGAAGACAAAAAGTTACTGCCAGTGGAAAGAAGAAGTGACCTAGGCCACAGGTCTGTGACTCAGAGATAACGGTCATGAAATATTCTTTCTCACATGTGATAAATTGCAAAATGTCCCCCAATTGTGGACTCTCTCCTTCTTTGATGTTTGTATCATCAACCCACCTTGAAAAGCTCTATTTGTCTTATCTGAAAAGGACAGAGGATGATGGCATTCGAACACTCGCACTGCGACTTTATTTAGTACCCAAACAACTGGGATAGGCGTGAGGGTGATAAGGAGCAGGTGCTGGTGGGTCTCCACATGCTGCTGTTTCAATGTGGATGCGGGTATGTTCACTAAACTGAGATATCCTCTCACCTCAGAAGTCAGTGTATTCTCCTCTCTATCACCACCATATCCATGCTGTTTGGGGACATCAGTGAACGAGCGGCTGGGCACACTTCCCCTCATTCTGCTTCTTCACAAACGCTCAGCTGGTGTAAACACAGGCACACTCCTACTACTGACATCAGACACACACAGAAACACACAGAAACTGGCCTGCGGGCTTAAGAACGTAACGTGTGGTGTTTGCGCTGCATGTATTATTTAGGACATAACACCAAACACACAGAAGATCTATTGTCATGAGCAACTTGGGCACCAGTCACCAGAAACCTGGCTGACACCAGCTTGAGGTCAGAAGAAGAAAATATGGATCAGCCAGGGAGGAAGGCAGACAAGAGGATTGCAAAGACAAATAGACATCCGAGAAACATGACAAAAGATACTTTTCTGTACACTTTCTTCAAAGAGGATTTGAAATTATGGGAAACTGTTTAATTAAAAAAATCTTCCTGTAGTTTCTTCAGTTCTGAAACAGAGAGATGATATACAAACAGAAGTGTGACTCACAAAAGGACAAAGAGGAACTTAAAAGAAGAACTATGAATAAAAACCACAGGTTTTTGAGTTTATTTCACACCATAATTACGTGCATTTTGCAATTTACCTCAACCCGACATCCAAACAGACTCCATTAAATTTACCTTTCTTAAGGGTATATGAGAGCGATATGGCTGTGGAGTTCATATTTACATGGCAGAGTGGGTAATACTGAGTAAAAGACTGAAAAATTGAAATGACAATATCTGCTAAAGAAGAATGAAAGCTCTTCACTTCTTTGTGATGTTTTTAAGGTGTCTGTTTTGATCATGTAACCAGTGAACAAACCATCCTAGCAACCTTAAACAGACTTCTTAAACAGACAAGAGTGGCGAGTGTTTGTAGTTACTTCAGACAGTCTGAGTGTTTGTTTCGCGAGAGGTTGGGTTCAGGCAGGCTTCAACCTTATCTGACAACAATGACACCCTGTAGTAAGGTGGGTCAATATTAACTCACAGCAGTTTCAGGACATGGACAACATGCAGCAGGATACAGATTAAATGTTCGGTTTCGCTTTCATATTACCACCTTCACTCAGTCTGGACAATAACACAGAGACTATTTTATCATTGAAATTGCATGCTAAATAGGTTTAGTGAAGTTTTGCTGAAATGTATACATTGCAACTTAAATTAAACATGGTGAAAACAAAATATATAATCACAACAACATAAGTTGCGAAATGATCAGATTTTGTTGTTATCAAGGTTCTATAATGATAAATTTATTGATTTATTATTGTGCTACATGCCAGCATCATTTGATCCATGTTTCTTTTAAATCAGTATATAACATTATGATATAAAGTAGCTTCCTGTTGGCTTTTTTAAAAAAACAAACAAACAGCAACATAACAAAGCTTTACAGAAAATGCCAAGCCCTGTATCTAACCTTGGCACAATTAACTTGCAAGAGAGCCATTCAACAACCCAAACGGCCCCGTCCCTTATCCCTTCTTACCAATTCATACAACCCATATAACCCCATACATTTCTGGAATAAAATAGTATTAGAAGACAATGAAAGAGAAGCACACAGGAGCTTTGTGTTTAATTAATTATTTAATTTTTAGTTTTTGTTTGAAAAAGTTGATAGGGAAAAAATGTGAATTTGGTTAAAAAATGTACAAATTCTCTCTCTTTTCTTAAAAACCTGACAGACTAATTATTTTATCAAAACACCCGGAAAATCAATGGAAACTGAAAAATGGCAGCCACTCAAAAAAAGAAGAAAAAAAAAAGAAGTCTCACCAGTTGCACCAGTTGATAGGAGGAAAAAATCTACCAAAGTCATGAGCAAACTTTAATTCATCAGAATAACCAAGCAGGACCACATGCATCCACTAAAAGAACAGTTGTTTGTAGTTTTTACATAAACATGATGGTAGCTATGGGCTGACAGGGTGGAGGAACACATACAGGACACAGCCTTTGTTTATCAAACAGAGCAGCTGGAAATAAGTCCTTAAGGTTTAGCAAAAATCTAGAAGCAAATATCAATAAGAACAGCAAGGTAAACAAGTAGGAACAAGCTAAGGTAGAACATTTGTTTTTTTATTAGGATCCCCATTAGCTTCCACAAAGTGGTAGCTAGTCTTCCTGGGGTCCTCTTAATAATGCAACAACGATAAAAAAAAAGATGCAAAAGTCAAAATAACATTATATAATATGACAGAAAACAGTGCAGATGTAAAGTGGGTTATGACTGTTTACAACCATGCAAGATCTAAACACATAAGAGGTGTGAAACAAGCACAGGAAGCAAAAGCAAAGTAAAACAGGAAGTTAAATGAAAGCTGAATAGGATAAGAGAAATGAGACTATTTAAAATAAATCAAGACCAAGACTGGAACAGAGTGGTTCAAATGAGTGTAAAAGAGCTCAGTGTCTGGTGGGTTTTATTAAATTTTGTTGTGCAGCTTGCTGTTTGGTTGTTAAGCGCACAAAAGTATTTTATTGTACGCTTAAATACTATTTAAGCACCCACACCCACTTCACACTATTCAGGATAAGTCTAGCAAAGCACACATGAAACACATCTAGTTTAAAGAAAGAATATGTTTGTATTGGTCCCAGGATTAATCTCAAAAACAATATTGTTTGAAATCAACAGGTTAAATGAGCCATTAATATACTTAAAACTCAAGTAATGCATATTGTATAACAACCATATCTTAAATGGGAGATTTATGAGCTACATAACAGCATCTGTTTCTCTCCTTCTCATTTATTTTTCTTCTTATCTGTACTAACTCAGAGGTCAGCTGCAAATTCATCTATATCCCTACACTGGTTCATCATGGCATTGAAGGGAAGTCCTTGCTTCTTTCTGTGGAGACCCGCTTTCCACTGGATGAAGCTGAGATCCAGGGAACTTGGTCTCACAACAAGCTGAATGGTGCCAGGACCACATTGATCACATTTACCAAAGCAGCTTCAATCGCTGACATGATGTACAGCAGCAACCTCCTCTTCAGAAAACCTAATGTGTCTTTGCTGATCAAACAATTAAACCCAGACTATGAAGGGGATTATCATCTAAGCCTCAACATACAGTTTAATAACAAAACAGGACCAGTTTTCAAGGAGGAGGAAACTATTCATGTGACAGTAGATGGTGAGTTACATGTTTACCATTTCAGATGATTTGTGTTTGGACAAATTTCCAAAATTGACCAATGTGTCTTTTTTCCTTGTTTTTCTAGTCCCTGTCTCTAGTCCCGTCATTGAGAAGAGTCCGTCATATGCAGTCATAGAAGACAAATCAAATGTAACTTGGACTTGTTCTGTTGAGAGAGGAACAAGAGTTGTGTTCCAGTGGTTTAGGGATAATGTTGGATTGGCTCCCAGTAAGAGGTACCATTTCACCTCTGACAACTCTACACTGCTCATCAGTCCTGTGAGAAAAGAGGACAAGGGAACCTACCGCTGTGTGGCCAGCAATCCAGTGAGCCAGGGCCGAGACAGCAGGCCGGTGGTACTCAGTGTGTACTGTGAGTACCAGAATTGATTTGTCCACCTGTCTATTTTATGTGAATCAAAAACCCCTTCAATTTAAATAATTTTCTGCTTTGCAAGCCCAGAATACATTTAAACTACATTAAATATTTAAACATTTGTGGTAGTTTTTAAGAGACCACACTGAGTTTCAGGAAAGCAAGCTAAGAAACTAATTATTAAATCAAATACATTTTTATGTGGAATTATATAAAGTGTTTTGAGAAATTTGGAGAACCAGAGTAGAATTGAACTGGAAAGCAAAGCTAATAGCTACTAATAAAGAGGCCACTGAAGAGCAAGTTTTTGCTATCGAGCCAGACAAATCGCTGTATTCTACTTCTCATACCACAACCATTTTTCTTCCCATCAGTGGGAGCATCAGAAATATATAGAACAATCTGAGATGTGGACTGGTTAGGTTGTATTGGTCAGTGCTGATGTTGGTGCTTTAGCTTTCCTCTGCCATTGAAAACCCTGAGTTAACATCTGCTTTGTTGTCTTTGCTTTTCACCCTTGTTTCTGTATGATATTTATCCTCTCTGGCACTTTATTCAGTGTGATATGAAATTGGTTGATTTCATAACCCTTCTGGCTACAGCTAACTTTAAGAGTTGTTATGTTTTTTAAAAACTTCAAGTCTGCCTGTCAGCACTGAAAAAATGTAGGAACTCGAGAGCATTGCCAAGTGGGTAACTCCGGGAAGCTATAAACAACTCTTACATGTGTTTCTTACTTTGAACAACAGGGAGTATAGGCTGAACAATATGGATATTGTCCAAAGATGTGTGGAAATGGGACAACCGTACCTCTGATTTGAATCTAATCATTTATTATGTATAAATGGAGTTGGACTCCAAATTCAATACCACAACTCCAGATAACTTTCTGAAATTTTTCTCTCAAAGAGCCGTTTTTAGTTAAAACTCTTGTACTAACAAACCACAGAGTAAGCCTAACTATGAGTTGTCCCTTTTTCACAGTGTCCTGGAAGTATTTGGTCATATGTAAATTTCAATGAGCTCAGCCTGCTTGCCGACAGCTGAAAACACGTGGATATAATGGAAAGTATTTGCATGGGAGCAAGCTTATCTCACAGGGCTTCTGTGTTCTACCATAAAAAAAAGCCTAGATGCACTGATAATGCTTTACCGGTATCATGAGTCTGGGGGTAAACCAAGAACCTTATCTTTAAAATTAGTTTGAATTTGTTTTAATTTCCATAAAACTCATGATTCTGAGTCGATGTGCAGTGCAGTACATTTAGCTGGATCTCTCCACTGTCTTAAGGTTCACCGTTATCTTTTAAGTTATTGATGCAAATACTTTGACAAAATACAAAATTATGCTGGTTGTGTAAATTTATGTTGTCACGGTCTTGTGGCAACATTTTTAGTTATTCAATGTTAAATCTATATAAAACAATGGATTTTTGTGTGCTCTAAAACTGTTACTGATGTCACCTTAAGACATAAGACACTTCTTACTTCATTAACTTGTTATAGTGACTTTATTTAGTTATTAAGAGTCACTTTTACAATAATGTTAATGGCTTTATTCATATCCAAAACAGGGACAGAGATGGTCATGGAACATACAATGGTTGTCATATGCACAAGATACCACATTAAATACTTGATAAAAACAGGATGCTTTTCATAATGTCATGCACAATAGGATCTTTGCGAGGGTGTTGTATTTTGTGTGCATATGTATCCCATATGACCCAAATGAAACCTAAGAAGGTGAGTTCTAAGGTCTCTGTAGGCAACCATGTACACAGCAATTTGTGTTGACCAAGCAAACTTGTATGCTGGTTTGAATTCTTGTGCACATGCATGGCAGACTGCTTTGATAATGTTGCATGTGACAGAAAAGTTAGCAAACATAATTTTTTCAAGCATCATTGGCATAAAAAAGAAAGGATTGCATGATTATTCATAGCTTCATCCCTTAAACCTCAGGCTTGAAAATTTTAAATGCAGCGCGTATTAGAGAGTACTGTAATATTATCCAGTCAATCTGCAAAGCGACATTGATTAACTCTGCAAGTAAATGTACTTTGGTGTCTGCAGTGCAAAGGTGGAGCATCTTCTTTATTTTTAATTTCACAACATTTTGGTCTTTGCTTTAGCAAAGAAAACAATTCCTCATTGAAGTCATGGCAGCATTAGCATTAGCTGATTGGTTCAAGCCTAGCATTAGTAGCTTCCCTTCCTCAGTCATGCAGTCGACACTAGCTGGAATCTTTAGTCTTAATGCAGTTCAGACCTCAACAATTGTCAACGTTCACTCGCACTTTAACTCACCTATCAATTATGATCCAGCATATCAAAGACCTTTATTCAGATGTTTAAGTGGACTACACATTCATCTAATGCATACAAACTTTTGCTAAAACATCAGCACCATTACTTGGTTTTGGTGCTGATCTTTATCTAAAGTTAGAATCCACATGTTACTACAGTAATAAAAGCTAACCAAATGTTTTTGATCTCACAAAACTCTGTCAATGTAAACTGACTCAATGATCACTTGTATTTACATACTGCTTACCTCTTGAGACCTATTCTTACTTGTCTATAAACTCACTAGATATTGGAATACCAATCAACAATACGCAAAAGCAAAAGTAGCCCACCATGTTTCAGAATAAGAAAGTTCATAAAAGAAATAATATTGTGTTTAAGCTAACTGACATGTTTTCCTGATTCACACAGATGGTCCCTACAACTTAGAGGTGAATTCTGGTCAGGGCCTTCGGACAGGGGAGGTGTTCACCATTAATCCCGGAGAGCTTGTCTTCTTTGAATGCCAGGCCGACTCCAACCCTCCAAACAGCTACGTCTGGATCTCCAAAAGCCCCAATGGGACTCACATCATCACTGAGGGCCCACGGCTGGAAGTGCGCTCCTACAGACTGGCCCAGGCTGAAGAGTACCTGTGCCGTGCTTTCAACAATATGACACAGAAACAGGACGAGGCCCAGTTTACTCTGGTGGTGGCCAGCTTAGGAACAGGTGGGTAGAGGGTGGAACACGGCAAGCAGGAGCAGAGGGTGGGTAGGTTTTGGGAATCTTCTAAGAAAAACACACTGTATACAGTGTGTCATGCCAAAAGCAGAAGAGTTTGGTAAGCTTTGAAAGATCCTTAATGCCAATGACAAAGACTGGCTAGCTTTGGGAACAGATGGGATGATAAAATACTGTAAGAGAAGCATTTTTCTGCAATTCAGCAATTGAATTGTGAAAGCAGTTGATGCATAAAACATGAAATATACATGGTTAATATGAAACTATGGTTTTTTATCTCTGTTACTAGGTTCCAGTGCTTGCAGTCTGTAATAGAGTTCTGTGGCTGGGAAAGTAAACAGTGGATAACAGCTGTTGTATTTGTTGACTAAGTTTTATAGCATGTAGAGTTTCTGTGTGCAGAATGCAACATAGATATGTTGTCTTGGTGATACTGAGAGAGGAACACTGATGATTACTGCTGATTGCTATGATTTAAAATGCTGCCAGATGAGTCAACATGTCATGTATACTTTATTTCTTATTGACATCTAAATCTCTCATGAACTTTTAAAGATAAGCTTCTAATAATGACATTTAAAAAAAAATTTAACAGCCACACAATTCTGTAGCTGCAGAACTGTACAATATAATAAATTTTTTAGGTGGGACTGGATTATACAAAGTATTTATACATTGTGAACAGAAGATAGTTTGAAGAAGCAGACAGGAGTAGTGGCAGTTGAAATGTTTGCTTTTGTCTTAATATAATCCTGTTTTTAATTTGCTGCTAGACGCCATTTTGAACAGCAAACTTGTTTCAAAGCCACCTGTCTTCTTTGAGGAAACCTGCAATTTTACCTTACAGAAAAAAAGAAGAACACGCTTACCACTTTAATTTTTTTGGAGTTTTAATTCACAGTCCAACCACTGTGTATGCAGTGACATAGTAAACAACTGTCCAACACAATTAAATACAGTACATGATATCTAGCTTTGCTTTGATTATGGCTAAGAACCTCATTAAACCTAAGATCTATTTAAAAAATATTCTTAGTTTAGAAGTGATGCCACACACTGAAATCCTCAGCTAAATGCTTACATTGTCATCGTTTAAAGTTCGCTGCATATTGTAGTCAACAGAAATGTCAGTCTGTTTTTGGTTTAGCAAGTCATCAACATCTGCACGTTGATCTTTTGAAAAACATGACTGTCAACAGTCTATTTATATCCAGTAAACTTGATCAAAGAGGTGAAAAAACCCTGAACCATGTTGCAAGCTGATCTGTTCACATCGTTCATAACACTGTTGTTTATTAACAGGTAAAGAGAAGCACACCCAGGAGGGTGCATCTGTGTCTCCACTGTTGGCCATTGTTTTTTGCTCTTTGCTTATCATTGGCTGTATGCTGCTGTTTTTCCTCAAGAGAACATGCCACCCAAGAAGAGGTTAGATATTGCTATCTTACTTTAGCTTTGACACGAGTTAGTTTAACATGATCAAAGCCTGAAAAATGAATGTCTGAGCTGGGAGATGTGAATATTCTAGCTGTAAAATTCTGATCTTTTCCTGGTAGAGTGGTTTTCTGCAGAAGTTTTTACATGCAGAAGTTACTCAGAAATGTAAATAACTTGCAAATGTAGTCAAACTGAAGGCAACCAGGGCAAAATAACATCTCCATTTAAATGAGTGAGGGTAATGTTAAAAGCTTCATTGGTTTAAAATCTGTAAATAATTGTGTCTGTCGCTCTGATCTCAACAGTGCTTGTAAACCTTTATGGCAGGTATGTGGTTTAAACACAAAATCAACAGATGCTCATCACCATGCCTTTAAAGCACACATTTTAATTTACAGCTTGCTTTGAATTTTTGTTTTCAGATCATTTTCAGAGCAAAAACGACCACATCGTTCAGGTAAACTTTTTTTTCCAGATATATCTATGGGTGAACACTATCAACAAACACGTAATCATTCAGGACACCCATATAACAGAGCATGTTTTTTTTATTTACATATAAACACATCTGCCATGGTATTTCAGGAGGTGTTATTATAGGAAGCAAAGAATGACTGGGATCCTGGTTTTGCATCATAGTCCAAAGTCATTTCTGAAAAACAGGTTTTAGATGGGAGGAACCTAAAGCAGAAAAGTAAACAAGGTCAGGCTAAATGACTCAGATTCAGACAGTTATATCGATCCTAAAGGACAAATCATTTGTAGTTCATCCACAACAACATATCAACAAATCATTCTACAGAACAGTGGTCTACATCAGCAGCAGTCCCAGAGACAAAAATATTGAAAGGCCAGATATAAGTAAGAAAAGAAAAAGAAATATATAAAATCATGGGTGAAATAATGATAAATGAAAGAAAGATGGAAAGGTAATTCTCCAGGTTAAAATACACATTTATTAGCTCCTGTCAAGCTGCTTTAGTAGCCTGATGGCTGAATGAATAAATAACTTGAATAAATGACTCAATGACTGTGTAGCCTCGACTTGAAGGCATCATTGCAACATCAGCAGCCATAATGTGATGGGGTTGGTTGATTATGGTGATGGTTTTCCTTTTTACCTGGGTCCCCCAGAGCTAACTCTGTCCAATTATACTTGAGCAGATCCTGACAATTTTATTCAGGATGTTCCTTTCCTTAACAGAGCACTTTGTTGAATTATGATATTCCTTTTAGTGTAAAGCTTGACTTTACAACTTTAAAACTGCCCTTACTGTAATCTAAATGTTGGTGTGACATGAGAAATGTGCATCAAACAGGTCACGAGGATGCAAAAGAGGACTTTGGCATCTATGAGTTTGTCTCCATACCTGGGAAAATGGAATCTTCACAGGTATTTAACATGTTACATATTGTGGCATACTGTATCTTTATAGAAGAAATAGCATGTTTGCTAAATTCTTTTCTGTTATATGCTTTTCATTTTCCAAATTGCCACTTTTTCCCAGGTGTCATGCAGATCTCTTGCTCGCCTCGAGTCAATTCAGGATATGCACACCACCATCTATGATGTGATCAGACATGTTCCCGAAACCCCCAGTCACAGTTTGCTCAAGTAACCACGTTGATATAATTTACACTTGCAGTTCAAGACTTCTGTGTAGCTTTATCCTCACAAGTCTCAGTTGTCAAAGCCTGAAGCTCTGAGTTTGGTGGCCCATTTTATTTTGCACAAGGGACTACGGAGACTTGTTGGGGTACACAATCTGATCATGCACTGTTACTTTTGTGTGTCTGGGAGGTATATAAAATGTCTTTTACTGATTTTATTGCAAGATAAAAACACATGTATGATTTGATATTTTAAAAAAATGTGAAAGTGTAACTGAAGTTATTTTATTTCCGTTCAACAGCGAAAATGTCATTAAACCAAACAAGTTTTACATTGTTTTAAAAAAATAATAAAAAAAGAACCAAATTCCTACTCTGATTACTTTTAAAGCACAAGGTTAATTTATTATATGAATTCATCATTGTCAATAATACATTTTTAAGTTAACATTTCCTGCTAATGAAGTATATTTTCTTCTAAGTGTTATGATGAAAGCATTTCCTTGTATGAGATATAATCTGGTGAAATGTAAATATTGTACATGCATTCCAAAAAAAAGCCTTTATAAATATTATTCTATTGCTATGATTTGCTCATATTTATTAATTTCCATAACATTGCAGAAATAACTGCTCTGAGAGGAAAAAAGAGAAAGTAATTCTGATGATCCATTTTATTTAGTCTGATCTAAATTCATGTTAATGACCCCCATTATAATGTGTTGTTGTAGAAAATGAAGATTCCTCATCAAGAACTGATGCTAGCAGTTAAGACATGCACTCTAGTTGGGTAGTTACAGCTGTGTCTAAGTTCTCTATTACAACTCAACTTGGTCGTTATCTCTGTGTGCTTGTGCATGCATGCCCCACACTGTGCGTTACAATCTCGTCAGTCTGAAATATTCCAAAATTGCTCCTATTGTCCTCCCAAAAGGTTCACTTAGGTGGTCATATTTAGTTGTCTGCACGTCAACCCATCCGCAAGGCCAACACTATTTACTGTATTTGTATTTCATGGTGATGTACTTGTAGATTCTGTGTAAAATTTGGACTCCCTGAGATATTCAGAGAGTGGTTTTGGTGCTATGATGCCCTCGCTGCAGCAATATTTAATGCAGATTGTCACTGCTCAGATTACATGCAAGGGTGTGTACTTTAACAACACAATGTCTTCATTAAAAAGTGATTCTGCAGCTTTGAGTTTGGATGGTTTGTAGCTTGTTAAATGATATGCGTAAGACGTTTCCCTTCAGGATTTTCTGCCAGACAGTATGGTTAGATTTTATAAAAAGTGAAGAAGATGTCGCTGTTCACAGATGTGGAAGATGTCCAGTCGAAGTGAATGCATATGTCACGACCAGTGACTGAGTCTTGACTGAGTCTTTGAAACTTTTTCATTTATAGATTTTAGTTGCACGTTTAGGCAACAAAACTAAGTGTAACTACAAAGGCAAACTTTGGAAAATGGATCAACAGAATTCAGTTTTCTTACTTGCCTGCCAGGGTTTCTGTACTGGAAACTGTACTATACTATGTTTCCTCAAATGTAGCATTTGTTTTCTGCTTACAACTACTATATTGAAATTCTTAAATAAGAAAACTATTATATTAATGTACAGTTTTCATTTGCATGTTTGTTTTGTATTAAAGAAAACTGTTTACTTTTCAGTGTCATTTGATAATGTGTTTATTGCATACAATCACACAAAAACAAGCACTGTTTTTTGGCAATTTTTCTCTTTATTTTGTATTCTTTCCCTTTATACCTTTAAAGAAACGTCAGTTTGAAATGATTACTTTGTCCTTCACACATCTTTAGGATTAAATAAATAAGCAAATGAAATAGTCAAAACCAGCTAATCTGACAGTTATTTTGCTGTTTAACAGTCAGTCTTTATCTGATGTCTTGGCTGTGATCTCTAAAAAGAGTTTGAGATGTATTTATTGTTCCAAAAATGCAGCAGAGGGCTTGTTGCATTTGGTGTATTGGTATGCTGTGTACCTGGCGTAATGTGAAGGCTGGCAGCAACAGACGGATGGTTCAGCATGTGGCAGAGTGCCCGCCACCTGCTCCTGCTGAAACCTTGTCACGAATACATAAGACTGTGTGTGCTTGTTTGGATTTGTATGTTTGTATGTTTATGTAAAGAGTTCAAATGAGTGTTTTGTTCAAGAAAATTAAGGGTTGGATTGTATGATTCATATGCAATTAACAAATTTCTATAACAAATCCCTTAAAGGAACAATTCCTTGTGCATTTCTAGTCAGTATTGCCAAAAGTGCTGTAGCACAAACAACAAATACAGGTTTTTATTATAGTATATATAAAACTGAAATGCTGAAAAAGGCACTTTTCATGGTTAATTTCCTGTTAATCTATGTAATTTTGTTATAAATATAGAGAAATGAATAACTCTTTGAGGTACAGTATCTGGCATACTAACAAGGCAATTAATTACACCTTCATAAGTATTACTAATTTGCTCCTTAAAGTAAAACATTGTCAAAATCTGACCATTCTAATTTATTAATTGAGCTTAACATGATGCTCTCTTGCATAACAACAAGTAGCTTATTGAAACCAGATCTAATAATAGCTTCTGAACGGACCAACTGAGTGTGCAATGTCTTTGTGGTGGCATCTCCGGGTAGAGGCGGCCATCTGTTCCATCTCAGCGTATGCTTGAAGGGAGGCTCCTCATTGTGGATGACTGCCTAACAAACAACAGTGGAGTAAACTCACCTTAGGAGAGCAGCCTCACCTTCATTTGACTGGGAAATAGCTTGAGGCACTATTAACCAGGAACTAGATCTCACAGTGCCTGCAGCATGCTGCCTGCCTGCTTTAAACCAAGTGCTGCTTGATAGAACACCTGAGGGGGCAATTACATAGTGGCAGAATTGATGTCTGCATGCACCATTTTCGTAATTATTTGGAACAGTTCACAATGCAGGGCCAGGTGTAATTGCTTGGCAGGTTTGGAGATACATGGCACAGAGTCATAGTTTGTTCACATAATCGCTCTTGCTCATGGATGTAAATGTGTTTTACTTAACAGTGCAGCAATAATAAAACCCAGGTATATTACAGACATCACAATCCAAATAACAGAAGAAGTACAAGTAGAAGTAACTGATCCAAAATGTAAAATACTGAAAACAGTTAGTGAAATAATAAAAATAAATACATTAAAAAAATAATAGGGCTGCACGGTGGTTAGCACCATAGCCTCACAGCAAGAAGGTTGCTGGTTTGAGCCTCAGCTGGGGAGTTCAAACTTGAGGGGACAGAGGCCTTTCTGTGTGGAGTTTGCATGTTCTCCCCGTGGGTTCTCTCCAGCGAGCTCTTTCTCCCACCGTCCAAAAACATGCATGTTAGGTTAATTCAGTGGTTCCCAAACTTTTTTTGCAGGGCCCCCTTTTCATTGACAACAATAATGTCAAGCCCCCCTGACCACATGCACCCCAAAGTTTAAAAGAAATGTATGAAGAAATGTGCCACGAAATAGTCTTTAGTTTATTGGCTGCTTCTTTGTTAACTACAGTGAAAACCATGTCAGTGGCAGAACGAATGATCAACTCATCTGCTATAGTGTGACATTGTGTGACAACTTTAAACCCGTTTTTCTTTAGTAGTTAAATACTCTGTTCTTGATTCATCATTGTTTGCCCATTGTTACTTGTCCATGTTTTGCTGGCAGTGTAAAACTACAAGTTTTATTTAGCCTTGCTGTGCCCCCCAGTTTGGAAATTACTGGGTTAATTGGTCTAAATTCTCCCTAGGAGTGTGAATGAGTGTGTGAGTATGTAAATGGTTGTTTATCCACTTCTGTGTTGGCCCTGCGATGGACTAGTGACCTGTCCAGGGTGTATCTTGTCTATCATCTGGTAAATGCTGGGATAGGCTCCAGCTTACCCGCAACCCGTAATGGACTAAGCGGTAAAGAAATGAATGAATAATAGCAGCCTAACTTTTATTATAATTGAATTTGGTATTTAGGAGGAAAAATCAACTAAACAAAATTGAATTCACCCATCTTTCTTTTCCTTCTTTCTTTTTTTTTTTACAGTTATCTTTTTGTGCTGTACCACATGAAGCCAAAAATAACTATTGTAATCGTTGGTTTGCCTTCTTTCTTGTGCTATATTACTACCACCAAGTGGTATATGACAGCAACACACTGAGTTGATGCTGTTCAATATTTTTA
>JBAMHW010000019.1:11725110-11742881 GCA_037177495.1 Rhadinocentrus ornatus
TATATATCAACTTTTTACTGGTCTGCTGCAATCAAGCTGGGTGGTCCCTTTCCTTTTTAAATTATTATTCTCTCCCATATATCTCTTGTGTGAGATATTTTTGCCCATTATTCTTTACAACATGGCTTAAATTTTTTTTGGTATTCTTTAATGTATAGTTCTTTTAAGGCCCCACCCCTACATTTCAACCATGTCGGGCCATGCAACACCCTAATTCTTTTTCTTTTTCATATAATCTGATGTAGATATGCAGGTGTTCTTGGGCCTATGTTTCTGTTGCATGACCCAACTTCAGCTGTCAGACATATGACTTCACCTTTGGGTTTAGAATACTTTGGTATACATTATTATTTGGTCTAAGGTTTTGTTACGAGTGAATATGTCCCGATAATTGCTGCGAAACGGGTCGTGGCCGACAATTGGAAATATTGAACGTGTTCAATATTAATGACCAAAAATCTTTACGTGTGTGAGGAAAGCTGACGACTTCTGAATTGTGACTATGTGGATTGTGACGTGGATCGTAATGTAGCCAATCCAGAGAGCGAGCAGACTGGGGAGCAAGGAAGGATATAAAGTCCGTGTTCACGCTGTCTCCAGCTGTTTTTAATAGATCTCGTTTACAGCTTGGAGGACTAGATTCTACATTCGGTTGCGGGACAGCATTGTTATGTGTGTGTTGTTCTGTGATGAGATTATTGGAGCACACCATACACTGTATGATCAAACTGTTAAATGCCTGATTTTTTTATCTTCACATGTGAGGTCTCGACCAGATCAAAAAATCTCATAGGATAAAAAGAAATCCTTATGTGTGTACCAGGCCTAAGAATTGACAGGAGGTGAGGGGAGGGTGTACTTATTTTCAACATGACTGTTACATGTGTCAGAATTGCTGTTCATATATTTTCAGTACTTGCTTGAGGGGGGAAACTTCTCTATATATGTAATATTTCTGAGAATAATTTCTCAATATTCTGAGGAGATGGTATTATTATAAATCCTTTTTCCCGACAGCACCATTAGTGAAACAACCGTAAAATAATTTTGTATTAATGAGTAAAGAAATTCTATAAACCCAGATTTAACTTTTTTTTTTTTTTGAACGATGCATTATCTTATTGATCACAATCTCTATTGCTATTCATTTTCCTTAATCACAGGAACTGGAGAGAGTAACGGCATTACAGACCAACCTGCGCATGGCGGCGGTCATTTGCACTAATGCGAGGAGGTAATGGTGTTCTGTTATGTGCTACCTATTCACTAAACGAAATAGCTGCTCAAACAGCTCGTTCAAACATGAACCGAATACTAAGTGCTTGTTTCATAATTGTGATAATTTCACCTCGTACATTCTCCAACTTTTGAAGATCATAGTTTTTGGCTCAGCCTGATAGCACAGAGGAATGTGACAAAAGAGAGCGGGGGAACATTCATTCATTCATTTATCAGCCTTGGCATTGTAGAGCCATATAGTATGTGCCCTTTCCAATTAGCCCTCAGGCAGCTCTCAAGCCCTGCCACGTTGCTTCAGAATAAGTTATGTGCCTGAACACACAATACTAATCTTAAAGCAGCAAAATAATCTGATGACTGCTATCAGCACTGCATCTTTTGCAATAATTAGTGTCAAGATTACTTGTGTAAGTTCAGTATTTGTGCAGCATATCAATATCTATATGTTATGTATAATGTTATTATCAAACGATCAGCCACCAGATATGTACGTATCAGCCGACTGTACCTTTTGTTGGTGCAAGTTTTCATGTTCCAGTACTCTCCATGTCATATTTACATACTGATCACAAATGTCTGAAAATAGTAAAACTGACCTGGGACTTCCTTTGTGCAGACAACTTGGTGTTGCAAAAGAAGGGTTCACCGAGGCCAGCCTAGGTCTGTTGGCCAATCAAAGGAGAAGACACCTGCTGACAGGTCTGCTCAAGTCCCTGAGGACCATCAAGACCCTGGTAAAGTCTACATATACAGAATAGTTTAATTCTGGCTTTTTTGTCTCTCTAAGCATAATTTATTGTAGCATAAATGAAGTTTACTGCCCGGAAAATTCTTTATGAGCTGCCCACTCTGGTTTTCAGGGCTCCCTGACTACAGATCAACCTAAAGTCTGTTTTTCTTTATATGCCTAAGCTAGTCCTGTATATGTTAGTGTTGTTTCATTCAGTGACGTTGGATGCCTATTAATATGTATTTTAATAAACTATTTAAAAACACAATACAGTTAATTAATAATATTTGCTAACATGCATTTTGTTTATTTATAGTATAGACATGACAGAAATCTTCTGAGTTGAAATTTCTGTCCGAAACACCCACAAACAACTGTGTAACTTGAAAAATCTAGCCCACAATAACCATTCCAGCTCAACACAATAGTTAATCAGGCGCAGTTTCATCATTGGATCAAGCTGTATTCATTAAAAACGCTGCCAATGTTGTCAAAGCAGGAAAACATGGAACCAGCCTCAAGCCAGTTATCACTTAATGCTCTGTTAATACTAAATCATTAATACTGAATCCTCATAAGTACTTTTAATTTTATTCATATCCTCTTCTTGTCACTCTCTCCTCAGCAAAGAACAGACGTAAGACTCAGCGAGATGCTCGAGGTATTGCAATCCCCTATATACCCACGCACACACACATATATAAACAGTAATGTTCATAACTCACTTAAAAGGTCAGATATCAGTAGGGATTCAGCACTGAAGGCAAAACCCACATGAACACTACATTCTCTGACAAAATGCCTATCAATTGTGAAGGTCAGCAACAGCATATGAAATGGATTTGACAACCAGTGTGTAAAATAATTATTATCTAGACAGTATCGACTGTGACAACTGTTTCCAGATATGTTTACTATCAGAGTAGTTTAGAGAACCAGCAGGCAGCCATTTGTCAGCCATTTTCACATTTTTATTTTTATTTTATTTTATTATTTTTTCACCCCTCATTTTCACATTTTTAAAGTTATATGTGTCTCTTAAAACGACAGCATACTCACTTACCCTGAAAATCCTGTATGCTTGGAAAATCCGTTAAATTACTTCACTTCTCTGTTCTTTCAGGAGGAAGACTATCCAGGTGCAATCCAGCTCTGTCTGGAATGCCAAAAGGCTGCCAGCACCTTCAAACACTACAGCTGCATCAGGTACAGTATGAGCTGACTGATAGAGTAATATTTAGCTGTGCTTTACAGAGAGAAGGCTTAGGCATCGTTTTCTATCTGGCTGGAACATTTTGTTATATATATGATCCTTTTGTTTTAGTGAATCTGGAATAATTTTATACGATTTCTGCTCATATAAAAAGACATTTTGTTATTAACCTTCTTTTAAAGTGTGTGTCTTTTATAAAGCAGATCCAAGTGCCAGACATTTCTTTTTACAATTTTTTCTCAAGGTTGGAACCTAATTGCTATATTTAGAGAACTTTCGTTTGAGATTTTATTTATTGTTTTGTCCTTGTTATCTCTGTATATCTGCTCTGTTGCTTTACTTATAATGTCAAAAATGATTTTTTTAAAGGAATTTCCTGCTTGTTGGTATTGTCAGTGGCTTTTATCTTGGAAATGTTGTCTGGCTGTCATCAGTTTTCATTTAAGACCGCATAACAGTTTAATTCAGTATGCATCTGGCAGAATCCCACTTAAGCATCTTACTGCTTATCCTCTATTGAGAAAACATCCAATTACAAGATGGAGACACGGTGTTAGGGCGGTTGGCCAGCCTTGACATACAGATGGCTGCAAAGCAGAAACCATCAGCAGACAGACATGCTCACAAACTTTAGCTCAGGCACAAGAGACATCAGAACACCTGAGACTAAAACATTACTGTTGCACACTGTTATGAATAATCGTAACAAACATATCTATCTGTTCTTGTCTTTGTAGGAGGTAGGGTGGGATTTGGAAGGTTGCTATTAAGAATAAGGATGTGATGGAGATTAATGTGTTTTTTAATTTTTTTTATTTAACAGCTAATGTCTTGCCAGAGGATCCCTATAAAACATCTGCATTTATATTTAGATCCTATCAACTGTGAAACAAAACAAGAAAAACTAAAAGAAAAGAAGGAAAACCAGTTGGGATTTTTTTTTTTTTTTTTTATGTCAATGCCACTTTAAGTGACAGCTGGGAAATGTGGATCGATAAGGAAACATCATGCACAGGGGGAAAACAATCCTTCTGCTGTTCCCTCCTACTACGGGATGCTGCCTATTTGTGTGGATATCAGTTTTGGTTCTTACTGAGCCATTAATTTACCCTTAATGGAGCTGCATGTCCATGGTGATGCTCATTAGATGCACTCAATAAATGTGGAGAACACCTCTGGTGTTAAACCAGCAGTCTTTAACTTTAATTTCCCTCCTTTGCTTGTGAAACTAGTTGCAAAAATAATGACAGTGCATGCTTACAGCAAATGCTTCCAACAAGGAAATGTGACACCTGTGTTTGTGAGCATATTGTTTATTTTTTTTGTTTTTTAATCTGGAGTATCTGCAACTTTTCCTGGATTTCCTGCCACACTAGCTGCTTTAGTTTACATCATCTCTATCCCTGTAGTTGGTCCTCTCTGCAACTTTGGCAAACAAAACGCATTACTACCAGTCTTAGAAATTTCATCTCAGACACCAGATTTAAAACTCCTGTTCACCATGAAATACAGAAAGACCGATAACTGTCACAGGTAGCTTTAATCGACATTTAATGAACTCATTTGGCGATGGCTTGAATGTAATGTATCCTCACTTAGAAGTTATGCACTCAATCATTTCAGTGAGCTTGTCTGTGATCATCATGAAATGAAGCACAGCTGTGGCTGGAGGATTTACGCCTTTGGGTTGTTTTGGTCCATCCCAGACTTGTGAACGCCATATCTCAAGAATGCCACAAGGGAATTTCTTCATCTTTGGCACCAATGTTCTCTTGGACTCGTGGATGATCTGAAAGGTTGCTGTAACCGTTGAGAATTTATATACTGTCATTTGTGCACATTATTTGATACACTTTATTAAATTCTCAAGTACTGCACATGCTCATTGCAATTCCAGGCTATATTCAAAATATAATTTCTGATTTGTGTGGCAGCTAAATGAAAATTTGCTCTTCTTAGCTGAGCTTTCATTTTGCACCTTGAAATAATCAGGGTTAGTTTGATGGCTAGCCTTTTTTCCTGTTCTTTAAAGTATGAAAGATAGCAACACAGACTCAGACAGTCCACAGTGGTAGCTGGTGGACAGCTTTAGGCCTCCAAGTACTAAAAAATGTTTAGTTGTGTTGAAATTAATGATTGTTCTAGTTTTTTGTTGTATGTAAGTGAGGTTCATATATTGTAATCTGTTCGAAGGACCGAACGCTTTTGCTGCATGTTCAAGAAGGGCAGAAAACCTGTATCTCTTTCAGTGTCATGAATTTTTACTAACAAACACCCAAACAATTGCGTGCAAGCTGCTCAACATGACACAAATACACATGCAGCAGTTTGCCAGTTTGTACATAGTATTTATAGCTGTAGTGCAGGCTCTTTTAGAGGATGGGTGATAAGGTCCTCTTCTTCTTATTACAGCAGGCTATCAGGGTGCTTTGAAAGAGCTGGCTACAATAGTTTGTCCAGCATTGTGTTACACTGCTACTACACGTGTAGGAAAAACATACATATCTCTTTAATTTCATGTGTTGCTTGAGTCCTTTTCATGACGGCCACCAATCATGTTGGCTCCCTTAATATTTCCTGTAAACTGACCTTACTTAGATACGTTATATTGTTCCTGAATATTTGGATTTAATTGGATTTCAATGCTGCTGGAGTATGCCTCTGTAATAAGTTGAAGCTGCAGAAAGGCAAACAATACACCCTCATTTTCATGTGAATCCAGCTTTTCTGGGGTCCCATTTAGAAAATGGTGTGTAGGATCCACTCTGAAATTGAGTGTACAAAAAATGCTGAAAAAGAGGGAAAAGATAATCCCATTTCTTATCTGAACATGCACATGCACAGGCAATGGTCCTTTTGTGTATATAAGTCCACCTTGAAATGTGGCATGTTGATGAGCCTGCTCTTAGCATACAACATCATTTGTATGTTAAGGGAAGCAAACTAGCTAATATACACCCTTTTAAAACTTAAAAACATGAATTTCTAATCTAAATTGTGTTTGCCTACTTTATTGCCCTTTTCTTTGAGCTTGGCCTCGTGAATTAGCCTCATAATAAGGATATAGGATTTTCACCGTCATTCTTTTTGCACTCTGCTGACTTACATTATCTGTGCATGCAGCTGATAAAGATGGTAAATGGTCCGTATTTATATAGCGCTTTTATCCAAAGCGCTGTACATTGTACATCACATTCACACACTGATGGCGGAAGCTGCCATGCAAGGCGCTCACCACGACCCATCAGGAGCAATTTGGGGTTCGGTGTCTTGCCCAAGGACACCTCGACATGAAGTCGACTTGGCCGAGGATCGAACCAGCAACCCTAGGGTTACAAGACGACCGCTCTACCTTGCCGAGCCATGCCGCCCAAAATGTGTAGAGGGATGTCTCTGTGTCTGCAGCTTGCTCTGTGTACAGCATGTGACAGTTCACTTGTGTTTACTGCAGCAATTTCACTTACAAAATCTACATAGAAGCTAAAATAAAACTTACTATAATTGCAGAATTATCTCTACTTGAATCAAATGCAATGTTAGACTGTAATTTCATCAGTTATCATTGTTAATGTGGCAATGACCTGAAGAAGAATCTGAATCCCAGCATCATCCTATCATTAGAATGCTTTGATGCTCTGCAGCTGGCCTAAAAGCAGTAGTGAGACAGTTTAGATAAATTACTAGATGAAAGCTAATGACTTCTGGTTTGAAGTAATTCCACAACTGACATTTCAAATAAAAAAAAAAAAGATAAATGTATAAAGGGTTGCTTTTCTAAACCCAAATAGTGGCGTAGGGTGTGATGCAGGCTTCTTTCAGGCCCAGGTTTGTGTATGAATTGATTATAAATGAGGCCTTAGCAGTATGTCTAAGATTAGCATGGACTCTTGTTTGGAATACAGACAAAAAAAAAGCAAATTAACAAAAGAAAGAATAATTAAGGCATTCTTTAAAAACAGAAACAAAACTGCTATGCATGAACAAGTGAGTTTAATCTCTTACTGCTCCTGTAAATTTTGATGCCCATACACCACCGCAGTTGCTATATTGGCACCAAATGTCTAAATAAGGAATTAAATTTTGGAGCTGAAGAAGAAAACAATCAAATCAGGTTCTTATGATCAGCTAGTATCAAAATTTCCCTCTGCTTTTCCACCTAATTCTCTTCATTATGGAGCTTTCTTCTCATCAGCTCCCTGGCTTGACATGACCTTCTCTGCTTTCTCCCTTACTTTTGTCCCTTCCTGTCATGTTTTACCCTTTGAAGCCCTCCTCTTGCCTTTAGGTTTCCTCCTCCCTGTGCTCTGTAAGAATGACTAACATAACAGCAGCATAAATAGCACTCTCATAAAATGTGAACATCCGCCAGTTCCTTTGAAGCAAAGTATGATTGTGTTTCTTTTTTTTTTTTTTTCTTCTCTTTATTTTTAAGCAAATCCGTTAGTGGAGAGGCTAGCCTCAAAAGCCTGTGGGCCATCATTGTGAGTAATAATTAAATAAAGGGTGAAAAAAAAAAAAAATTTCAATCTCTGCAGGGAGCAGATTGCTAATTAGTCTTTTTTTCTCCTCATCTGTTATTTATGCATTCTTTCTGATAATGAAGGAGTGCCAGTATGTAGGGAGGAGCTGCATCTGCATACACAATGGACAGTGTCATTAAGTATTGTGGATTATGTAGCCGATAGATGCAGATTAATAGCAGGTGACCAGAGTTATTGACTTTTGTTGACCTTGTGTGATGTTCTTTAAAAGTTCAGAGATGGTGTTATGGGGATTGAGGGCTGAAGATGGTTCCTGGATATATCAGCAGGAAAGACATTGATTTGGCCTATTTTTGTTAAAAAAAAAAAGTCAGCAGGTTATAAGTCAGCTTTTGTGGTGGTGGAAGGCATATTAATGAACTCTGGACGGGCACATCTTGTTTCCTTCTCTCCTCTGACTCTAACTCTGTATCTGCTGAACTAAACATTTTGAAGCAGTCTAAAGGTGAAATCGAAGCACATCTAAAGATGGTTTTAGTTCAATATTTAAATCTCACGAGTCATCTGTTTTCTTTAAATGTGTGTATTTTAAGTCAACTGTCCATTGTGGGTCATATTGAGCTATGTTCCTGCTAAAAGCTACTGTGGGGACTGGTTGCTATTCTTTTTTTTTACTGCTTTTCCAATTTCATTTAGTGTGTGATTTTGTTTTTTCTTTCCAGTTACTCCTAAAAAACAAATTGTTCTCTAATGAACAGGGTGTTTATCGTCTTGGTCTGAGCTCCTTTGATGTATTTCCGTGTTGTGGTTGCCAAAAGTCTAAGCCTTTGCTTCACACCCACTTGGGTCTTTTCGGTGAACATTCAGATGTATTTCCTCAGTAGCTTGGACATAACATTGATCAGTTCACCTATTTGTAGTTGAGCCAGCCTTCTAATGTCTTTTTTATTTATTTATTTTTTTACTCTGGCTTTTAGTTCGGGTTTCCGCTGAGACTACTGCCTGCCTCTGACTTGCTCTCTTATAGTGTAGCTGAGAGTTTCTGGTGTTATAAAAGCTGGGCCACATACCAACTTACCACATCTTTGTGTGGTGTGGTTGTAATGATGATCATGAGTAATGTTGTCACTGAATGTCATGCTGATGGTAAACTGCTTCATCATCCTTACCTTAGTCACTCACTGTTAGCTGTTTCTGAACTGTTGCTTTAGGATACATGACCAGTATGTCAATATTTAGCTAATTTTGCATCTGTTGTTTTACATCTTACCAGTATAATGGGTCACTTTTTTTTTCAAGGTCAACGCCTGCATTTATGTTTAAATATTTGGTCATTTGCTATTATTCACACTAATATGCACCTGTACACACAGGACTGTACAAAAAGGGTGACAGCATCTCATTTTGTTACTTTTTTGGCAAACTGCTAGAGGGACCTGTTTTACAGTCTCCTCTCAGTTCCTCTGATCCCTCCTGCACACTCTCTATCCCCAGCTAAAGCCAAGCTGCTTAATTAGCAATTTGCTAAGGACACTCTCTCCCTTGGGCAACTGGAGACTCACAAGGCACAACATAAGAGATGGGCTGACCTGAAAAAGACCCCAAGCAAAGCAGGGACAGAGGCAGGGAAGCTGTGAAACAGAGAATGAATGGATGCAATGCGGGGTGGTGGAGTCACAAGGGAAAGGACTTGTCTCGGGATCTGCAGAACAGTCACAATTCCGGTTGCTTGACACTTTTTCAGCTGAAAACAGTTTTTTTTTAGGATGAGGCGTTCTATGAGTAGGGACTAAGGATATGTAGGTTCCTGGTGCTTTATATCCAATCATTTTACAGGTAAACAAAAGCACACTCATGGTTTTCACACACTGAATTGACTCTAAAATGATGTGCAAGTGTGCCAGTTCCAAAGTGCCAGATGGAATCACTACACCCAAGAACACATACACAATATGAAGACACACAGAAGCAGGAGGGAAACAAGGATCAGGAGGGAAAGGAGATATAAAAATACAGAAAGAAGAGTAACAGCTGAATTATTCTTTAATTTATTATTTTCCTGGTTTTACCAGCTTCTCACACATATAAACCCAAGAGAGAGAGCTTATTCAAAGTTATATTCAAAATATTGCTTTTTAACTTTGTTATCAAAAGTTCAACACCATAAGTGAAAGTAAAGACAAAAACCAACTAGAAAACGGAGAGCTTTGTCTCTTAGCTCAGCAAATTCTTAACCACTGTGGAATAATTCAGCAATTGCATTACTGCATAAACTGCTCCCAGCATATGGCTGATCTTGCCGTCTAGTTTTCCACCAGTTGGCAACAAGATCCCAAGATACTTAAACTCTTCCACCTGAGAAAAACTTTTCCCTTTCACCCTGAAGGGGGCGTGTCATCCTTTTCTTGAGGCGAACCAAGACCACAGGTTTAGAAGTTCTTATTCACATTCCATCCTCATCAAACTCATCAACAAACCTGTCTGGAGTTTACCAAAAAGACAGCTTCTGCAAAAAATAACAAAGAAAAGTTACCCCATGATCTCAATGCTCATTGTAGCTTTGTCCTGAAATCCTGTGACGAAAGGTGCGGCCTTGTTAGACTCAGACATCCAGTTCAGGTCACGCAGAGCGAACACCGCTTTCCCTAAAGGTGCTCAGGAGTGTAACAGCACACTGAAGAACCCTGACTTAGTGTGCATTGAAACACAATTATTGTTTATTTTATTCAAATGAACAAAGGATGTAGTATCTCTTAGAGTCCAGTAACGTGACAACCATTTCCATCAGCTCTTGCCATTTTAGATCCGAATTGACATTTAGTTAACTAGAAGAACAGAAGGCTTGATTTTTATAATGGAAATGATTGTTAACTGATTGTTACCCACATTAACCTCGTCTTTATTTTACAGTGAACTTAATTCCAAACTACAAGACACCCTGGAGCAAATAGAGGTATGTGCCTCCCTGCTTTATTTCTAATTCTATTATCTAAAAGCAATGAGTGTAGGCAATGTTAGTCACATAGAATATTTTTTTCTTGTTATTTTCCACAAGTCTTACTAAAAATGGCAATTTATACTTTGCTTTGACATTTTGATAGTTTACCATTGTTATTCTGAGTCTGCCAATTATTGACACTATCAGAAAGTCATTATTATATGCTTATATATCTGTTTCGACTCAAGTTGTGTCACACCGCTGGTGTTGTGAAAAATGTTTAAAGCAAAGCAATTATTTCTGCCCTGCTGCCGCTCTGCTCAAATATTTTAATTACTTACTGTTTTGTCTGAACACAGGAGAGACGTGCACGTATGTATACACACGTAGCCGTTTGCAAAAGCTGTTTGTTTACCTATCTATCTATAAATGAACAAGCAATGCATAATCCGCTAAACCATAAAGGTAAACACATGAGGAATAGAATAGGAGTAGAATGATGCTTCATACACATACTCCACATGTACTTGTTTGTGTTGTATGCTGTAATCATCCAACACACATTCAGTTTATTTTATGTTATTTCCTGTCAAGTATTACCAAGTTTCTATGTTGTCAGCTGCTACTTTTGTGTTACATCCAAATGCAGCTTTACATGTAGATCTTAAGAAAAAGTTGGGTGATTGATGACATTAGATCATTTGGCCTTTGTCAGCGCTTTGCTCTTTGAGCTAAGCTTATCGCATCAAGGCTGTAACATGCTTTATACTTCCTAGTTTCTTACTATTCTTACTTTCTTTGCCTCCCTTTTTAATGTCTTTGTCTTTGACTTGCTCACATATATTCACCCATGTTCACATCCAATTACCTGCCCTTGGCCTGATGGCCTTACATCTGCACATCTATGTGTATCTCAATCCCTGGTCTTAACGCTGATAATCCATCTGTTTTCTTTCTTCCCCTTACTTCCCCCTCTCTTGCCTTTGTCATCTCTCCATTTCTGGTTTCAGGAACAGCTCGATGTCGCCCTGTCGAAGACTTGTAAGCACTTTGATGTTTTGCACTACACCAAGGTCCAGCTTGCCTACACGCTCCTTGGCAAAACACAGGTCAGTGTCGCTGGGAATGGCTAAACACAACAGGATGTGACAAGCTTGTCGTCCTCATTTGGTTCCTATGGTGTTTTTTACAATCCTTCTGTATTGGCATTTATTAAAAGAATAAAAATAAGCTAAATAAGATGCTCGTTTAATGTGGTATTTAGGAAATGCAAGAAAGTTGCACTTAGCAAAATGGTTGTAATACTCTGAGAGGTATAAGCGCAGAGACATTTCACTTATTCTTGTCAGGGGTGGACGGTTGGTATTTGCAGAGTTCTACAATTTTGAGACTCCATTTTCATTTTGGCTCCTTTCCCTGGAAGACAAAAATTGCAGGCGTATTATAAGCAAGGTCACAGAACTTATATGTAATCCTTTATGATTCCCGTCTTTACTGTCAGTTAACTGTCATCCACAGAAATCCCCTCCCGAAATTCTCAGAATAATCCTTGGAATTACTTAGATGATGCTCTAAAAAAAGCAATATGTATGTATCTGACTTTTAGTTTTGTCACAGAAGTGGTTTGTTTGAAGGTTCAAGTTCTTTTAGGTAGTCATCAAATTAGGATCAGCAGTTTCTGTTCAAAATTTTAAATATTACATTGTGTTACATAGAGTAGATTGATGCTTTGCAAAAGTCTATATTTTTCTGTACAACATCTAAGGATTTTTCAGCATATTTTGTTCATGCATGATGCACTACACTTGGCAGTGTAAGATTTTTGGTATTTGCTATTTTAAACTAGATAATTAAATAAATTCATGTGTTAACAACATGGATTGATGACCATGTTATTCACCTCTTGAGTCATTTTTATGTTAAAAATACTCATTTATGTCTCTTGACATAATCAGGCCTCCTTAAAGTGGAAACTGTATGACTGAGGATTATTAGGAACATTTATTGTTGATGTTTTGATCTGTTTGTTACACCCTCTTTACAACCATGTTTATCACATTGTAACATTTTGTTAAATTTGCATCTTAGCTTTTGTTGCAGTCTCAGGTTTAAAGTCGATATTTGTTAGCAAACGTATCACATTTTTGTGTGATGCTTTTCAGCTGGATCCACAGCTGCACTGTGCAATCTTCACGTAGAACTTAACATACTGTAATAGATTATGCTACGCTTTTCCCTCAGCCTGCCATCCAGTTTTGTTTTTCTCCATCCATCTGCTGGTTTGATATAAATAGCTGCAGAAGAATGAGTTTGTATGCCTGTGCAGTTTATTAATGGTTATGTCTTAGCTGGATTTTATGATTATTATTATGTGAGCTACAATTGTCTCTTCCTTTTTCTTATTTAGGTTTTTTTTTTTTTTGGAGCCAGATTTTCATAGTGTTTTTAGGACAGATGAGGTAAAACTCCACCAGAAAGATGGGGGGGTTAGGGTCATTTTGCGGTCATAAGCGTGTGGTAAGAAACTCTAATTACACTGCAACACCCGTTACCAGGGGTATCGCTACACGCTGTGCCTGTGTCTCATGCAGCTCAGGTGTCCTCATTTCTCAAGTGTCCAAATTGGTGAGACATTTGGGAAGGAGCAACAGGGAAGTGTGAAACAGAAAATGGTGGTAAATGTAACTTGACTGCAGAATAAAGGATGTTGGACTCAAAAATGAAGTAAGCGCAGTGTGATGGATCAGGACTGTATCACTCTCCAGAGGAACTTCTAGATTTACTTCCAAAATGAATGAATGAGTAATTACCAAGGAATGTTGGAATGTATAAATAATGCTTTATCAAAGCTGCTTGAATCAACTTCTACTTCAGTCAACTCCCGTCCATGACCAAACAATAGTGGTCCTGCAGCAGTTGCAAGGTACTTTAAACAGGTTAAAGAGTTTAGTTATGATCACAGTACATCCCCATTTTAGATCAGAACAGTGTTAACCGGCAGGAATTGGCCAGAGAAGCCATGAACAGTAGTAAACCATGTGTAGTATTGATCAGTGTACATCTTTTAATGCAAATGCAGTGGGGAAAAATGGAAGAGACTGGTTACGGGATAGGTTGTATTTGTTAAAAATAAAAGTAAATATGATAATATTTTAGTGGGTTTTTAGTAAATTTTAGGTTAATACTTAAACAGTAATTGGGGATTTTTCCTTTAAGTTGTAGTACTTTGATGATAAATGATTCTGATAAACTGGGTTGCGTTGTTCTACATGAGCAAGCAGGCATTGGCTCCTGTTACCAGCTTCCTTTTCATTAGTTTTAAATTGGCAGAATGACAGTGACATGATGACGCAGTAGTTTTTAATAACAGTCTGTCGGACTCTCTGTAGACTGCTATGGACCAGCTGCACATGCACTTCACCCAGGCCATCCACAACACAGTGTTCCAGGTGGTGCTGGGATATGTGGAGCTCTGTGCCGGCAACGCTGACACCAAGTTCCAGAAGATGCAGTATAAGGACTTGTGCACGGTAAGAAAATGCCTTATTTATATGTATGTATGTGTGTGTGTGTGTGTGTATTCTATCCATCCAAGGTTCAACTTTTCTATCAGTAGATTAGCAGTTTGCTGCAAGAGAAGATTCTCATCATTTAAGCTGGTTAGTGTAAAGACTAGGCTGGTTTTAGCATTATGGGAATTTTACTTTACCATACTGCTGTGATAAAGTGACTGGGCACATAAATACACACATCTATCCGTTTTTCACCTGCGACCCCACCGTAACATTTGCGCTATCTTGAAGCAAAAAAACAGTGCCATACATCATGACAAAAGAATTCTTCAAATATATCCTATATGAAGGAGGAGAGTGAGGAGAGAATGATTGAGAGCACAGTGCATTGTGCCCCTTCATGAGATAATTAATCTTGTTCACAATTCAGAACCACAGCACAGCAGCCCTTTCTGACTGGCCCACACACCTCAGCCTTCCCTCTGCCTTTTTCTCTCCCCCCCAAATTGAAATAAATCTTGTTTGCATGCCCAGAAAGGCACAACTTGGCCAATTTATCATGAACTTGCTTGGAGGGAGAGTTCCTCCCCTAGGGGTTCTGTTATGCCTCGACCTACAAAGCAGACGGGAATATAAATGTATAGGTAAATGTTAGTGCACCATCATGTGAACGCTTTCTTTAGTCTTTCCCAATGGCTCAAGCACTTGTGTGTTCCTCCATGACCCTTGCAGCATTTGCCAGGGGCTTTGCCAACTGTACTCATGTCATTCATGGCCCATCCTTTACCTCTTACCTTTCTGCTACCTCTCCTCGCCATCACACCACATCTGCTCCTCTTCTCCTTCCGTCCTCTTCTATTTTTCATGTTTTCTCTGGTCTGAGAGGAGCAGTTTTTATTTTTTGATTTTTTTTTTTTTAAGTTTTGTTTCTTTCTTTTTTTTTTGGTCATCAGCTGCCTTTGGGCTGTGTCATGGGTCTGAATAATGGTGTGCAATAGTTCCACATTCATCATAGTGTTTACTTGTGTTTGATAGATCTGCTGTCAGCACAGCATGCTGCCTGGATGATTCTACTTACACCACAAATACACACATTTGCCATTCACTATACATTCACCAACCTGAGAGTGGGAAGATGTGCTGTTACAGTCTCAGTTGTGTGATGATGATAATGATTGATAGGGCAGCACAAGCTCACACACACAAATGTACTCTCAGATGAACACCCACGTGCACTTCTTCTGTGCCAGCTAAAGCATTTTCAGCCTGTCTGTGGTTAGTTTAATGAGCACAGCAAGTATTTCGCTTACTTTGACACCTTTTCGTAGTTCATTTCCTTTAAACCACTTATTTACCTGACCTTTTAAACGTGAAGAAAAGAGCTTATCAAGTTGCCATGTAACATAAATGTCTGTGGCAAATGCAGAAGATGATTTGCTGGGTGCTTAAAATGCCAGTCTGTCCCTCTTTTGGAGATGTTTTTCAATTTTGGTGCAGAAAGGAAAGACTTCTCGTTTCCAAGATTGCTTTAGCTCGCATAGAAATAAAAATATTTGTGTTCAGATTTTACTGATCAACAGGCTGTCTTAAAAAATGCATCCCCTGAGTTGTCTTTAGCAACTTACTGAAGTGACATCAACCTGCATTACAGGGAGTTTGCAGATCATGTGGAACTCTGTTAATAGATCTGAGGCTAAGAGCAAAATTCAGAGGGCTTTACTAAATGTTCCATCCAGATCTCACCGCCTGAACTCAACTCCTTTAAAAATTCAAGGGAAATGGGAACACAAGGAAAGGTCAGTTCTGATTGCGAAAGGGTCTTATTAATTTTACATCAGCATCTCATTATTGGCTAGTCTCCCTTCTTATCAATCCCCTCGTCTGTCTGACGTTCTGTTCAGATTCAAATGGGTCAGTTTCCTCCCAAAATAATAGGAACAGAAGCTTCAAACTCGCTTTGGAGATGATGAAATATCTCGTAATCCATAGAGATTAATCTCACGTTCTCTTAAGCAGTATCGATAAAAAGCTGACCTTTAGGGCTGTGGTATACGTGATGTATGCAGCATTTTGTGTGGCTGATGTTGTGAATGTAGGCTTAATTGTCTTTTTTCCCTTTGTTAACCATTGCAAGCCATACGTTCTTAACTAGCTTATTGTGTTGCTGCAGATTTCTTCCTTGCAGTATAAAACGACTCCACTGCAGGACAGACTTATGAAAGTAGAACAGTCTTGAGTAGTTATTACTCTGCATCAACAGCAAAACATGCCTCAAGACTCCAACTGTTACCAAGTGTTTTATATTTTTACCTCAAGAGTCACATTTTCTTTGATCAAGATCTTCAGGCAAGAGTGCCTAATTTCTAAGATCTTTTTCAAATTGAGATCTGTTTAACAGAAGCTGAGAAGTAATTATCTTATATTATATAAACACAGAATTATAACCAACCAAAACACACACACACACACAAAGCCGCAGCAGATGCATTAGTCATGCTTTATGCTCAGTAATAAAGAACTGGAACCCATACAAGCTGACCTACCCATAGAGGCAAGCAATTTTCAGTATTTTTTGTTTCTGGTGCTGCAACAGGCATGTCTAAAAATACACAACATGGCAGGCCTTTCCACATTTAACCTTGCGTAACTAAAGCCTTTTTATATCATCCAGAGAACTGAGATATACTGATCAATGACTCTTTAACATTTTTTGAACCAGGAAGTAAAAGAGATAGATAGAAGAGATAGAAACCTTAATGGATCTTAATCTTGGGCACAGCTTTCCTTTTCATGTCGGACCCTCAATCATTTTAAACCTTTGCTTAAATGTTTGCTGCTTCTTGCTGGCTTTTAGACCTGGTTGAGTCACATGTCTTGGCTTTTAATGTGCAAGTTTGGTTTTGATTTATCGTGCACATTTATGAGACGCTTTACTGCATATTCTGTGCTGTGTTAGAGTTAATTGCATTCATGTTTGTTCATCTTGTGCACCACTTTGTTCAAGTTTTGTTGTTTTAAGTGTGCTTAAAAAATAAATATGGATTTGACTGGCATTGAGCACTGATTTGCGTGGTTGAGCTGTGTTACCAATGTAACTTCTCTGAAGTGTGTGCATGTACACTGATGTGACTAAAAGCAATAAACACATGTATATTTTTAAATGTGCATCTCTAAAGCATTGCATCATGGAAAATGGATTCCATTGTAGTGTCCAGAGCTGGTATATTGCAAAGAAATTCCTATACAAATAAGCTGCATCTTGCAAACCACTGCTAACGTGATGGACATAGTCATCGGTTTGTCTTGTGCAGCTGAGGCTGCCATAACTCAAGCTTGTTGACCAGCAATGCTCTTTAGCCGGAAATAAACTATGACAGCGTTTGCAACTCTTTGTCACATTAAACGCAGTTTACATTGCTGTCATAAACACCTTTTTAATGACCCCACTGAGTGAAATTAACCACACCAAACTGCCTATAGGTGTTTGAAATGTGTCAAAATTAGGGCTGCACGATATCAGTAAAAGATGCAATAACACTGTTGAAACTTGCGATGACGATATGCTGCAATAAATAAAATACATAAAGCTGCTGCTTTGATGTTTCCTCACATGGAGCTGCACTGGCAAAACTCTCAGGCACATAAGTCTGCTGAACTT
>JBAMHW010000019.1:11750360-11765643 GCA_037177495.1 Rhadinocentrus ornatus
ATTATTATTATTATTATTATTATTATTATTATTATTATTATTATTATTATTATTATTATTATTATTATTATTTTAATTGGTGTTGGTTGTACAGCTTTCCCCCAGGTTTACAGCCAGGTGGGCTGTCTTAATAACATACAGGCTTAATAACCTGAATATAAATATCAACAACCTTAAAATTGGTACTGCTGAATTATTTATTCATGAACTCTGCAACAGCTAACCTACCCATTACAGCATTACTGCATAAATGTGTTAACATGACAGGTGGTAATGACTAAATCATTTAAAGATCATATGACAACTTACTGTGAAGTCACGTCGCATATTCCGAACTTCATTGCTGACAAATTTTCCATAAATGATTAAAATGCGGTGAAAAAAAACTCTCCGGACAGATAAAAAAGTTACTTGTTAAATGTCCTGATTAAACTGTTTTATTCAGGCGCCGCACTCAGAAAATGTGGTGATGTTAACCTATAAAGAATCTTGAATCTATTTTAAGCCGTAATATGACTTAGAAATGAAAACGACGGTAGATTCAGCCTGTTCAGCTGTGCACGTTCCTGTGATGTGCACGGCTTTATCAACGTAACCGCAGTGAGAGAAATACTCTGGTTGCTCCTCGATGGAGAGTGTTTCACCTTCTGGTAGATTTTTTTTTTTTGAAAACTTTGCGTGTGATTTTCAAGTGGAAGATGACTGTATGCGGTACTGGCAGAAGTCTGCTCATCTGTGCGTGCACTGGTCTGTGTGCGGTCACATCACGGCCAAACTCCCAGAGCGTGATAGAGAGAGAAGCTATAATAAACTTCAAACTATTTTAATAAAAGAACTCAGTATAAACCTTCTATGTATACTGAGACTATAAATAAAACACTGTGTAGTTTTCAGCATTAGCTCAGTCAGGTCCATAATCCCAGTAAATTATCAGTCAGTTGCTGCTTGTCCGCTGTTCTATTGGCAGTGCAAAGTGAATTACTTTGTGTTGTAAGGTGTTATACACATTTTTCAAGCAGTTTAAGTGAAGTATTGCACTTTACATACACACCCAGGTCATTGTAATAATCACTGCTGATATAAATATATTTTATTAAATTCAAGAAGTTATTAATTTTTGCAAATGTGGTGGTGAAATGGGCACTAAATTCTGCCCCAACTTGTCTTTAAAAGGTCCTAAAAAGTCTTAAATTTAACTTGTAAATATCTGTAGGAACCCTAATGAAAGAAAATAAACAGTTTGCACATTTTTTAACATTCTGTTAACAGTAAGAGAGGAGCCGGCTGTATTAGTTGCACCTCATGAATGTTTATTGGTAACATTTAGGGCTAAGCTGCTTTAAAAAACAAAACTGTGAGATGGCGTATTATCATCTAATTTCCTAATTAAATGATCAATTTGACCAACCTGCTGATTCAGGTTAGAGAAAAATGTGCACAAAACAACCACAAATTTAAGACCACCTGCCTCATATAGTGATTGTTACCTTCACTTTACAGCATGGGTTGGGGATGTCTGGATGCTTTGTCTGGAGTCTGGCACTAGACCGTTGACAGCAAATTTTCTGGGTCCTGTAGGTTGTGGGGGTGGGCCTCTGTGGATTGGGATTGTTCCCACACATCCAGAGGATATCCAGTTAGATTTGGATCTAAAAAGCTGAGAAGCCGTGTCGCTGCCATTGGCTCTGTGTCATGTCTCTCAAGGACATCAGATGTGTGCTCGATCTGCCTCATGTTTATGTGAATGGAATGTGTCAAAGGTATATCTATGTATTAACTCACATGTGCCTCCTTTTCTGTGCACATGTCAACTTCACCAACTCAAAAAATGATCAGTGACTAAACAGATAAATTAAAGTAGATGCCCATCACCTACCAGCTGCTATGAAGAAGAAATGTTTTCATCTCTCCGTTGTAGCTTTCATATAATAGGCAAATTTTTAGAGTAAGACCAGTAAACTGGTTTTGGTTATTTTAAGCCATTAAGTTAACAATGGTTTAACACAAAGTATTTAGATTATCATTTTGTGTAATAGGTTCTAATAAAGATGTATGCACATATTCAAAGATAATGTGATGAAGAACTCAGGCTCCTGAAAAATGTTGAGTTATTCCTTATAATGCACATTTCATTGTTTCCCTGGCATCAAAGGGTAAATAATTGAACAAAAAAATAAAACAAATACATGGCATATTATTAAAGGGCACTGCACTGGTCGACTTGTAAGGTTTCCTAGCAGATTCCTGTATGTTAACAAAATGTTATTCACTTCACCTGTCAGTAGCTTTACATTGTGGTGGCTTGGCTTATGCTCTACATAGAAACACACACAACAAAATAAGTTCTAAATATTAAATAAATGCATATTGTTGTGCTTATATTGCACCAAAAAAAAATCACTCAGTGGATGTATTACAAATACTATGTTAATAAGATGCTGTAGAAATTTATTTTTACAATTAGTGGGATTTATAAATTATGTGGTCAAAGCCACAGGCACCCAAATGTGTGGAGCTAGTTGCAAAGCAAACGCCTCATTTTTCCTATGAATTTGTTGTGCAGAAGCCTCCAAAATGGCAAACACTTTTAAAAACCTATTTGGTAGGTTGAACCTTTCCTCATTGTCAACCAGGGGGGATAGTTTTAACCCATCAGATCAATAGTCTAACCTATTAAGAATATCAAACTGAAACCACAATCCACATTTTTACTTTTTTTTTTTAGACAACATTTTCGTAGATTTTTTTTAATTTATTTATTTTGCGGGTTTGTATTATATGAGTCACATTTTAAACTCAGTGAGGAGCTAAACTCCTGTGGTGGTTTTTGATTTGAATCACCAAGATCTGTTACCCACGGTGCCTCTAAAGGTCAAACACTGGTTACCACCTGTGGACTGGTGGTGGCTTTTGCTATTATTTATCCCTACATCCTCTCACAGTAGCAAGACTTTCAAGGTAGGTAACCTGATGAGTTGTAAAACCCTCATTGGGTCAACAGTGGGAAAATTGTACTGACAAATGCAGAGTGCTGTGAAGTTATTAGTATTTTCTTCTTTCAAAAACTGCAAAAAAAAAAATAAAATTTGAATGGTTATCCAGGAATAAAACGATCCACGTTTTTATGTTAACGATTTTATTGTACGTGTTTTTATCTAGCCACAGTTTGTAACTATTGAACAGTTTGACTTTTGTGAAACTTTTTGTGATACCATAACACATAAATTAAGCAAAAATGATCTAAAAATATTTTTTTAAATAAAAGTCTTCCAATTTATAATTAGTAATCACAACATATGGCAGCAATAATAGCACTTATTGAGTTTCGAGTTGTGTAATTTAATTAATCAGACAATCAGTCTCATATTTTTATTTCACTGCCTCAGCTTTACTTTTTCCTTCCCAATTTCTTTTTTTGCCCGCTATTCCTCACCCCCCAATCCCAGTACTACCATTATGCTCATTAAATTAAAGTTCTATGTGTCAAGTTACCATGTCACGATACCTCCCAAGCCTAGTGTTATTTTAGTGAATGACGCAGTTCTTTCCAACATTTCTGCTCCTTTTAATTCCTGACATTAATAGGGACGCAGCGTAATTGGATAATTGGGATGCTTGAAAATGACTGAATTTTTCTGTAGACTTAACAAAACATAGCCATAATGTCATTAATATTATGTCAATGTCAGGTCAGTGACTTTAAAATCCCAGAAAGGGGTTTGTGCAGGTAATATTAAAAATTGATAGAGGAAGGTTGAATTTAAATTGCGTCTTGAGGACATTACCAGGAAGCACAAAGATATAACATTAATGATATAGCTTATATACATTCTGATGTATATAAGCGTAAATACAGGATTTAATTTAAAAGTCAGTATATCAGTTGGTGGCAGAAGATAATCATCTGTGATAAATGCAGAGGTCTTCTTGCATGGCAGAATTTAAATTTGCTCTGCGACTATAAAAGTGGTGCTTCATCTGCTTGTCCACCAAAAATAGCCCTGCTTGTCTTAAGTAACAGTAAAGGTTTTATCCAGAATACATATTAGTTGTATAAAAGAATGAAATGAAAGGTTTAAAAAGATAATTTGAGTCATGTTTATAAACTTAACAGTTTGACACCATTGGCTTTAAACTGTCTACATGATGGACTTATTTGCTCTACGATTTCTTACATTTTAGACTGAGGGAGATCAAATGAATTTAAAATTTTGTTTTTTCCTCTGAGGTGTTCCCAAATATATTTATTAGTATAATATTGGGGAAATAAACAAAGAATGAAATGCCATTTTTATGTTTGTTGTGGACAGATGTTAAATATTAGATTTTCTGTGAATATAAAGGACATTTCTAATGGAAAAAGTAAAAACAAAAACGTTCCCCCCCATCTTCATGAAATGCAGTAGTAAGGATTGCCAGTTGCCTGCTTGTTGACTAACAGGCTCGCTGCTGCTGGCTTTCTTAAAAATCCATTTCATCCAGAGCTAACAGCTTGAGATTTATTGAAGCAATTTTGAACTAAAAGGAAGTATTGATGTTGCTTTAACACTGCGCCGCATGCTTGTCTGTCTGACCTGGTAGAAGTGAAACAACACACACAATACTCCAAAACCTTGTTTAGCGGTCATTCAGCATTGTCCTGTTGGACTCTAAGCTGCTGTCAATCTTCCATCTCTTTTGGGAGCACATGACCTTCACTCTTGTCAGATGCTGACTGGCAGCCGCAATGACAGCTGTTCTCAGCTGACTCATCAGCTCACGCTGAAGGACTTTCGACTTCACTAATGTGCTAGATTGGCAGATCAAATACATTTCAGCTTTCATATTCTAATGTACCTCTGGGATATCTTTGTCTGCAATGTTATCAAAAGATTTCTCCCATCAAAGATAATATAACTGGATACTGATTCAGTCTGCTGTTAACTCTATTTACATGCTAATTACAATGGTTAACTTAATTTATTGAAATCTTCAGTGACAATCCAACAGCTAATTAAATTTGATTTGAATAAAGCCAATCATCACTCTGTCCAGGGTGTACCCTGCCTCTCACCTGAAACATTGCTGGGATTGGCTCCAGCTTACCCCGCGACACGTAACGGAGCAATACAGATAATGACTGACTCTTTATTTTTGATTACTTTGATTACTAGATGATGCAGCAACAGCAGAGTCTGATGAGTTGATGGTGGACCATAGCTATGTAAAGAAGAAACTTGAACATGGACTGACTCGGATCTGGCAGGTTTGTAGTAAGAACTTTTCTGTCTTCCTGTTTTCTGGAGTATATCTCCTCCAACTCTTTTAGGTCTGTCTTCTTTTACGTTTCCACTCCACTTACAGTTCTGCCACCACAAATTATCTTTTCACCTCTCTCCACAGGATGTCCAGTTGAAAGCGAAGGCCTACATCCTGGGAACAGACATGTCAAACTTTAAATATGATGATTTCATAATGGTACTGGATGTCATCAGCAGGTACGCCTCTGGATCAGTCCAGCTGGCTCATTCTCCCCTGTGCTAATTGCTCTTCATGGTCTTGCCATTGCTGTCAGCTTTTCTTGTTTCAAATTTATCAGGTTGAACTACAGAGTTTTCCTATTCAGTGTCTCTGTCAGTACTTAAATACACACCTCCATTTGAATCTTAGCTTAATTTTAATGCACATTTAGTTAGAGCTGAAAAAATAAGCTTGTTTTACAACTTACTGATTAAATTCAGTCTGACTACAATGATTTGATGCTCCAGTTTCATTGAAATTAATAGACTTCATAACCATGCGGAAAGAGACATTCCATGGCCGTGCAAAAGATGTAAGTCGGTTTAAGAAGGGTCAAATCATTGGCAAGCATCAAGCAGAGAAAACATCTAATTACAGAAACTACTAAAATTGGGTTAAGAATTGTCCAACCCATTATTAAAAACTGGAAGTATAGCTAGGAACCATCGTCTTTGAGGAAAGAATGTGGTAAGAAAAAATTCCTGAATGACCATGACTGGCAATCACTTAAACGTTAAAAAAGCAAAAGATAAAATAATATTAAAAAAAAAGGCTTCAATTAGGGAGCATAGTAACCAGACTGATGCGCCTCACATCACCGCATCAGGGTAAGAAGAGAGGCAGATGATGTGATGCAACCATCCTGCCTAGAGCCTATTATACAAGCCTGTGTACATCATTTTCACACATGGATTGGCCACCACAGAGTCCAGACCTGAACCCTATTGAGAATCTTTAGGATGTGCTGGAGAGGTCTTTGTGCAGTGGTCAGAATTTACAATTATTAGTACAAGATCTTGGTGAAAAATTAATGCAACACTGGATGGAAATAAATCTTGTGACGTTGCAGAAGCTTATTGAAACAATACCACAGTGAATGTTGATGTAATCGAAGCCAATAAAGGCAGTCCAAATAAATAATTTAATGATACCATTTCAAAATTGCCCCAAGGACGTAATTCTAAATCATCCTTGTTGTTTTGGGGCTTTTTTGTACATAAATGGTATTTTAAGTGCTTCAGTGAGGAAAGTCTCAAGGAAGCATTCAAATTTAGAAAGAAAAATCTTTGTGTTAAAATTACTTTTAAAAAGATTGACTTTAAAATACAAATTACGAGTAGCTAAAAATAATAAATAAAACATAATTAGTTGTACAATATGTCAGTAAGGCACAACTGTTTGGTCTCTTCTCGTACATTACTGTAAATATTATCTGCCTTTTGCTGCATGGTGAGTTACAGTCAGAAGTAAAAGTACATTTACATCGTTGCTGTCTGCCCTCACTGGCTCTGCTGTCTGTCAGACAAACACACACCCAGCAGTAATCCTCCAGGGGCTTTGAACCTGTGGGGCTGCTTTTGTTATTTCTATGCTTTTTTTCTGTCATGTACAATTAAAGCATTGAAGCAGCTGTTGTAAAATGTGACAAACAATTTTGACTGGAAAACTACAACACAGTTAGAGTTTTATTCAGAAAAACATGCCTTAATGTTAACAGCGAAATTTGCATTTTTGCTGTAAAATCTTAAAATAATTAGATCTCTAAAACAAAGCATGAGCTTTAGCACACAAGTCCTAACTTGCATTGGTTGCTTTAGCGTGTGCTTGCAAACTTATTGATATTAAACTACAAAAAGAGGCTTCAGTGGTGCTGATTTATGTCCATTTGTTCTCTTTATAGCGTATCCTCTTAATGCATTCACAATCAGATTGTTTATCTCATGACAGACTTATAACATCCACTGTGTTTTATCATCCACTGATAAAATTGTTTTCAAGGCAGCATGCTCTGCAAAAAGTGTCTCTGCTGTGCGCAGATCTAACAGATTTAGATCTATTAGCCTCTCTTCCTAGTTTCAGCTCTTCTCATGACTTCATCTCTTCCCACTACTTGTGTTTTTCTTATCACTTGTTTCTTCTTTTTTCTTCCAGGTTAATGCAGGTCGGCGAGGAGTTCTGCGGCAGTAAGTCGGAGGTCCTGCAGGAGTCAATCAAGCGCCAGAGTGTTAACTACTTTAAAAACTATCACAGGTATGACTCGCCAGTTGCTTCAATTCGATCATGTGCAAATCAGAGGAGCTGTTATCAGTTTGTTGTAGATTAAACTTTTACACAGTTTAACAACCACTGGCTACCTCTAACACCCTTTATTTCTGACACAGCCCTCATTGGAGCCGTCTTGTAGTTACATAACAGCCCCCCTCTCCCCTCTCTTCCAACCACATAAATATTTATTGTCCGACACAAACAGAAGCACATCATCAGAAAAACTTGCATTATTTAAAGTTAAGGTTATCTATTGAGAGTCATTGATAAAATTTCTAAATATCAGGTTTTTACAAATGACTCATTTTTTGTGACACAAAAAAGCACAAAGATGTGATGGAGGATGACTGTGGGTTAGAGGCCATAAGATGGAAATGATCTTAGTGTGAACTAGTAACTGTGATAGGTGAGTGACCCAGAGAAAAAGGAGGAGGGGGAACCTTAGCAACACATGAAAGATCCGTCTACACTGCTGGTGACGATGCTTCTTCCAGTGTTCAGATGCCTGAGCAGGAAGTTACCCATCAGTGAATTTTGCCTGTATTTGTTCATCAGCTGCCTGCATTAATGTACTCAGTCATCAGCAGGTGCATCTTTTTGGCTTGAGGATGCCAAACGTACAGAATGATGTCATTAAGCTTTAAACACTATGAGTATATATGTACAGTAAATACACAAGTGCAACACTATTGTAATTTTTGCTGCTTTCAGAATTCATTTGCTCATCTTTTAAGTTTCATTGTTTTTTTACACAGTAAAGTTGGGCAATATAGCAGAGTAAGATATTTTGGGAATATATTTCAGTGAACCTTTAGGTAAACCACGTGCTTTACTTTCTTTATCTTCCCTTTATCTTTTGCAACCTCATATTTCAAACACCTTTAAGACAAGAAAAGAGGATTCTGTAGTATTTGAAGTCAGCACTGACATTTTACACAGAAAGACCTTAACCTGGCAGGTGTGTGACAGGTTGTCTTTTCTGATCTGAGAACACACACAAACAACTCACATCCTTATTCCTGTTTGCACTGACCTTTGCTTGATTTATTTATTTATGTAACCAGAAGGCTTGTCAGAGCACATGAGCTGCTTGAATAAATGATTTCAGGTAATTTATGGGCAGATAGTTTTTATTTTATTAATTTTCTGTGATATTTCCCCCCCTCTATTTTGTGCCTGTTCCCTTTTTCTCTTTTGTGAAACCCCCTCAGGGCACGGCTGGAAGAGCTGAGGATGTTTCTAGAAAACGAGACGTGGGAACTGTGTCCAGTCAAGTCTAATTTTAACATTGCACAGCTCCATGTGAGTGAGAAACACATCACAGAACGCATCATTTTCCCACACTGTCACTCATTGCACACCCCACCACTGTGAAATTTGCATAAGAATGTGTGCATCTTCACTGCACACGCTAAAGCCCAGATGAAGATCAAACGGCTGCTGTCCCTTGTGGGATGTACATTAGAGGATTTTATTTCCCATGCTCATTGGCAAGAGTTAAAAAAAACAACCTTGAGTATCACAGCCTGATGTGGCCCAAGTGTGGATGTCTCAAGCCTACACTTTTATAACAAAAGATAATTCACTTAATGTGGAAATAGAAATGATTGATGGAAAAGATTTCAAAAGAATCCAAGATTTCTAACATCTCTTTTCTTTCTAATCTTGCAGCAAAAGGAATCCTCATAAAAAGTCAGCAACCATGAGAAGTTTTTTCAAACTGCTTCACTTTATTAAATAACTTTATAATATGTTTAAACTTGCAACTTACGTTCAATGATTCAAACGAACAGAGTGCCATAGTAGCAGGCTCTTGTACCTTTGCTTTATCGCCAAGGTATTTTCTGGTATAACCGGCCACAGTCTACTTAATAGATATTTACATTTCCCTATAATTTTCTAATTATCTCTAGTAGCTTTTTTTGTTTTAAAACATCTGACTATTTTTATGAATCAAAACTCACAGGTAGCCTCTGTCTCTCATCTGTGCCCCATCCTTTCTCATCCAGGAGTTTAAGTTCTTGGGCCAGTGCTGCTCTCCGTCCGTTTCACCAAGCAGACAGGCCGTTTCCCCCTCCACTCCGGCCCAGGAGGAGCTTTTGCTGTTCCAGCAGTACCTTCAGGAGGGGAACCCCTTTGAGATGCACATTGAGCAAAAGGAAGAAGAGACCGAGGATGTGCTTGCATCTAATGGGGTAAGTGTTGAGAAATAACAGCCCGCAAGAAAAAAAAATTACTTGGTTCACTTCAGTCAATTAATTCCATCTTTTTTTTTTTTATCTTCACTTTTATTTTTACTTTAATTTGCAAATCTTGTGTGTTGGTTTGGCCATGTTATTAATTTTAACCAGACATATATATATGCAATATGCCACATTAACAAGCAAGCATGCTGAGATAAAATGCCAAACAAGTAAATAAAAGAAGGCTTATTTAGGAGATGATCAATATGAGTTATTAAGTAGTTTACAGCCGCCTTCCATCACTATAGACGTAAGAAACAGTATGCAGTGTTAGAGTAGTTTTCAGTATAATTTTTTTTTTTTTTCCAGAAATCTTTTTATTTACTTAAAACACACATTCTAAACCAAACCAGAGATCACTTCATCTTAAACTTTCCCCCTACTACTTTGCTCTGTACATGATTATCTGTACCTACTTCTTCAAAAAGAAAAAAATTGTCTTTATCAAGGTTTTTGTTTGGATTCCCCAGATGCACAGGGCTTTGATGATCCAGAGAGTATTGCTTAGTGCTGTGGCTGTTTCTCCCCCATGACTACAGCAACATTTTACCCAAAATGAGTTGGTTTAAGGTTCACTTGTCAAAGGAAGCATTTTTTTTCTTTTTCTTTTTCCTTTTAGTGCTGAACTAGAAATTTCCTTTTCTAGTTCAGCACCTAAAGTAATATACCATTATCTAACATATAAGGCTCACATAACCCCTTTGTTTGTTGAACTTTAAAGCTTGTAATCCAATATGACACTTTTTTACCAAGCATGCTGTTAAGGACAAAGAAAATATTGTCTTATATCAGAGAGGATATATTTGAACTCTCCTCTGAGAGATAAATGCATTTCTGCTTTTCAACCTTGATGGCTAAGTTAAACATCATCTCTACTGTATGTCTTGTTTGCACTGACATTGTCTCCACGAGGTCCATTTAATCCGTTTCCTCTCTCATTTCTCAAGTATGAGTCAGACGAGCTGGAGAAGAGTGTGTATCAAGACTATGACAGCGACAGTGATGTCCCTGAGGAGCTCAAGCAGGACTATGTAGATGAGCAGACGGGTGATGCCCCACTAAAGAGGTCAGTTCCAAGTCAAACTGTCAGAGTATGCTGCACAGGTCAGGGGAAGTCACACAGGTCAGGTGATGACTCATCAGGAACATTTACATATTTGCCCAAAAGTGACAACTCACATTACTCAGACTCCAATCACTGTAAAGGAATCTCTCTTTGAATCTTTCTCCGAAGGCTGTTTTGTAAGTGTGTGAAATCCTGCATTAAGTCAGTTTTCATGCCTTTAGCAACAATAATTTTAGCTCACCTCTGCATGACCCTGCTTTGCAGGCAGTAAGCGCTTAGAAATCTTTTATTCTCGGCATGAAAAATTCTTTCTTTTCTTCCACCACCTACGTGATTGGTGACCACTGAATGATTAGTCACTATTTAATATAGTTGAAGGCAGTCGTGCACCCTTCTTTATCGTCAAGATGTGTTTAAGTTCTAAGCGACTGATAATTTATGAAAGCAACACCATCTCAGCACTGCTGTAATTATTTAGGTCTTGGTCTTGTGTCAAAAGTGTGTAAAAGTGGTGCTACCCAGCATGCAGCCTGGTGAGTTAAACTCTTCATTTGGGACCAGTTTTGTTGATTTGTTGACTTTCTGTGGATGTGTGCATGCACTTGTGCACATCTGTGCACTGACCTTATATTTTATGAAAGATTTGCACAGGAAGGAAGACGCACAATAATTTAATTATTTAGCTGCTTCTTATTAAGCATTGTTCCAATGAGAATGTCATGTAATGTTTAATGTGTTATTAATTGAAACACGGCATTTATACTCATCGCCTGCTACTTTATAGGTCTGTCATGCTTGATATAATTACTCTTGCAGTTACATTTCCTGCTTCAAATCCCATTTATGTTAACCCGACTAACCCGACACATAGTCACTACAATGCTTCTTTTCCATTGTTACTCACAGGGATTACTAATAGTTAATTATTGAGTGGGTGGCATAGTTGCACCCAGAAATAAAATAGCTTATTTAATGACTGCTGGCTAATACGCCTCAATGAGTTCTGTGTCAGGGATCACCAGTTCTGAGTCCTCACCACTGGGTTCCATCTGTGTCTCCTGACATGTGTAATAGCTTCTGATTGATCAATTAGAAGACTTAGACCCACTATTAAGGTTTTGAACCCAGCCTGTCATTGCAGTTTTTTTTTATGTTAACATGTATTAGTGTGTTTCCTTGCTTTTCTCACACTGCCTCCCCCCATGTGTTCCAGTGTGCCACTAGAGACCATGAGAAGCAAGAAGAAGTCAGACTACAATCTTAATAAGACCAATGCACCAATACTTACCAACACCACCCTCAACGTCATCCGCCTTGTCGGTAGGTCTTGTGGGCACACCTACACGCACATACCCTCTGAATAACCTCCCCTCCAGAGGAGCAGAGCCGGCTGCAGTGCATGCCCCTTCTGGCCTGCCGAGATTTCAATTTATTCATCAATTAAGCAAATCATTGCGATTGGCAGGCCCTGTGTCTGTGTGACTGAGCCACACTAATAATGGTTAGCCTTTGCCCTGAGCTCTGGCCTTCCATTTCCAGAGGTGCTCTCATGTCTTTGTGACGTGGCTTTTTAGGACATTCAGACCCCTCATTGATTAAAAAGTACCCTTCCGTGACGTGGCCTTCATAATATGATTTTCATGGGCAAATCAGAATTAGATTAGATGTTCATCTTTCCTGTGTCATGGTATTAGGGTTGAGACTTTTGATTGGTGTAGTTTTTAGCAAAAATGTTAAATGTTTTTTTCCATCTACCTGTACATAGAGGGCAAAAAAAACTGTTTTATATCTTCTTTTTGTCTTATTTCATACAGTGAGTAAAGTTTAAGCAAGAGAACACCAATGTTTGGTTCCATCTTTCACTCCTAATTTACTCCCTGCAGGATTGTGATGGAGTTCGATTGAGCTCTTGGTACAAATATTTAGGAGAGAGGGTGTAAAAAATGAGAGTGTGATGAAAAAAGTACTGTTTCAGCGGCACAGCCTGCAAAATTGAGTTTTTCTTTTTTCTCTTTCCTCCATCAGTTCTGAGTCAATGGTAACCTTGTTACACCCCTGTATCTCTGTACATATAGCTTTTATTACCTTCCTGCTAAATTAAATCCTTGCTATTTATATGCAAATGCAACATACTTCTGCTTAAGTTCATCCAGAAAGGATGTGGGGCTACCATGATTAACTTACCGCAGTTTAACTCGTTTATGTGTATGAAAAGATGAACTTCAGAACAAAGTCATTTTATTCTTTGTAAATTGATGCTGGTTTTAAAAATAGATAAAAATAAAAAAAAAGCATAGAAGCTAAAACAATATAAATCAAACATTGCAGTTTAGAAAATGATGGGAACACATTTTGGTAACTGTTATTTGTTTCTCCTCGTACAGGAAAGTACATGCAGATGATGAATATTCTGAAGCCGATCGCCTTCGATGTCATCCACTGTGTATCACAGCTCTTCGACTACTACCTTTATGCTGTATACACCTTCTTTGGACGCAATGACATGGTACAATATTTAAAACATACTTTGTGAGCTTTATAGACTGTTTAGAAAGCAGTAGAGTCCATGAAGCAGTCGAGAGCAGTAGAAGAATTTATAAAACCGAAAGCAATTCACCAAAAAGATTATTAATGTAACAGAAATAGATCTGCCAGCATTTAACGATCCAAAGCTTACCAGCTGACTTATATAAGGATGTTTTATCTAGGAGAAAATCCAGCGAATGGTCCTCCCTGAGCCCTGACCTGAGACATGGTGTAACAATGTTAAACTGAGAATTTAGCTGGCTGAAACACAGAGTAAACTTTCTATTAGAGCTAATAAAACAGGAATGATAACGGCAGGCATTAGTGAAGCCGTTGTTGCAACCCTTACTACTGTCCTCATTTTGATGATAAATCCGTTACTTTTAGCTTTTGAAAACAAACACACCAACATGTTTTTTTTTGCTGTTTTGCGATACAACTGCTGTCTCCTCTAAATGAGTGACACCTGCTTTGACATTTAACATCTTAAGGTTGCAAGTGTGAAAGGGGATTTGAGGTGTCCATGTGGTAAAGTCACTGATAAGCTACAGGGTCAGTACACTTTGATTCCAAGAGCCCTGGTGATCAAGAGATTTAAGGTACAAGCAATGCACCCTGACGTGCCAGGTATGTGTCATTTAGGTCTTCTTTTTTGTCTGATAAGGGTAACAACATGCTCTTCAAAAAGCAGAAAGGAGCAGAAGGAGAACAATGGCTGACTAGAGTCATGATGTGCATCATATTTTGCCAGTGTATGTAGTTTCTAATGGTGCTGAGGAAAAAAGAGATCCAAGTTTTGGTCAGTGTAGCCCACAAGTAACTTAGAGTTTTTTATTCGATGTGAAGCTGTTGTTAATGGATTGGCTGTTTTTTGTATTAGTTTCCTTCTATTTTTTTTCTTTTCTTCCAGAGGTAGTCTATAACTTCAAACTTCTGTATATTACCTCTGCAGCACTAAGAAAATAACATTTATTATCTCGAGACGGAAATCTGTATGTTTATTAGATGATATAAGATGAGACATGGAATAACAGCTGCTTCCATATTTTCTCATTGCTGTCACAGTATAAAATAAATAAATAAAAAAACAGCTGAGCGATGCCTTGCCACTGCAAGCCCCACCACCCCCCTCCCCAAACACACTCAATATCAAGGCTATCATGCGATTTATAATGTGCATCACAAAGAATAAAAAAACAGCATTTGTGTCATTATTGCCCTCAGGGAAGAGGTAATGATGGCAGGGAAATGACTCTGTCCCATGGAGATGGAAAATATAGAGGAAGAATGCTCCTTGGGGGCCTCTTTAATTCAGATTATTGGCATGTGTATGTGTGTGAATGTGTGTGGATGGAAGATGAGGAAAGGTTGAGGGATGTTAACTTGTCAAAAGCTTTTTGTATGCGTTTCTGACAATTCAGGGGCCACATACAGGGGTACCATTTTTCTTTTCTTTTCTTTTATCAGCATGTCAGATTTGCTGTATGTCATTCCATCTACGTCTTTAATTTGTTGTGCTAATTTCACGTCTTACTTTCACTGATTTTTCCTCTTATACAGTGAGGAAAATAAGTATTTGAACATTCTGCAATTTGGCAAGTTCTCCCACTTAGAAATCTTTGAGGGGTCTGAAATTTTCATCGTAGGTGCATGTCCACTGTGAGACATAAAAAAAAAACTAAAAAAAACCCTGAAATCTTAATGTATGATTTTTTGACAATTTATTTGTATGAAACAGCTGCAAATAAGTATTTGAACACCTGAGGAAATCAATGTTAATATTTGGTACAGTAGCCTTTGTTTGCAAACGTTTCCTGTAGTTTCTAACCAGGTCTGCACACACTGCAGGAGGGATTTTGGCCCACTCCTCCACACAGATCTCCTCTAGATCAGTCAGGTTTCT
>JBAMHW010000019.1:11765743-11781099 GCA_037177495.1 Rhadinocentrus ornatus
GACTTTTTAAAGGCGGACTAACAGGTCTTCGAGGGTCAGAATTCTAGCTGATAGACAGGTGTTCAAATACTTATTTGGAGCTGTATCATACAAATAAATAGTTAAAAATGATTTTAACTATTTAACCATGTTTCTAAGTGGGAGAACTTGCAAAATGGCAGGGTGTTCAAATACTTCCTTTCCTCACTGTATCTGCCGTGCCACCCTCCCATCTCTAGATGCACTGGACATCTCTCTCTAACTTATTTTCACTTTTTAACCACTGTGCATAAATGCTCAAAAGTCTAATTTTATACGCCCAGCCATTTCATTAATGGGTCTCACTCAAAGAGCCACAGACGGTAAAATGCTAATGCTCCCATGAATCTTTAATAAGCTTCAGGAAATTCCCCGCTCATATGCTGGTGTTTTGACCCGGACTCAGCTCTCAGTATGCCGCTGGAATCAAGATAGAGCCGCCTTACTTCTCCACTCAAGGAGTTATAGATGGGCATTAATATGTAAAAGAGTAAATGCGGCAATTATCCGTGTAAAAGGCTGCACTGTTGACAGTGCTGCATACATGCTGAAGATGCATTGTGGACCTGGCTCACAGATTCTCCATCGTCAATAATAACTTTACTTCCAGCTACAGGGGCTGAGAAAAGCAGATTTACTAACACATTTTTTGGGGAAGAAAAATGATTAATATTTCAAAACTATGGAATGTTACACCCTATAAGAATAACTTGGATGTTTCGCTCAAGTGTTTGCTCTGACAGGAGACAGTAACAGGATATACAGCAAAAGGAGAGTCATGAGAGTTGGCAAATAAAAGATCGAGAGAAGAGCGTTTTGAAATATCATGTCAGGAATCGTGGGAGGTAAAAGGCTGCTTACCAAAACACTGAGGCAGGAAAACTGAACAGAAGAAGAGAGAGCACAACAGAAAAGTGCCTGACACTCGGATAGATGGATGGCTTCTTTGAAAAACAAGTAATAATCCAAGAAGATGGATAACTCGTAACGCTCTCAGAAAGTGCCTTGCACTGGATGTTATCTGATACGTTTGTGTGCAGTGCTCATATTTACATCACCTGCGACCTAGGATAAAACTCAATATTCTGATTCTGTCTTTATATATTTTTATCTTCACAACCAACACAGGAGAAGTTGAGATTTTTGGAATTTGATAATGGGGGGAAAAAAATAAAAAATTCCTGGCTTATATAATTTTATCATTTCTAAAAGAAAGCTAGGTTATATATTTTATTAGAAACCCACCTACAGTACCACCTGATGGTCTTCTGTCTAGCAGTAATTAAATATTTCTTCACCTCACCTGACTAATCACACTTGTATAATATATAATAATACTATATAAATATAAAATATATAATATTATCATTAGGCCAAAGTCAATGTGAGTCTAGTTGTATGCTGTTAAAACATTAATTGCTTCCATTACTTTCGCTTCAGTTTTGCAGACCTGTTTCGACATTGTTGCCTTTAAAATTTGAGTTTTTGCTTTTTTTTTTTTGTTTTTGTTTGTTTGTTTTTGTTTCTATTCCCTTACTGCTGCCCATTCTGCATCCATAGCCCGTTCCAAGCCCGTCTTTGCCCACTCATGGTGGTCGAGAGGCGGTCACCACTCGGGTGGTGGGCCCACCCTGCTTGGTAAGATTACACCCCAAATTGTTTTGACTAATATAGGGCTAGGCTGCCTTACATGTCCAGAACACTAGTCAGTGTGTGTGTGTGTGTGTGTGTGCTGTGGCCATTTTGAAGCATCTCAGATGTGCGTGATATGCTTTCTTAAGTGACATCAAACACATGTAAATGGGATTTTAGATGCATTTAGATGCTGAGGTTGCTGTGCTGGTACCTCTTTATACCACTCCTCCTTCTGGGCTGTCATCTCTGTGATTGTTTGATTTTTGATGCCTGTTGTTCCCAATTCCTCCTCCCTCTTTAGGGTAAGAGCCTGCAGAAAGCAACGAGCCGCTTGTCCTAAACTACGCGAGAAGAAAGCAGATCTTGCAGTGTATGTGAGTGTGGGCTGTAAGTGCGCCGTATAGACACTCACTGTGTGTATATGTGTGCATGTGTTCTACAGTATGAGTCGTCAGGTCTGGGCCTTATCAGCAGCAGACTGAGAACAACACTGAACCGGATCCAGGAGAGCCTCATTGACATGGTAAGACTGCAACTGTCTCTTCTTCTACTCTATGCCTCATCTCTTCTCTTCTGCTCATTTCTCCTTTTTTTTTTCTTTCACCAGTCCTTGTTACCTCATCACCCATCTGACACAAACATGTTCTCCTCATTTGTCCCCCTCCCTCATGAGCCTCTTTTCTCTTTATGTCTCTCCCTTTAGTTCTTATCTGTCCACTTTATTCATTTGACCAATTCTGTATGTACGATCCTATTGTTGAAAGAGCCTGCAGCTGGTGTCGCCACAAAATGCATTATGGGTCATCATTATCTGGCCAGTGGTCACCTCCTCCCGCACATGCACTCAAGCACACATACGCCTCCCTCTCTTTATGTGGGCAGACCAGGGTGGAAGCTTGTGTTGTTCCATTAAGGCTCTCAATCACCTCCCCCTTCTTTAATGCTACACAGTGACAATTAGTGCGGTGCAGTCCAACTTTTTCATCTGGTAGTCTGTCTCGCTGGCAATTTGATGATACAAGCGTCCTTTCTCACTTCTGCCTTTAATTATACTCTATATCTGAGCACTTTTACCATCTTATCAAATGAGCCATAAATGGACTTTAATCTGGTCTCAGCCTACAATGGGGAATATGAAGGCTGTCTGGGCTTGTTTTTATTGGTTTTTAGTAGGTAAAAAACAAAAAAAATTACTGTATCCCTTGAGTTCAATTATGTTCACAACATCAGTGACTGTCTCACTGAAGTCATTGTGCTGTAAATACCAAGAATAACAAGTTGTTTTTATTTTTTATATATATATTTATAAATAATATCAGTTGTTCACACGTCTGCCGTGTTTACCTTTAATCAGAGTTGTTGGTGCACTTGTTTTTACTTAAAACTAATTTAAATCCCAGAGCTGCTTTGTGTTTTGAAAAAATAAAAAGATGATTATCACTAATTAATTTTTGGATTATTTATATTAATTGACACAAATGGTAATGGACAATGTCCTAACAGCTTTGGGAAAAAGAAAAGATGTTTTCTTTTTTTACTATAAGAAAGTCCTGAGAGATTTTGATCTTTTGTTTCTTCATTTCAGTGAACTAGGGGTCTTTCTAACATAAATACATATAACGATAATAATGAGAATAACAATAATAAAGTAAGATAAAATGAAATTGCTGCAGTTTTTGGCACTTGTTCAAATAGCTTTCTCAGGTTGCCGGCTTGCAAGCAGCAGACATACAGTGTGGCAGACCAGTCTGGGCTGATCTGTAGCCATCTTAGTAGCATTTACTGCAAATGTCTAAATCGTGGATGATGGATTTTTCAGTCAATGGCTTTGTAATTAGTTACGTTCAGTCAGCTGTGACACTCTGCAGACATGAAGTAAGAAAGATTTTAGTTTCTGAGATCTTTTTTTACACTGAGAGTTTGTCAAGGAATTTAAGGAAGTGTGTGTTGCTTAGCATTACACAACAATGAGATTCTTCTCTGTTGCAAATTAGTAAAGCAGAGCAGATGCTTTAATTTTACATCTCCTATTTAAAGATGGGAGTTAAATACAAAGTTGACAACTTGGTGTTGGGGGCTTCAGTATTCAGAGGAATGTGGCCATGGCCAGCCAGAAAGCATGATTTTGGAGTATGACTTGCTTGAAACACACAAAGGAAAGACTGCTTTAAGTTTTTATCTACATGAACTTCCACTTTCCCTTATAAAATAATGTCTTAATTATTGCTTCTCTCTGCACTTGGAAACTCATGTCCAGTAAAATGGACATAGATGCGTCCTGTCTGGCACTAGATGTGGTCATGTTTTTTAAGTGCCACAAGTTCTTTTGTTGGTATAAAAATGCCCCAATTCAATACTCAGCATTGTTCTTGTCACATGAATACTTTCTTTTTTAAAGCCTCAATAGTGTATATAAATGTTTCCTTTTTTACCATGAAAAGTTTGGTTTACAGAAAAATTTTGTGCTGTACTAGTTTCAATTTATTGCATATAATTTCACGGTTGACACCATGGTAAAACCAAGCTGGAAAACAAACTCCAGTTTGGCAGCAACTGGAACATCACTGGTATAGACTGAACTTAGTTCTGAGTTTACAGTTCGCATAATGCACAGTAACAGGAGACATGATGAGAAGCTATTCATGCACCCATCAGCACAAGTCTCATTTTAATTGCATTGTATATCATAACAGAATATAACAGAAGGGGTTTTGACTATCGTCACCTTTGCATGTATATATAACAGGCACTTTCCCACAGCAGGGAGTACACAGCATGCAAAGGACCTTTTGAAAGCAAAACATTTATTTGACAATACAAACATAATAATAGCTTGGCTGGGTTATGTCCACAGCCAAGCACTAAGAAGGCTCTAACCAGAACACAAAAAGACATATCAGGGAAAAAAGAAAACAGATACAACTCACAAAATCACACAAACAAGTAAACTTAGAATAGCCTTATTTAGCAGGTTGTGTTTTAGCCTCATGGGTTACTATGGTGGCCATTTCCAGCTAGGTCGTTTTTAAAGTAAATTGTGAGCCATTTTCAAATGTCTTTAAAGGGTGCAGATGACATTTTTAGTGCTCAGCAGCCTTCTTCAGACAACATGTGTAGTCTGTGCAACTGGTGAAATTAAGTCTGATGGATAGATGTAGACAGGGAGGCATGTGATGCACTGAGATGTGTTTGTGTGTGAGTCTTTACAAAGACAAAATGGTACTAAACTTGAACTGCGTGGCTGCATTACATGGTTTCACATGAGCATAATCATCACTTTGTGTCTGATTATGAGCTATTTCAGATCTGAGTTAAGACACAATCAGGCTCTGTAACTACACCTGTCCTGTCTCTAATGTAATATCTAAAGTCGTTTGCCCATGCGTTTAGATATGCAGAACTGTTTTAGCTCATCTCAATAAATTATTTAATATTGGGAAAAATGTCCCTTTTTCCACAGTAACACTGCACGCTATAACTTTCCTCTGTCTCCTCACTGGTTTTTCTTTTCTTTCACAATGTGGTGCTCTCACACACAGACACAATTCAGGGTTAAGGAATCTTGTCGTTTATGTAAGACTATTTTTTCATGTTGCTGTTATATACGGATTGTAAATCTTTTTATTTTATTTTAGTGTAGGTGAATTCACTCCACTGTGGAAATGTATGTTCATGAAGAGTACAGACACTTCTCTGCGTGCATACAAATACACTCAATCTCACACTCCAGAGATTGTGACATGGTAGACCTCATTTGTAAACATATTATAAAGTTAATTGCACACCGCATGCCAATTGAGCTGTTGAATCCTTGTGGTTTTGTTCCCCTGGTTTGCCGTCACAACTGTTCGATTCCAAAGCCAACATTTGGTAATGACTCAGAGTCCCAAAGGATCAGCAGCGAGTTTTGTCCTCATCTGGTCTCAGGTACAAAGTGGCTGCAGTTTAAACCCGACGTTCCGAAGGGAATAAGTGAAAGATCATCCCCTGGTTTATGTGCTCTTCCTGCCTCCGTATTCTTGATTACCTTTCTGAAACCTTGTCAGATATCTAAATTTGACATTTTAATTTATAGTTCATTTGCTGCAATCTTTTTCAGATTAATTCATGCGGATTTTTTTCTTGTGCAGTTATGTTATATTTACCTGAATATAAAGTTCATATTTAAATACTGATCTTTTTTGTAAAAAAAATGATTTGATCACAATCTTTGCTTGTAAAATGTTCAGATCTGTCCTGTGGGGCAGGTTCTCTGATCACGTTGAAGCAGAATAACGCCTTGAACCCCGTCTGTGGCCATATTGATGCTGCCAGAAAGTTCAGCTATGACAGCTGTTGCTGCAGGCAACGTTGTGAGGAGAACTAACAAAGGGTTGTATTTGCACTGAGATTGTATTGGAAGCCACCCATGGTTCACTAAGCTTTTACTTCTCTCATACTCAAAATCAGCTGTGTGTCAAGTGATTTCATGCCCCTTAACTCTCATCATCACAAACCGCTATTTGAATTGTCTCACAGTTTACTGGTGTTTGTGACTGAAAACACAGCCTTGTTTGTGTGTTTATTTCACGGTTTTCTATCAGCCCAGGCTGATAAGATCGAATGGCCAGAAATTATATTTGATTTAATTTCTTCAGTTTTCTAAAGTCAACCAGCGGTTTTGTGATGAGTTGATTAGATGTGTGTGTGTGTGTGTGTGTGTGTGTGTGTGTGTGTGTGTCTTTTTTTGTCTGCTCATGGCGACATAGCTTCTGTGTGGAGACTCAGGCTCAGGCTTTTCCCAGCTTGGCACTGACACAGCAGGAAGAAGTCAGATGATTTCTGTGCTGGCACCAGTTTTTTGGCAGTGAGAATGCCTGCAGTAATTTGCACTGACAGACACACAGATAAGTGAGAAAATGCACACACATACATACCAGTACATTCTCAACTGCAGCAGACGGACTGCTACATTAGTCAATGCAAATGTGAATATTGTCCGTTTACCTCAAAGTCTCATTGTGTGCTCCTATACATGTGTTATGATTGTTATGTTATACTGGCTAACACTGTGTGTTACTTCTCATAGAGACACACGCTGCACACAGAACTCAGCCATATCTGGGTCTCAATGCATCTGTGCACTTTTTGAGTTTCAAGTACTATTTAGCCTCAAGGGTCACAAACAGCCAGTGCCATTTTCGATCTTGAAAATGGACTTTTCCATTTCAGAACCTGCAATAAAAATGAGGGCAACAGATCCACTTGCTCTCAGGTGAAACCTTCGATTCAACTGTGATTGCATTGCCACGGTTCATTCAGACTCCACATTTATGTTTGCGACATTGATGTCACAAATACAGCGTTGGAGCGCTGAGAAATGATGCAGTTTTGTATCTGTAAATAAAATCCAATTCCAAAGAAGTCGGAATATGGGTAAAATACAAAAGAAAACAGAAGTTAGTTATTTGCTAATCTCAACTGTTGACAAATTTTAGTTTATCTTAAATTTGGTAATAGTCACATTTGAAAAAAAAGTTGGTAGAGGGTCATATTTATTGCTTTGTAGCATCCTCTTTAGTTTTTACAACCACCCATAAACATCTGGAAGCTGAGGAGACCAGCTGCTGGACCTTTGGCAAAGGTATGGTTTCTATATTGTTCAACAGTCCTGGAAACTCTTTATTGATTGATTTTGCATCTCATAAATGTTCACAATATTTATAGTTGCTGAAAAATCTGGACCACAGGCAGCACAGTCCAGCACCCAGACTCTTTATTTATGATGTTCATGCCTTTTATACTAAATTATTTTTAGCATTATATTACCTTCTCTGATAATATGCAATGAAAAGATGTTGATCTAAAATCTTTATGTATCTTTCAGCATTGATAGTGTTTTTCCAAATCAAGATTTGGCTTTTTAACTGCTCGCTGACAACAAGCCCTTTATTCTTATCCCAGAGACAGCAGTGTCAATGATAAATTAATTTAAAAAAAAGTAAATGGATAAAATAAAACAAATAAAATTTGGATTTGTTTGACCACAAAACATTTTTACCACTTTCCCTTAGGCTATTGTAAATGACCTCTGGCTTAGACAAGAAAGTGGTGTTTCTGGATTATGCTCACATGGTTTCTTTTTTGCATAATCAGATGTGGATTTCACAGCAAGCTGTGTTCAGCTGTGTGACACATTGATTTTTGGCTGTATACCAGGCACACAGAGATGCAATTTCACCTTGAGAAACAATTACTCCACAATTTATAGACTTTATAGGCTTCAGTTTGTTGGAAATGCATCCATCTTTACTGCTATAGCTTCTTGAATAAATAAAATTAAATGTTTTATTTGAATCATCACATTAAAATTTTATTCACTTTTTACAGTGCCCCTTTTTTGGCATTGGGATTGTAAATATTCAGAATAAAGCACCTTAATTTCTACACATGCACAATATGAATTTGTGTATGTGGATTTATCTTACATGTTTACACTTTGTTAATATTGAAATGCAAATTTTGGAGATGGAAACTGAAAAGCTTTTTGACCCTTATTTGGCCTCTTGAGAACACATAGCTGTCTTTGCTGATCTTGGTAGAGCCTGCTGTCTCACTCTGAGCTGTGCTCTGGTCCACAAGGGATTACCTTTTGACAGGGATTAGAGGTTATAATTAAGCGACATGATGTGCTTGTTTATACTGTACTTGACAAAATTTTACAAGAATTTATATTTCTTGGCATTTTGTGCAACATGCACACACACTTCATAGCAGGTCATATACCTCAGCTGTGATAAGAAGACAGTTTATCCCCCTGGATAAAGTACGTCAGACTCCTGTCTGCAACCTTTTCCCAGTGACTCCTCGCACCTCCCACTGTGATGAACACAGCAAAGAGCAAAATCTCTTTCTTTTAATGTGCATTCTTCATTCTCTTTATTCCCAACTCTTGTTCGATATGCAGAATGTTTTTTTCTTAGCTCACACACCTCAAGGAAAGCTTTTTATGCCTTTATCTTGGTTGTTTTATCATCACAGAGCAGGTGAGCAGGCCAGCCACTGTGGGAAAAGAAAGTTGCCAGAGTTAGACAAAATAAATCAGGGTCCTAATCCCACTTGACATTCATCTAATGAAAACTAAATTTCTAGTATTAGAGTGACAAAGAGGAGCAATAGGATCCTCCAGACAGTAATTACCTTGCAGCCAGTCCATTTCACTTGGATATAAATTTTGTTGAAATGGATTTGAGAAGAGATCGCTGTCAGTCATGACAGATTGAGACACTTTGACTAGGTATCCTTCACGACAAGAGTGATTGTAGAATTGCCAATCCGCGGCTAGTTTACTGAACCTGTTAAATTTAATGTCCCATTTTTAAGGTTTCAGGCTTTTTCGAACACCACAAAAGTAAGTGGTGATTGTTTAGATAGCCACAGGAAACAAGTTTGTATAAATTTTGAATCACTTTGATTTCTCTTTTCTATCCTTCATCTTGACTTTAATTGTTAAAATAAATAAAACGGCGGTACTTTGATTACTACTACTGAAGACCGTTGCTTCGAGTATCTGCTTAGTTTCATTGTTTGTTGTGCTAGGAAAGCCAATTTTAGAGGGGTTTAAAATGTGTTTCCATACGTAGACAACGCTCCGAGCTGACGGCAGTTCCCACACTAGATGAGATCAAATTTCCCAGTGTCCTGGCTCAGCACTTGAGATGAACAGACCTTGTTGTAAGTCAGTAAAATTACCATCACCTGCTGTGAGGGTGGCAGCAGCTACTGTTTGCCTCCACGCTGCCTACTTGCCATAAGGTTGTTTGAGAAACTGCTACAACTGAACTCTTGGCTGGTTGTGCGCTCTGTCTAAAAAAATGTTATACTAAGTTAAAAGGGCAGAAGAGATGCACTGAAGCTGGATTTTCTCTGTGGGGATGCAATCATTTTTCTGAGAATAGTTGTTCATCCTGATCGATAGAAAGCTTCTGTGCCACTTCTTGAGGCATTTTGGAACAGAAATTACATGTCCCGTGTGAATACCATGAAAAGCGTCAAAATCTCATTAGACTTAAGCTGCTGCATACACAAAAAAATGAAACACTGCTACACACACGCACACAGTCATTTGCTTTTAACTCTGTCCTCATTAAGAGGCATTCTTCAGCTGTGTAAATATGTCAGCCCTCTTGTCTTTGTTCCCTTTGAGGAAGAACATGGAGACTGATAGTCATCAGGCCACTGTTGTACCCCTGTTGTTCAGTCTTACTTAAAGGCTTGCTCTTATCTGTTTTAAAATCCCTCCCTGGATGTTAATTTTAGTTTTTTGTTTTTTTTTTCAGTGGGAATAACAGCTTAATTTCCAACATTACAACAGAGACAATCCCTATCTGTTGCATGGCTGCTGGTCCACATAGGGCAGCCATGTTTGGCACAGAATACTAATTTCCTCGTTATCACTGAAGTGGACATTTAGACATATTATCATCTTTCAGGTCCTGGATTATAAGCTCCACGAATTAAGTAAAGTAATTCTCCACAAAGGACTAAAGGTGATGCTACTCTCCAAAATGACTAAATAACCAATGTATGTGCTTCATATAACTGCAGTTGTAGGAAAAGATCGCTTTAAGCAGAGTTTCACTGCCACACACATTTAATACCAGAAAATCTTTTCATACATGATCTCATGTGATCTCACTGTTGCGTCCACTTTCTGACTCACTCATTTGTGTTTTATTGCTGACATTATCTATTGATAATCAATCAATCCCTTTTTTTGTTTGAGGCAATTGTTGTGTAACAAGTGCACATCAATCAGTTAAATAACATAAATACACAACAGAATAAAAATAAATAAAAGTATATATAAAAGCCACAGGATTTTAAACCAAATTTAAAAATATAAAGGATTTAATATAGAAGGATTTGAAAACACACTACAGGTAAACGATCTTCTCTTCCTGGAGTTTAGTGGGGCAAGAATGGAAGAAACTGTTGATAGAGAGGATGAGATCTGCCTAGCAAGATGGAGTCTGCTTTCTTATACAAGTCTTTGTTGTAAAGATCCTGTAAAGCTTTTTGAGCAGTGCCGGTTATTTTAGAGCAGGCATTAACAACTTAATGGAGTTTATTTTTTTCTGCTGTACCTTAAGTGATTGGAATCAACAAATCAGGAAAGGGTAATCGCAGACTCGATAAAAGAACAATAAAACATGATCATCAGGGTTGAGTCAATCTGGAAGTTGGAGAGTCCTAATGCAAAAAGAGACACTGCTGGCTTTTCTTGTAGATCATGTCGATATTACTCTCAAATGTCAGGTAAAGACTCAGACACCTGAGTATCAGTGAGAAAGTCCCTAATATTAAAGAAAAGGTTGACAGATATAGGCACATTAGAACTAGAGCTTTTGAAAAGTGCATCCTCTTCCAATGTCCTGATTTGTTGTTTTAAAGTGATCTGAATCCCTATCAGAGTTCAATTGTTTGTTCCTTTTCCCCTGCTCAGCCTTGCTAAGGTAATTTTGTTTTACATATCAAATCATTTTAAAGATCCACTGCCAACACTTCCAGTAAGGTGTGAAACACTCAACTGTTTATTTTTCCATGCATCACACTATTTTTCCAGCATTTAAAGGGTTCAATTCATTTTAAAATGACTGCTTATTATTTTTATTTACATTTGAATGTAATTTCAATTTAACATTTTAACTTATTGAAAATCAGCTTCTTTTCACATTACAACATCAGTTTTTCGGTTTGATTTCAGTGGTGTTTAAACCTCTGGTAGATTGACAGGAAATTAATTTAAAACTATTTTGATGCTTTTTTTTTTTTTTTTTTGTCTCGTACAAAACCCCAAACTTCCAGTTTCTTAAACATGGGGATTCACGCTATTTCTCCGTCTTTGTTTATAGAACAGGGAAAATAAAGCCTCCAACTGTCTGTCAAATGGAAGGTAACGTGTATTTTTTTCTTTCAATCATCATCCTGCATCAAAGGTCTTCAAGTGGGTCATTAACTTGAGGACCACTTCTGTGTGTGATTGCCAGACTGATGAATAAAACGCTGAACTCACAGTTTTCCTTTTTAGCTCATTGCACCTCCTGCCGAGCATTTAGCTGCTCATAAATATAAGCGTCTTTATAATTTTTAAATGGGATTTTACCAAAAGTGTGGTTTAAAGGAGCATTATGACTCTGATTTGAGGTGGATTGTCTTCAGCTAGTTCAGCACATATGAGGGTTCGTCGCTGCTACTTTGCCATGCTGTCACATGGTGGAAGATTAGTACGGTTGATAAATAAAAGCCTTCCTGTAACGCTGCAAGGCTTGCAAGGTTAAATTAGGTTTTTAAAGTATCTCATTTGCATCTCCATTTTCAATTGCTTTTTCTTTTCCTGTGTTTAATTAGTTTAGTCATTTAGCTTTTTCTTTGAGCTTTTCCTTTTAGGGTTTCTTTGACATTTTGTTCTTTGTGGCGGTCAGTGAAGGTAAAGACATAAAAATTAACCCTGAACCATTACAGGTATTATTATACATAAAGAAAAGGACACGACCCTCCAGTCTTAGAAAACACACTCTCTTAAATAAGATAGATAATTAGGTTTACATTTTTATACTTGTGTCTTCTACAGTAATAGTAAATTAAGCCCCTTTGAGAACTTTGTTAAAATAGTTTCTCAGTTACATCAGGAAAAGTTGAACTTTCCATTGACCTCTGCACTGCTCAGTGGTATCCTTTTGTCCATATTTCATAGGAATAAACATCATCAAACTTATTTAAAATCTGATGATCATTTGCATGAGAAAAGTGAGTTAATGTGTTTAAAGTGGGAAATGAAAGCAAACATGTCTTCCCTCCGATCATCGGCCAAATTGATGTCAGTTAAATCGACAGGAGGCCGCCTCTGGAAGTTTGTTAGGAATTTTCAGAAAAGGTTGTGAGATTTGTGAACAGTGTGTACCCAGCCTTTGGCTCTGACACCGAGGCTGCTGTGACAAATGTCGCACAAGCAATTTGAAAGCATTTCACTGTAGAACAGTTATTCCATGCCTGGATGCACATGATGTGTTTTTTCACAGAGGAATAAGTCAAACAGCTTTCATTTGAAACTCAGTCCAGCTCACGGCCACTGATGCTGGTTTCATGTTAATTCTGCATCTGTTAGGTCTTTGATTTTGTTTTTATTTTCCCCTGGAGGAATGTTTTAATATTAAATATACTTTCTACAGGGTTTAATGTTACAAATGAAAGAGTGTGCATGGTTAACAGTTCATTTTCTACAGCTTCAACTTGTAATACTATTTCAGTAACACCCCCATCATGCAAATGCATAAATATGATAGCTTCATGCAACACGCCAAGACATACAAAAGGTTTGCATGAACCTATAACCCATGTAAAAGTTTGGGTTTATTCTGCAGTTTTGTTACAATTTTTTCAGCCAGTTCCAGGTGTTACTCAGCATTACTTTAGGTCTTTGCTGAAGCTTAATTTCAAAGCTTTTTTGACGAGTGATCTGTCATTGGTAACATAGCAAATTCCTAGTTTTTTTTCCATCCAATACACTGTATAGTTGTTTCATTGAACTTTGGAGGCAGAGTTTCTCTACGTTGTTTTCCTCAATTTCTGTATGTCATCTCGGGAAATTCCTCCACACAAACTGGGATAATTATCGGAAAAAGTTGTCCCCTAATTGTCACTGAGGGGCTTACAGTTCAAGCCAGATTTTTTCTAACTATAGTTTCATTTTTCTCCCTTCTGTTGTGAGAGTAATCCAAGCTGATATCTGTCCTGACTCAAGCCTGTTGGATGCTGAGACTCACTGAAGTAGCAAAATGAGTTAGAAATACACATGAAGGAAAGATTGCCTGAGGAAACCTGACTCTGGTTCCATCCGTCCAAGTCTTACACTGAGTAGTTAACTCGTACGGTTATGTTAAAGTCTAAAACGAGTGACTTGCATGATCCTCGTCCTGAACCTCGTCCTGTCTAATCCGATATTAAGAAAAAGAGTATAGGATCTACACAGACCCTTTGATCAAATTTGATATCTTTAAACATAGATTTTACTCCGGCAGATGTTTCTGACATTTACTAGAGAACATATTGACAATATCTGGGCTAGAAATGGGGGTAAAGAGGGTTTGGTGATAGGAAGAGGATTGTGGGATAAAGGGTAGAGGAAATAGTAGAGGTAGGGGAAGTGGAGGAGGATTTCAGGAGGAATAAAGGGGTTCCTCGTTCGTCCCTCTCTCTTTTGTCATCTTCTCCTTTTCCTTTGCCACTTCGTCTCACCCTCCTTATCTTTCCTCTCCACCTTTTTCTTCCCTCTACCTTTTCTAGCTTTTCTTATATTCAATGCTTGTCATTTTTCTCCTCTTCTTTTTTTATTTTTCTTTCCGCTTGATCTTTGAGCTCTCTTCTCTGTCGACTTCTTTTCATTGTGAAATGAAAGCTCAAACACAGTGAGTGACAGTATTTGTTGAAGCGTGAAGCCGTTTGAACCAAGCTGATCTTTATAGTACAGTAAAGCGTTAAACTCAGTCACCTGAAGGATGTCAATGCTAAACATAGGGATTTTTTTTTATCCTTTTGCTCCTGGCTTGACTTCTTCCTGCACTTGTCCTCTGTTTAAAACAAGCTTTCACACAGTAAGTCCTTTTGCTTCTCCATCACCTCATTAACTCCACATCCCCTCTAAAGGATTGTAAGGGCTCCACCTTGTTTCTTTACTCCGCTTCATCTTTTTATTCATTCATTGAAGATGTGAAGGGTCTCCACCGTTGTAGTAGTGCCAGACATCCTCCTTCTTGTGGCCTTTTTGATAAGCTTGTGAATTTGCTTTAGCGCTTCATGGAACTACTTTACCTCCTGCTGGTATCCTAACAAAAGACATTCTCATGAAGAGTTTTCTCGTTCTCTTGAGAGGTTTAATTTAGTTAATTGCACAGATGAGGATATCTCTCAGTCCTTCACAACTGGTCAAATAAAGGCACTTGGCATTTACTAATGATACCCAAAAGTACCTTCACTATAGTCTCTATGTAATTGCTGTGATCTACTAATTGTTCTCCAAGTATGTCTTCATTTCAACATTGCAAGTAACTGGAGACAAGTGTGTGTCAGCAGAAGTTAGTTAATCCTACCCTTCTATCAAAACACCCTGGTACATCTTTACTTTTCTGCTATAAAGCAGCACACATGCTGCATACTTTAGTCAAATTGCTATACTTTATTAAATATCATGTTGGAGGTCTCTGAAGTGGGGCCAGATTAATAAATTACTATTTTCTTTTGTTTGTAGAGTTTTGTGTTTTTCACTTGTAAGTTCCAAATGTGTTTTTGTAACACATTTCAACAAAGTGATTCACCGTACTTTACAGAAAACATGAAATGTATTAAAACAAAATATATGATGAAAAAGAAGAAATAATAAATGAAGAAAGTATAGCGCAGAGATCAGGTTGATCAGATTAATTCATTTTATTCTAGTACTCAGATGCAGTGCAAAACAGGAACGAGCTGTCACAGACCACTTCTGATTGGATCTGAGTTACAAACCAGGAAATCAGCAGGTCCACAAATGTTTAAGTGAACTGCGATACTTAACTTTTCTCTATTACCTTCGTAATAGTATAGTCACCGGCTTTCTTTCTTTCTTTCTTTCTTTCTTTCTTTCTTTCTTTCTTTCTTTCTTTCTTTCTTTCTTTCTTTCTTTCTTT
>JBAMHW010000019.1:11781199-11795254 GCA_037177495.1 Rhadinocentrus ornatus
TCTTTCTTTCTTTCTTTCTTTCTTTCTTTCTTTCTTTCTTTTTCTTTCTTTCTTTCTTTCTTTGATTGAAATTGTGCATCTTGACCACCAAATAGAAAACCAACGATATACCAGCATTAATTTTTTTAAACTTTTTTTTACACTAGAGCAACATGACAGAATACTTACTGGCAAATAATAAGGATAGTTTTAACTTTACAAATAAGTAATATTAGTAATAGTAATAATAAGTAATAATAGTTTTTTGTGTTTTTTTTCCATGCTTTTATTTATACCATGGCCCACTACTCCTTTTAAAAGTATATTATTTCTGTCCTTATTTCCTATGTTTCTCTATAAATCAGCCTCTAAGTAAAACTATGTGAGAACTTGATGATCTACAGAAGTGCACTGAGGTGGATGTCTGCACAGTGAGAAATTTAAATTGACATATTCTTTCTGACATCTGCCAAAATGACAGCAGTTGTACAGTCAGGAAGCTTCCACTGAGAGTTAAAAAACAAGAAATAAAATTTTTTAAAGATTTGTGATTTGTGAAAATCTTCCGATTGAACAGTGTATGCCCAGCTTCTGGCTCTGATACGGAGACTGCTGTGACAAATGCACCACAAGTTTCTTTCACAGAAGAGCAAAAAAATCCAACCACTTCATCTACAAACTCAATTCAGCTGACAAACACTAATACTGAATTTCTGTTAATTTTTTAATTTATTTATAATCTCTTCTTACATTGCTGTTTTTCTTTATATTTTCTTTATATTCTTGAATACTTTCAGTCTTGATGTGTGTATGTTAATTTCATTTGATGTATTTACCTTTAAAACAGCTGGTTAAACTGATATTTAATCTATTTAATTGATGATCTTTGGACTATCAACAATATTGGTAATTTGACACTCATTATCTACAACCCCCAAAAGTTTTTAGGTAAAATTCCCCAAAAAATGAAAGCTGTTTGCTTAAGTTTAGATAAAATAAGAGAAAAAAATGCAACAAGAGAATATTTGGGATTGTTTGACTTTTTTAAAACAACTGTAAAAATGTTTATGCCAAGGATTTTGCTGCTTATCAGTGGTTAAACTAATAAGCTGAAGCTTTAATGGTAATTGTGAATTTAATTTTCTTTGGAAATTCAACTTAAAATGCAATTATCTATCAGATAAACTCATTCTCACTCATGCAAAAAACAACAAGGTTTGTTGTATGTTGCTGTCATTGGTAACATCTTAAAAACTGCAACAGTAGTCAGCATTCATATTGTCTAGAGTCTACATTATAATACGAAAATGCCTTTTTAATGTTTATTTGATCTGGAAAGCAGATAAAAATGTAAACTCTGTCTAAATATCTTTAGCAGCTGCAGGATGTAAATCAAATGGAGTATGGCCTCTTTGCTATAAGTCAAGTTATTTGGAAAGGTCTGCGTCTCCCTCCTTCATCCCCTTGTATGACTGAAAAATCCATCACGGACTCTTAATTTGTCCAATATGGCATTCTTTTGCACACGAAAGCACATGGTGTTAGTTTACTTTTATCTCTCCTACACCCTCTGTCATTTTTATGTCAGTGTCATAAGAAAGTGAAAACAATTGCTTCTGCAGTTTTATCTTTGAGGATATCAAATAAGTTACATTGCAGTTAACTGGAGGACGTCCACAATAATTACTGAAGAGATGATGCGTAAGGCTGAGTCATTATTCTTTTCAGATGAAGCTGAGGGCTCCAGCAGCTGTAGTTATTTTGTTGCATGCCAACATGGCCAGAGATTGCTGAGCCTGGCACAGTGTCCAGAAAATGTGCCATGAAAGTGTTCTGTTTTGAATTGAATACATAAACATCTACAAAAGAACAATTGCCACACGATTAAGAAGACGAATGAGCAAAGAAGTACTTTCTCTTTTATGTGAGTCAATTTATGAAAAGAAATAAGAAGACTGATCTCAGGGAAGCTGGATTTTTCAAAGCACAAGATATGATGCCCATGTTTATTGAGGGCTAACTTAAGGGCAACACAGCAAAAAATCTGTGATTTGATAAATAACCTCTGATTTTATTGTTTTTTATAATCCTGTTTGACAGGTTGGTTAAGACTGCATCATATCTAGTCTGTATTGTACCCAAAACTCTGAGAAAACCTTGCAAAAACTGCAAGCTGCCAGAGCTTGCCTCATATCAAGGAGTGTGTTTGCACTCTATTACTCTGCAAAAACACTATTCTATTACTCATGCATTACTTATGCACTCACTATAAAAAAAAATAAAATAAATGCATAAGATCTTAAATGTAAAAAAATGTGTTAGATCTTTCCTTTCTTTGTCTTGTTCTATTCCCCACACATTGTATTTCCAGAAAACCTATTTATTTTACCTGCAGGCTCCTTACAGTCACATGCATTTTAAAAAGAGACACTTTCTCCTCTGTTTGTTTCCCAGAAACCAGTGTTGTTGCTTAACAAGCGCTCAGTGAAAGGTCACGTCTCATATTAGACCGTAATGCCAGACTAAAGCAAATTAAGCTTAACTAAACCCATAAAAGAATACAACTGCAAGCATCACTAACAAAAATGCATGATAAATGTTAATAGAGGATGTCCGAGGAGACATCTAAGCAAGTTCCTTACGTGAACATGTAGATGCTTTTCTTAATAACATATTGCTTGAGCACACTTGGTATGTGTCTCTCATGTGCACAGGTGTTTCCTTTGATTTCTCTTTCTCATAACATTTTGCTGCTGCATACTGGCGACCCTTTTGGGTTTAATTTTTCAATAATCTGCAAACACAGTGTCCCAGCAGATCATAAAATGGAAACTAGTCAAAAATTAGTCAACAAGTTTGATTTCATGTAGAAGGAGGAAACTATAGTTTCTATTGGTGGAGGAACGTGTGAATGCATGGCCTCATGAATAATATGTGGCCATGACTTTATGAAGTATGAATAATATAATTGAGTTGGAGCCAGGAGGTAATGGGTAGTGTGAAAGAGGCATTAAGTCATGGTCACAGCTTTGTGATTCAGTGTTCAGGACTGTCGCTTTAAAATGAAACTACACGAGCAAACTGCAGTTTGTGCTGGCTGTTCATTTTTTATTTATTTTTTTGCTGTAAGTAAAGGAATCACACTTTGTTATGCCTGAAAACATCATTTTTTGCTGCGCTTATGCTGTGAAGTCAGCAGAGGGAACATTTCACTATGATTTTTATGAAGAAACACGCTTTCTTTAATCAAACTTTGGCTTAATATTCCTTCACTTCCTGGTTGATGTCAGTTTCTTGCCAGATGCCTGCGTAATGTTCGCCTTTCAATACGTTGAATTGAAGCAGCCAAATTAAGCATCTTTTATTGGTGATGACACAGTGCATACCCATGAGACTGCAAGATCTCATTATAATTCAGTTCAAGAGTGAAATAAAATTAAATTGAATCAATTTAATCCCTGCTTCATGCACGATGATGGCCCTGCATAGCTCCCAGTGTTGTCAGTAAACAAGCCATGCATTATTAAACCACAGGTATTATGTCCTCATATCTTATTAACTCGTGGTATCACTAACTTGTGGACTCAAGTTATTCATCTTGTGGTCAAAAATTTTTTTTCCATCAAGTGTCATTGCAGGCTTTGCTAATCTATCAAAATGATGCTGTAATGTTATCAAACTGTTTGCTGCTTGTTGTGCATTTGTAAGTTTGAGTACATTACTGACTTAATTTTGCACATCAGCCGAACAAATGGCCGCCAGGCCCTGCTTCACTGCCATTTTTTTTTTTATCGTTTTGCAAAACTTAAATGATTTGTTGTAATTAGTTAGAGCACTAATTCCCTTTCTGGATAAACTCCATAACTGTGGCACATTTATCATGTTTATGTCTGGTGATGTTTGAGATACTGAGGACTGGGCTTCTTTTAATGGTTTTCATTCTTTACAGTATTTGGGGACATCGCTGACATTTTTATAGCTATATAAAGTAGATTTATATGTCTTTATATGTTACTTTATAGCAGGTTAAGAACAAATTTATAAGATGTGACAGCAGGATTAAATGAGCACTAACGTTTGCCAGATTGAAATTGAAATGGAAAATGTGAAATTATGAACTTGCTGTAAATCTTATATATTTCTTTATCTTTTCTGTCCAAAAGCATGTTAATATGGCTTTATTCCCAAGAAAAGTAAAATAATCTTAATTAAAATCATCCCATGCCATTTTGATTGGCAACAGCATTTATCAGAGACTGTAAGGATTTAAAAAGTTGAACTTACTTGCAGGACAAAAATACTTGAATGTGTTTGTGCAGCAGTGATAACTTTTATTTTATTTCTGTACTTTTTTAAGTGGAACTTTAACTTGGAGCTACCACCGTTCCTGAGTTGAGAATAATTTCAGATTCAGTGTGATCAGCTGAAAACAGGCCAAAATGCAGGAACTTTGATGAAAGCTCTGCAGCTTTTTGCCAAAGGAAAAAACAAAGTCTCAGCTTGACAAAACATTATTATTTGTTCTGTTCTTTCATTTTTGGTTGCACACGCTGCGGAAATGAGGTTGGTGAATCATAGAGTGTAGAAATGATGTTTTTTCTTATACTGTGGACATGTGAAACAAAAAAGCAAACAAATCTAGATTATTCAAGTCATAAATAGCTTGTTAAGCAAAGCTCATAATATTTGAGTTAATCCTCTGTGCATAGCAGTGTTTCATCCTGTTTTGAACCCAGTTTTATTATTAACTTTCCAATTTTAACAACCTGAATCTAGGGAGAGATGCTATATATTGTGATTCTCACCATCTTGAGACATATGTATTTGAAGTGTTATTCTAATGAATTTAATTTTGTCCTGGTCATTTTTTCTGCATCACTCAGGGTTTGATTGAATGCTGTGAGATAAGTAAGAGGTTCTGGAAAAAGGTTTCAGGTATCTTATACTAAATGCCACCAGCAGGTCTGAATCATAAATTGCCAAGAGACCTGCACACTGTGCATTTTTGGTGCAGTATGTATGCTGTACTGAAACTATTCCAGTTTTCAACATTTGGCTGTTGGAGGCATGAAAAATGTCTTTTCTTTTTTCCTTTTAGCTCTGATCATTTTTCATTTTCATGAATTAACTTTCAGTCAAATTTTCCGATATGTAAACAACTGGCATGCAAACCTTTTACCACAAATGTTTTGCAACTACTGTTGTCAGTGTTTTGCATTCATTCAGAGTGCTGTTGCCATCTATTTTTACATTATGCTTTGATTCCCCTAACCTGAAAATAGTGCATCTCAGTTTAAAATACATGATGCTGTCTCTATTGTAAAAATGTTTTCCATAAAACATGTAAGATCAAAATACTTCTACATAATTTTATAGCCAGACTACACTGGGTTGCAACATGTACATGGGTGAACAGCCTTGATACAATAAGGTCTGCCATTGGTTCGTTACCTGTGGGATTGCTATTGATTTGCCTAAAGATGCTCTAGGGAGCATGAACTATGTGACTGTAGAAAACAGTATGATACCAATACATGCTTTATAAAAAATAATATAATGATATATAGAATATGATGTATAGAATGTGTGAGGATTTTAAAGTAGACTATCGTGATTAATGTGAAGGGATTTTTCCCTTTCTGTTGCCATTGTTTTCTGTAGAAGGGAATATTTGTTTTCTGTGGAAATGGACAAATTGCACATTGTATGTCCAAACGTTTGACTGGTACTGTAAGCGTATAGCTAATTAGGTAATCTGTCTGTGGAATGGTGCTATATTACAGCAGCACTTCACATGAAAACACTTTAGTGATTCCCTTGTAACAAGGACCAAAACCCAATAATACTATAATTGAATGAAAGTACCTTTTAGACGAAGGATGTAATGCTAGTTTTTTAACCACTTGAGCTTAAAAATGACAAACACACACATACATATATTGCACGGTGCCATTGCTGTTATTTATTGAATAAAAAATAATCAAAAATGAAGATGCAGTGTGTGGAAAATTAAGTATATCTAATAATTGAGAGTCATGTAATGGCATCTATAGGCAGTAGTTGTTTTCTGTGTGATAACATCATTTTGGGAAGCTTTTGGTACACTGTTCTTCACAACGTTGTCTCAGTTCATTGCAATTTGGAGTTTGCGGCCATTCATTTAAGCACAGCTCTCTTAAGTTCCCAGCATAGCATTCCACTAAGGTCGAGGTCTGGATTTTGTCTTAGCCATTGCAACATTTTGGTTCTTTTCATTTTCATTTATTCTGTTGTACATTTTCTAGTGTGTTTGGGATTTTTGCCATTACACATACCTAATTTCAGCCAAGAATTAGTTGTCAGACACCTCATGTTTGACTTGTATACTTTGGTATACAGAGAAGTGCATGATTCTCAATGACTGCAAGATGGCCATGCTCTGTGGCAGCAAAACAAACCCAAATCATCACCTCTCCACCACGAGGCTTGATTGTTGGTATGAGATGTTTGTGCTGATCTATTGTGCATTATGGCAACACATACATTTTCACTTTAGTTCCAGAAGTGGTAAGTTCAAATGTAACTCTCTTCTTTAAGAGAAAAAGCCATATCCTGATAACCCTTCCAAACAAGCCATACTTGTTTGGTTTTTTTATTTTTGTACTATAATGAACTTTAACATTTAATATGCTGAATGAGGTCTGTATATAATCTTAAAAATAGGTGCTGAGCTTTTTGCCATTTCTCTCCATGGTCTGACCTTGAGATGGATTTGCAAGAATCTCCACTCCCGAGAAGGTTAAAAAGTGTTGATGTTTTTTGTTTTTTTTTATTATGTTTTTTTGCTAAAAAATAATTGTCTTCACTGTAGAATGATTGACTCCAAACTGTTTGGAAATGGCCTTATAACCCTTGCTGGATTGATGAGCTGCCAGACTTGCTTCTCTAGGATTATTGCTGATACCAAAATTTCTGCTTTTAGAGAAATGATAATAATTGTTGATGATGAAATGTTAGATTAGCAGCTTCTGGCTGTTATTTACCCTCTAAATTCCTCTGGAAGCAGCAGGGGTATACTTTGTTTTTTTCCTACATTGCTTCTGTATTCTCATCTATAAATAGTGACACCGACTGATGTGTTGAGTTGTTTGAGTGTTATAATTATCATAATTTAAGGGTTGGTACACACCAATTAGTTTATCATGTGTTGTAAAGTAAAACACTAGAACTGAAAGAGGAACTTCATCACTATGACTCTCATTTCTATACCCAACTTAAATGAGTGAATAATTAAACCATTTTTTGTGAAGAAATAAGTTTAAAATAATCTTTAGACCCTAGACCTTATTAACTTAAGTAAAGTGGTATTGATTGAAGAATATATGCATTAAAAGGCTTTTTTTAAGTATTCATGGGAGGATGTATCAATGATACAGATGCATCTGTACTGAAACTTTGTGAGGACTCAATAGTAGAATAGTCATTAAACATTTTAGAAAAATAACAAAAATATGAATCATTAAAATGTGAATGTAATTGAAATATAATCACAGTGTTCCTTAGTTTGTCAAAGTCTTTTTAGAAAATCTAAAGTGAGTAATTATCCTGCTCCAGAGAATTAGAAGGAAATTTGCTGTCTTTAAATTTCAGCCACTGCATTAATTAGAGAAGCAATCATTTATTTTTCAGTACTGTTGCATGTTGATACATACATGAGTCCTTATCCTAAATCAAAATGACAACTTTAACTTTTCAGTTTGTTCTCTTGCATAATAAAGTCATAATCGATAGTTCCCGTAATGTAAATAAATTAAAGCACAATTTTCAAACTACAAAAATTCCATAGTTTACCTTGAAGAATTTCTGACAAAGTATGCTATTTTGTCCTCCCTATTTCAGGATCCTGTTGGGGAGAATGCAGGAGTCCATGGCCCAGCTGAAGACAGGAAGGAGAAAGTTCCCAGCCCTCATCTCAGCCAGCTGGTGGTCCTTACTAACAGTGGGACTCTCTATGGGCTGGCACAGAGGGTGGTGGCCACTGAGTCTCTGTAAGTAAAAGTCACTTAACTCTGGACAAGTTTGCATACTAAAACATAGCAGTGTGTAAATGACTTAGTCAGTTGCTGTGTATTATACAGTGTAGCACAGACTCACAGTTCCAGTGATACCCGACTGTATTCCTCTCTAATGGGTAGAAATACATCACCTCTATTTAATCAATTATTAATAAAAACAGTGTTTGGTTTTATTTCTTCATCAATGTTCTTTTATACTTACAGCGCTCACTCGTTTTTTAAACCAGATTATAAATTAGACGGCTTAACATGCCTAGCATTCAGGATAAACCGACACAAGAAGAAAACATTTAGTTCCTGTTTGTTTTTTGTTTCCAAGGTAAAAAAGACTGTGACGACACCAGTGTCTTTCTGAAAAGTTCAAAGATTTTAAACCTGAAGCACTCAGTGTTTTTTTTAGATAAAAATATGGCGCATTATTTTTGTCAGGGAAAAAAAGCCATTTTTCTTTTGGTTTTTTTCTCTCCATCTCTTTCTTCATCTGTTAAATTTACACTTCAGAAGGCCACTCTTATACATGATTAGATTGAGCTATCATCAGTCCTGACACCCCTCAAACCATGAGAGGTCTACAATTAACAACAAAAGCTTCATCATGAAATTCTGTTTAGCAGGGAGGCTTACATCTCACTCACTTAATTATATATTTTTTGCACAAACGAGGCACGCAACAATCTTTGAAGAATTAGGAAAGTAGAGTAGCTGAAGTGCAGAGGTGATAAAGTATCTTGGGTAAAGTTTCAAAGGAAAATATTCTCAGCGGAAATCCAGGAAGACTTATTTATGACAAAACTTCATATAAAGTTGTTTTTAATAAATAATGTTCTTTTTGAAAAGGCAGCAAACAACCTCCGACATCTTCAGCGTATGACATTTCATGCATAAAGTTTTACCAAGTTGTTCAGCGTTCAAGTGGACAGAACGATTATGTGTGAGAAATATTAAGAAGTAACCTCGCTGCTGTTAGCCTCTAGCTGTTGCTCTCTTGTTATATTTCTACTAACGTGATCAGATAACCGTGACCTGCAAGATGTGCTGCATCTTTTTCCTCCACACTGCACTGCACTGTGTTGCTGAGGTAAACACAAGGTGTTCTAGCTTACTATAATTTCATTTTCTCTGCTCCATGAAAGCAGCAAATGTTCAATAGCAAGAACAAAGTCATTGGCATTTAATTTAGCTTTCAGTGGAGAGACCTCTGTTTGGCTTCTCAGCATGAAATGGTGTTTCCTAACAGATGGTCAGTGTATCAAGAGATGAGCTTGGATAAATCAGCCACTTAACGTAAGTCCGTACTTGCAAACATTACACCCAAGAAGTATGTGTGAACAAAAGACTATTATTCCCAAAGGTTTAATGTAATATAGAAACAGAATTGGAACATTTGCATCTCTAAGTAAAAAGTCATTGACCTAATTTTATAAAAATTGCTATTAGCTCAACATATATTGTGACTAAAACCAAGATCAATTTCTCAGTCATATATTTTCAGTGGATTTCTGTACATTATTACTGCTACACTACACGGTTTAAAACTGTTCATCATTATAAGGTAATTACAACTAAATCTGGTCCTATACTCCAGTACAGGTTGTGTAACTCACGGGGTTAAAAATGATGTAATCCTCCATTGTCTTCACTTAAACTTTATTTTTAGTGTCCAGCCTGGAACTGTGTGGTAAAATGCTTTTTGTCAAGCTTTCTAGATTGCAAAGAGCCGTCATTGGTAAAGTCCAGATTCAGCTCTGAACTTCAGCCCTCTCAGACCTGCTCACTCAGTTTTTATTTAGTAATTCTTAAGAGCCATCAATCGACCCAGTCAGGTCTTTGGTTAGTCAGAGCTGGATACACAGTGGAACAAGGGTATTAGTTCTGTCTGCATTGATTTCCTTCCCCTTTTTCTTCATCCTGTGTTTCTCACTCTGCTGCTTTGTTTGGGCTCATTATTTTCAAGTATAATTGAAATCTGTTCATTAAAAAAAAAATGCTGATTTGTGGGACCTAGATAATATTTTTCCTTGGGAGGTGAGCCTTGAAAATGGGAAGTGTGAGGTCATTTTTCAGAGCAATAGAAGATGATTTATGTTGTGAGAAAACAAGAGTGTGTTCAACTTAATTATTTATTACATTAAGCTGTAATGATCACTAGCTGAAATTAGATTACTGGAACAACAAACAGTAGATTGTCAGTTTACAAAATATTCTCAGAGGATTTGAAGTGAGCGTCACGGAAGCTGAAGGCTTGCATGATGACAGAAATAAAGTTGTGCAATCTGACATCGCTAATCTACTCACGTTAACGAACAAACAGATCTGATGAAATTGAGGAGAAACTGTATGAGGTGTAAAATGAGAGACTTTGTAATGGTTTAGTATAAGATTCGTAGAGAAACAAAATAATTGATTTTGTCAGGTGCTACTTAAGATCCATTTTTAGTTCGTATTATGCTAACAAGGCTCTAAATAAATGATTTATTTGTTTTGTCTTCAGTGTGTTTCTGGCTGAGCAGTTTGAATCCCTGCAGTCCCACTTGGACACAATGATGCCTGGAGCCAAGAAACCATTCCTACAACAGTTTTATTCCCAGGTATTATACTCTTAAATTTCTTTGTTCTTTATATCTAAACACACCTGCCTGAATAATCACAGTTACTTTAATCTGTCAGCTAGTCAGTGTTTTGTTTTCTCCAAATCTCTATCAGATGTACCTTAAAACTTTTGATCAATAATTACTCTAATCTATTAAAAAAGGACAGGACAGGGGAAAAAAAAAATCTAACAGATCATCCTAAAAAATATACAACTTTTTTAACTCTTACCTTTTTGTGATTAAGACCCAGGATCTTATGAATATGCGGCATCACTTAGATTTTAATCCTGTTCTTCAAACCTCTGCAACACATTCTTTTTTTTTTTTTTCTTTTCCATTTGACATTTGATATATTCCAATTCACATGCAGGTCTGTTTTTCCCTGAACATCAAATAAATGTCATGTCCTATGAAATTATTCATGCAAAATGTTGGGACAATGTTGAATTCTGTATCCCATGACATTATGTTACTACGCAATCCCCTCAGCTCAGGGGAGACATTGACTTCTTGTCTTTCTCTGTCTACTGTTTATATAATGTTAAGAAACATGTCTAATGTCACACACCTATGAAAGATGTTCATTTATCCCTATTTTCTGCTTGCAGACGGTGTCTACAGCCAGTGAGCTGCGGAAGCCGATATACTGGATCGTGGCAGCCAAGGCCATCGACTACGAACAGATGTTGCTCATGATGGCCGGAGTTAAATGGGACATAAAGGAAATAATGTCACAGCACAATGTATATGTGGATGTCTTGCTGAAGGTAACACTGCTTTAGAAATGTGATGGTGACTATAAGTCATGTTGACAGTTGAACCTTTAAAGCAGTTTAATCTGATATTTAAACCCCAGTGGAAGAAGAAAGAATTAGTAGTAAATATTAAAGCCGTGTTTTTCTTTTTCTTTTCTTTTGATTTGGAGAGGCCATGTTTAGCTTGAGAACAATGACAACAGCTGCCTGCTGCTGGAAACTAAAAGAACGAAATGACCATACATACATGTTGTCATTTGATCCCGAGCTCCACATGCAGGCTTTGCACTAGTAGCTGCCTAACAAGTTTAAGAGCACCACTTAAATTGACATCAAACACCTCGTTGTTATTATTCCACCTTAGCTGATTCACTGAGAAATGCTTTGGCCATAAAAAAGACAATTTGCAAAAATGCCAACCTGCTGTTTTGTTTTAATGGGAATAAGATATACAGGTAGCTGTGATTTTAGAGGAAATTGTTGTCAAAGTAGATTTTTTCTAAAACAGACACTGCACAGATTTGTCCATTAATCCTAAGTAAGTTGTCCATTATTTATTCAATCAACACAGTGATTGAAATATAATGTGATTTCAACCTCCTCTGCAGACAAGAAATGCCCTAAAAGATCCATCAGTGCATTTGTCACTGCATAAATTTAGCATCAAGTAGTTTTATGAGCGATTGGTGTTTAAAGTTTTGGGTTCAGTTAGCAAACAAGTTGACTCTGCAAATGCTTGGGCCACGCTGAGAGTCATGAAAAATAGGTCTTTGAATTTTTCAACACTTGTTCATGTCGTCATGAAAGAGTCTGAACTGTAGTGGCACAAGAGGGTCTGAATGAATGTTTTCTTTTCTTTGAAAAGCAAACTGATAGTTATGACGTGGAAGCCGATCTGTGTAAGACCAACCTCATCTGGCATTATGATGACGGCCTTGTGCTGGCTATTTATTGTCTCTCATTTACTCACAGTTACACAGTTGCACACATGATTTGTAGCCCTGATGCTTTACAAGGTACATGAAACTAATTTTTTTTTAAAAAGCAAACTAGGTCATTTTTTTCATGCCACACTGGTCCTCTTAGTCATAGAAAAACTCCAAAACGTGGTCACAAACACAACTAAATAGATATTAATTGGTCCAATTTTAAAATCAGTAAAGCAAATGTAATTGCTCACAGTGCTGCTTTTCAGTCCTTCTCATTCTCTATCCGTAGACCAAACTGGGGACATTGTTTCTGAATTTTTCACTCAAAAGGAGATAATATGCAAATGTATCCTCATTAAGATTATTGCATTATTTATGCATTTAAGACTCTTGACTTTGTAAGGTGAATGTAGATTATGGTTCTAGGACTTTTCATGTTTTTTTTTTTCCCTTTTTGATTAAAACCCTAAAGCCAAATGGAAATACCCCATTATTTGTTGCTTGGCTCCTCTCGCAGACATAATAAACACACCAAACAACAAAATTAAATTTCTTCTTCTTTTTTTTTTTATAGCAACTAAACTTTTTACCTAAAGTTGTAAATTTTTACCTTTAGTTAATTCAGACCTTTAATATCAATTATTGGAGATGTGGTGAATAATTTATGGGTGAGCTGTCGAGAGGCCATCTGAACTCATCGGTCCCAGAGGTATTTTTAGAATTAGAAGTTTTTCCACTAAATATGTGTCTTTATGCATGCTGCCCACTTTCTGCATCATTAATTTTTCATGGAGGGGCAAAGGACACACAATCCACATGTCATCTGTTCTTTTTATTTCAGTGGAGAATCCAAAACCTGACAAAGAACCTATTTGCTATTTGTTATGAGATTGAAATAAACAAAAACTGCAGCTTGTTTTTATATTTGCACAGTGTAACTCATATGAATGTGCTGGCAAATGAAGCACTGTCAAGTTCTTAATTTTTACATGTCTTCAGCATCAAGGTTGTTTTGTGATATCTAATAGTTAATTCAGTAAACTTTATTTCCCAAAATGTAACAGTAAAACTGGGCTCATATTTCAGCCCAAAGTTTGACTCACTTTCTGACCCGATGGCAATAAAGTTGTTTCTTTGTGGCTGCTGATAAAATCAAGACTTTTGACATTTAACAAATTAGTTGGGTTATAAAACGCAAAGATTGATGTTAAAGCTCATTGCTACATTAAATCAGGCGTCACCATCGTCAACAAGTCACTTCAGAGAAATCGTGCATCTTAAGGTCTCAATACAAAACTTTATGTTGTTTATGTTTCAACATGTCTTACACATCACATTGTTATTGAAATAGTAAGGCCAAGCAAAATTTATTTTTATTACACAACAAATTTTTTTTTTCTATCTCCAGTGTTTTCCTCATGGGGATCCTCAATGCCTGTTAGGCCATTTGGGGTGGTTACGTTGGGGTCTGCTCTGCAGCACTATGTTTGTGGTGTGGATCCCAGCTGGCCCTGATCTGGGCAGTTCTTGTGGCCACTGTGGTCTTGGGTGGGGTGTCTCCCAGTGCGAACAGGTCCAAGATATTTTTTCCTTACAGCAGCGTGAAGCCAGATGTTTATTTTGTTCATTTATTAATTCTAATAATATTCTGTTAAGATACGGATGTGTGTGTGTGTATACAGGACTGTCTCAGAAAATTAGAATATTGTGATAAAGTTCTTTATTTCCTGTAATGCAATTAAAAAAC
>JBAMHW010000019.1:11795354-11839896 GCA_037177495.1 Rhadinocentrus ornatus
AATAAAAGGCTTGCAATATCTCAGTTGATTTGTAATGAATCCAGAATGTATGACATTTCATGTTTTTTAATTGCATTCCAGGAAATAAAGAACTTTATCACAATATTCTAATTTTCTGAGACAGTCCTGTATATGTGAGTGAGAGATAGAGAGAAAGACTGGGATTCGTGTGTATTTAAGTTGTTTTATTCTTTTTAATATGTAGCAATTGTTTTGTTTTTTTGTGTGTAAAGCACTTTGTGCTGTTCTTGTACGAAAAGTGCTTTATAAATAAAATAGATTTGACTTGTTGGATACACTCAGTGAGTGTATAGGGTCTATAGTCGGGGTTAGAGGAAGCATTAATTGAACATTAATTGGCCTAGGGTGGAGCCTTGAGGAGCCCCTATATGATCTTTTTTCACTCAGATTCTTAGTTACCAAATGAAACAAAGTAGTCCAGATCTGGTTAATAAGATTATAATCAATTTAGCACAATGGCCAGTAGTTACTTATTACTGATTTGTCCAATTTGGCCTTTTTAAAACTGGTTTTATTACTGCAGATTTTTAGTGCCACTGAACAATGCTTTGATTAAATAAATACGCACACATCAAGTTACAATTAAATGTGATTTACCAATGAAACAAGAACAGGAAATCTCTTTTCTGTGGTCCAAAATGACTTAATAGATGTTTGTGTGGAAAAAGTTGTTCCACAGTTTCACTTAACCTATTTAGTTTATGTGGCAAACTACATAAAAAGAAATCTGTCTCAGGCCCCATGTTTCCATGCAAAACCAATAAATTTTACTATTCCTTTTTTGAAAAAAAGTTGAATTTACACAACAGCAGAGTGAAAACTACCTTCATGCAGACTGAAAAAGAAAAAGGACTAAAAACAATGTAGTGTGCATTCCAGGCCTGCAGTGGATAGCTAAACTTTACAATGAGACACCAAACGTGTGCACTACATCCTCATCAGACCTGAAAACAAAACCACTTGTATATATGTGTGTTGTTCATCTAGCACAGCCTTTCCCAAAAAACACTTTAACCTCCTTTTTCATGAAATTAAGATATTTTTCCAGCCTTACATTTAGAATATTAATCATCGGGTGTCCAGAAAGAAAGTTATTACAAGCTCTATTTAAAATCTGAAGTTAGCATTATCTTGGCAACCCATCCCCCTCCCTAAAGCATGCACAGAACAGCAGGTGACATTGGAAAGGAAACAAACTCCCTTTTAACAGGAATGAAAAGCCTCCAGAAGAACCCGGCTCAGGGAGGGCGTGTTGCAAAAAATGTTGAGACACAAATTACCAAAACAGAACACGGAGGTCCACTATTGTTGTTTTGTCGTGCTGTTTGCAGGTGTAAACTCAAATGCAAGATGATGACAGATGTCATCGTCACGAAAAAATTACAGTTTGTGTTTATATGGACAGGATTCCCCCTACATTTTAAGAAAAATTCCTTCTGGAGCCCGTTCTCAGACCTTGGCAGTTTTGTAAACCTAAAACTCTGTTACCCTGTAAATGCGAGGCCAAGACTCAAAACTTCTACGTTTTACTCAGTGTTGTCGTGTAAACTGGGCCTCAGTTACCTGGTTTAAAGGCCTATCTGTGTCATACCAGTCCAGCTGATTGTTCGACATTGGGCACATTACAGCTAGCATGCACTCCCCCTCTCGCACCAGGTGCTAATAGCCTTCCCTGTCAACCTGTCAGAAAGCCCTAATGCAAATGGTGTTATGATACACTGAATAGTGTGCTGTGTTTTGTTGCAGGAATGTAGTATTCATTAATTTAGGTTGATTGCTGTCATTTCACAATGGCATTGCTTTTCATGCAGCGGCAGGAAAATGCAGAAGCCTTGGAATGACTTCACTGACAGATATGTCAGAAATTATTATGAGACTGTGTGGATGAATGACATTTCATTCTTGAATGCAAGATTAATGGGAATATTAGACTAAAGTTTCAGGTTCATTTTTAATTTGATGTGACTTGAACAACATATTTGCAAGCGTACACTAAAAAACTACTCACTATAATGAGAAATATTCCCCCCGTATCAATGTATAGTCCATATGTGCTGTTTGGCTCTCATAAACAGAAAGATAGTGCCATTATTGTACAGTTTCATCAATAATTGAACATATTGCAATGATCACATAACAGGAATTCTTTGTATGAACATTCTGTAGCTGCAGGCCTGCTGCGACCAAAACAACACTGCAGATGTTTGTGTTTTTCAGCCTGCATCTTCCTTTTTAATGTTTTGTGTTAAAACATAAAAGCACTTTGCAGCAGAAATGATCATTTTCAATGGTATTAAAAGTTCATTTTAAATATGTATTTCTTAAGTAACAATGCAAATTAAAATCACTGTATTTGATGACATTGAGGTACCTTAAAGCCTTGCATTTGCCAGTGACTGCAGCATAAACTGACTACAGGATTCATTAGTTTAATAGTCGCTTAGTGGATTTAGACTTCTTTTCACTGCTTCTTTTGATTTATCAAGTTGTAGGCTGTGAAATCATTCCTTGCTCTGTACAAGTACTGTCAGCACTATAGATGGCTTATTCTGGTGTAAAAATAACTCACAGTTGATCGACCTGCTCTGTTTATATCATGGCTGAAAACGTATTACTAAAGAGACTTCAGATAAAGCTTATTCCTCACAGTTAATAACTAAGCTGTTCAGTTCACAGCTTTAGGTGGTTTCATTACAACTTTCCAAATAAAGCTGTGCTAGCTGCGAGTAAGCCAGAGGAAAACCATTCCTACTACTGCTGATAAGGACTTTTTGTTTAGTTTGTCTTCTCTCAGTGAAGCCAGACATATAGAGGTCCAGTTACTGCATGTTTTTGTGAGGACTTGGGACTGCTGTTGTTGAGGAATGTGTTTTTCTAAAGACTTTTATTAAATACCAGTTCCTTTATTATTTGTGTTCAACATCTGATGCATGTATTGCATCATCAACTAAACTGGTTTCATTTACTTGATTTCAGATAGTTTCTCTTTTTAAAAAATCAATTCTTCATGTTTATTTTTGGCTTAATTTTTATTTAACGTATGCATGTTTATTTCTTTTTTCTGCACCTTTTCAGGAGTTTGAGCAGTTTAACAGGAGGCTGGGTGATATTTCCAGACATGTGCCCATTCCCCTGCCCGTTTCCAACGTCCTCTGGGAGCACTGTATCCGCTTGGCCAACAGGACTCTTGTTGAGGGGTAAGAAAGATACTTCAGCATGAGAGGGATGTGGGGAAACGTAGGTCATTTAGGTGAAGCTGCTACAAGAGCTTTTTCAGTCATCTTACTGCTGATTCTGGAACCACGGGCAAACAAAACACTCATTTTATTCCTGGTAATGTTTTCCCTGTACCATCTGTAATCAAACCGTCTGGCTTAAAGTCTTTGAAATTGCGCAATTATGTCTGTGCAGCCACATCATCTATTTAGTTCCCAAAAGAAAGTCTATTCCCTTCTCTATATTACTTGTATGCAACAGTGACTTATGACAAATTTATGAGCTAATAGAAGCTGGTAAAAGGTCACTCAGACATCTGTTATGTTAAAAAGAAAAACACACACACACACTTTCCTATTAATCTGATACTTAAAAGTGGGTTATAGCAGGAGTAATGAAAGTGTGATTGTAGCCTCTGCAGATTCATTTTTTTACTCTGGGGTGACTCCAGCTGGTTCTCGTTTTTCACCCACGCATCAGACTGTCATCTGCCCCAAAAAGATTTTAAGATGAAAAGCCCTGAAGGTTAAAAATGTGTGTTTTCCGTGTGTGGAAATTATACTGTAAGGTCACAGTTTTTAACCTATTATTTATAAATACAGTCCTAAATGGTCATTAAGTTTGTATCAAATACAGATACCAAACGGGATGTATTAAGTCCACATGGCACCGAAGCTGGTTCAGGTGTGAAAACGGTGGCGAAAACTCTGAGAAAGGCTTCAACGTATCCACGAAACTGCTGTAGTACATAATACAATGAGTATTAAAGAGTAACACTCCAGCGCTAGAACAAGATGTAGCACATGCGCAGATAATAACATATCTGCTTGCTACCGCTGTTGATAGTACAGTAGCGTAATAGTGTGTTGTAAAAGCAGTGCATTTTGGTGCTAATGCTAAAGCATACAAGCCAGGACTTTCTGGAGCAGCACCAGGAAAAGCACAGTTGGTCACGGACACCATTATTGTTGTTGTGTTTGGCGCGTATTCATCACACTGACGTCATATCCTCCAGTTGTGCGGTTACGCTGTCCTCACAATACCACAGACGGTAGAGGTTTCAATCTTATCCACCTTGGTACCTAGTTTCAGACATATTCGGTTTCATGGAGGCTAATCCCTGGTTTCCTAAGGATGAATAGGTGGATTGCTAAAATACTTTTGTGGTTTTACTGCAAACCCCTTAGTTGTTGCATCACTGTTATTTAAGATCCCACATTCTCCCAATAAATTTTCTCCTCTTTCTTTGTTTTTTGTCTCTACATGTAATCCATCTACACCTTGTAAACTCAGAAGAAGAAAAATATTCTCCAGACTATGTCTTTAACTACAATAAAGTTTGGACACACTTTCCCATTCAATGTAATGAGAAAGTGTGTCCAAACTTTTCACTGGAACTGTATATTGAAGCATAAAAAAACAACACTCTTAATACTTTAGATTTTTTTTTTTTGCTCTTTAAATTCCCTAAATTCTCTCTCTAAAAGCCCATTAGGGAACAACCAGACACAGGGCGCTCACACAAACAGCGTAATGCTCTTGACATGTCCCTTGTAATGCATTTCACCACTTTCTCCATTAAAAGCAAGAGGTTTGGGTCGGGATAGAGGACAGAGTATTACTGTTTGTTCGTTTTTCCTTAGCACTTGCATCATCACTATCTCTTTACTCCTGCTCTCCTGCTCACTCTTTACTGTTGAAGCATTTATGTGTAAATTAGGTTTGTAGACGAAAGATGCGATAGATACCTCTGATCAGATGGGCCATGTGAATGGCAGCTCTGAGCCAGAGACAAGCTGCAAGGTGGGAAAACGGTTGAGTTAACAGCTGATAATGATCTGGATGTGGCACATATTTTAGCAGAAACAAGATGGGATGCTGATGTTATCACAAAACACTTCCTGGACTACTGAATTATACTGACTGTGTTGGCAGGAATACAGTAGTAGTAAAGGTTTCACATATGTGAAAAGAAAAAGCTTCCTGAGTGCTTTTTATCTGTGTGTTTTAAGAAGGAGGGTGAACATTTCATTTGATACTAAGCTTGCTCTTATCCACTGAGAGATGGGGAAAATGTTTACCTCCCTGATCATTGTGTAAAATAACTTTTAAACCCTCTCCAATGAGGAGATGGTCTATTTTGGCTCTGTTTCAATTTAAGCCACTGTTGTAGTTTCTACAGCCTGCTTGGTTCTCCTAGTACACTCCCTCCATGCACCAAAACAGACTGACACATGACTCCCTCCACTCAGGTACCCCAAGTGCAAGCAGTCATATTTGTTTGTTTGTGCTCCAACTCACTCAGTCTTGCATTAAATTCTGGTGGGCCTGACTAGTGATAAAGAAAGCAAAAGGAAGAGGATGACAAGTAGGTGATGAAAGAGAGAGAGGTGAGGCAGAAAATGGGAACAGAGAAAATGCAAGTGTGATACAGAGAGCACACATGCCTGTGTTGAGTGTTAATGTACACAGATGTCACACACTCTGACCCACCAGCAGATAACAATCCCCGCCATGAAACACAAACAAAGGCACACACATCTGAGTTGTGTGTATAATGGCCCATACACACTTTTGGTCATCTGAACAATGATGCGAAAGAACCACATATATACACAGAAAATACCAAACTGGTCTTGTTGTTAAACATGAAATAATCAAAAAATAATAACTATTATGAAGGTTAATAGAATTTTTTGTTTGTTTGTTTGTTTGTTATAGAGTTTGTTTTCTTTTCTATTACGTAATAGCCATCACGACCTTTAAAAGATGTGGTCAACAATCTGAGAGTCTGTTGAAAGATGAGCCATAATAACCTCTTCTCCCTATTCGAGTAGTTTTTATTCTAACTCGCCAGGACAGTTAGGTGATTAAACCTAAAGAAAAGGTAAGCAAAAACAAAAGTGAAGATTAAAACTGAATAAAATGGATCAGATAAGAGGTTATCTCCAGTCTACTGGATGACAGTCACTGTTACAACTTCCAGCCTCCAGCAGATCACTTTTATTCTATTACAACTGTTACTTCCTTTTTTTTAAAAACATGGACATATTACATGAGAGAACCCTGATGACTAACACAGATGCACAAAGGCAAAAATATAACTTATATATATATATACTTTGACCTGACTTTTTGTTACATTTCATGAACTGAAACTACAGTTTCAGCCACCTCCTGATCTGACACAATCCACCCTGCTTGAGTTAAAAAGACATCTAATCAGAGGCATGAACAGGCGTCACTCATTACTACTTCTCTAGTGATCATTTTTACCTATTACTAGTTTTGTGTGCCTGACAGTCTCCTTATTAAGGCTGGGGTTTCAGGATAGAGCTGAAGCACAGCAGAGAGGGAGGCTCCTGTCAAACACATTCAAGTTTTCAAGATAGGCCTGTTTTGTTAACAAGTTTGCAAAGTTCTGACAGAATTTTGATTCCCTTCCATTTGTACCACTTTGTCTCAAAGGTAAATAAAACATTAGCAGAGTGTGAACTGAAACACAGCTTTCTCTTCATCATAAATTGACAGTGAAATACTCTTGAGGTGGTGTAGGAAAGACAAGAAATTAAATTGTAGCATCATGAAGCATGACTTTCCCTTTTAAATTCCAGACAAGATACATGACGTGGTTTCAGAGTAACTCCTGAAATTATCCTAACTTCACATAATAATTCCCCTTTCAACAGTACAAGTATTCCTGCAGGCTGAGAAAGAAATAATTTTACTGGAATTTTTCACGTTGTATGGTAGCAGCTACATTGTGTATTGAGAGTAGTCAGGAAAAGCAGACAGTGTGGTGATGTGAGGTAGGAAGCTGCAGCAGGAGACTATTCTGCTTCCTTCTGTGGTGGTATGCACTGCAAAGCCTATCAGGAATGTGAATACTTGGGTTGAGTAGTCATGCATGGAAAATTATATGATGTAAAAAACAAAAGATAACCCTCCAAGCCAGACGCACACTGTGATGATTCTCATGAGTCAAAATGAAATGTGACAGAAATGATCTGCCTTCCAGTGCTTATCTCTCCCCACCCATTTGTCCTCCACTGCAGCTACGCTAACGTGAAGAAGTGCAGCAACGAGGGCCGAGCCCTGATGCAGCTGGATTTTCAGCAGTTCCTGATGAAGCTTGAGAAGCTGACGGACCTGCGACCCATCCCTGACAAGGAGTTTGTTGAAACCTACATAAAGGCCTATTACCTGACTGAGAATGACATGGAGCAGTTTATCAAGAATCACAGGGTGAGACATTTAGACATCTACACGTCTATGAAAGTCTCATGCTTAGAAATGTCTGATTTTCTTCCTGATCCTCTCTGTTTATTTAGGAATACTCCATGAAGCAGCTAGCCAACTTAGTGAACGTCTGTCTGGGTTCACATATAAACAAGAAGGCTCGTCAGAAACTACTAGCAGCCATCGATGACATCGACAGACCCAAGAGATAGATTGGTGAATGGATTGAGCATCTATTATGTCAACCAGCCCAGAAAAATGGACACCTCAAGAAAGACGAACCCATAGCTGCAAATGAGCAGGAGCTCAGTGTCGAATATCTTCGTTTTCAGTTTAATGTACAAGTGATGTGTTCAACAAGGTGTATGGTTTATGCTGTGGAAGAGCCACAATTTGAACATTTACATAAAGTTTGTGTTAGCCGACTGCAGATTAAGATTCAACTCGTCTTTATATGGTCAAAAACACAAACTGCTGCTTATTGAATTGGCTCCATGGTAAGCGGAGGAGCACAATGCTGCAGTTCCATCTTTGCACAGATGGATCATTATGCATGCCCTTCTGCCCTCTTGTCATACTTAGAAGATAACACGAGTTTTCTGCAGGTTTTCACCACAAGTTCTTTTTTCCTACAGATAAACAGTTAAAAATGAAAGATCTGACAATGTACAGCAAAGTCACATGTGGCTGAGTTGTGCAGCGGTTTGTGGCATTGCCTGTTTTCACTATTTAAACTCGTTATGTGACACAACTTTCTTCAGACTCAAGGAAACAAATGAACATGTAAGGGTTGCTAAATTTAATTCATGTAATGATGTTGAGCCTTGTGGAAAAACTTGTATTTCCCATGTGAAAACTTTGTAAGTTGTACCTGTCTAATGTGTTGACTCACAGAGACGGTGGATCTGCGTTATCGTTCACCAGAATGATTCATTATTCCGGCTTATACTGTAAACTTGCTGTATATTGTTTGGCTTCGGGGTGTCTGCTGTGCCTGACTCGATTCTCTGCTTCTGTGTTTTGTTTTTGTCCACAAATGAGATAAATCTAATATAAAAGATGATGATTCTGGAAGTAACTTAGCATTAACATTGTTAGATTATATCTGCAGCAGCCACATTTGTTGGTCTGCCATCCGTCATATCTGAGGAGGAAATTGTTTTATCATCCTGTCATGAGTTTTTGAAAGTCTTTCGGGGGAATAAGTGCTCATCTTTCAGTCTTGGACCGTTTTGCTGAGCAGCACAACTTTTTCATGATGTGGGTATTTTGTAGTAAGTATGTTTGCTACCAGAGGTAGACGTCTGCACCAGCAGGAGGTCCCAGTTCTATTTTTGTTGGTTTGGTTTCCCCTGAGTAGAAGTGGCATCTAGACAAGAGATTTTGGAGAAATCCTAAAAATAGTTTTAGAGCCATTTCTTCAGATCTTGTGGCAGTTATACAGTTTCTACCTAAAGTGAGACATTTCTTGGTAAATCTTTATGGACTTGGTCACAGTGGCTATTGGCAGTTTTACACACCTTAACACAATTGTGAACTGAGTTAATAAATATGTGACTAATAGAAATTGACTGTAAACTTCACAATTTCATTTGTTGCATAACATTACAAAATCTTATGATAATATTAAAAATAAAGATGTCTTTATTTAACAGTAAGTCATTATGTAATAAAATGTTCTATCAAATGTTTCTTTTTTTTTTAAAATGTACTTTATATAGCTATTGACTTTATTAAGGTCAATAAAACTGTAAAACAAAACCCAGGAAAAATAAATCAAATTTTAAAATGTGCTTTGAACTACTTTTGGCAGATCGTGTAACAAAAATTCAGATAAAATGTGCAAAACTGACAAGTTAAGTAAATGGTACGTACCGCCTCAGTAAGTGTAAGGATGGATTTACAACCCTAAGTATCTGTAATCTTTTCCTTCTTTTTTTCACCATCAAACTTTCCCTTAATTTTGACAAAAATTGGGAAATGGTTAATGCCCGGTTCACGCTCTGTGAAGGTGACTGAAATTAGATTCATGAATCTCGTTGGACTCTAATATTTAGAATATTTTCCATTGTCTAATTATTCTCTCACTAGAAAAGCAATGAAGAAAATCAGAGATTAGATTTTTTTGGGGGGTAAACTTTGCTTTTCTTCATGGCTTCACTGTACGATCATTTATTCACCCTGGCCTGACCAACGGAGATGTTTGTCAGATTCACAGTATACCATCAAAAGAAAAGACAGAAAATGAAGTTTCATGTTTTGATAAAGCTTCAGTATATTTTGTGTGCAACTTCAGGAAGCAAACTAAATGTGAATGTTTTAAACAATGTATTTATTTCATGCTTTGTGTCTTAGTTTTTGATATATCTGCTGGTAGCGTACTGTCATTTATCACCTGTCTTGTAACTTATCACTTGAATCAACTACAAATATTAAAAATTGTCAGATTATGTTAAGTGTCAAGTGCACTATAGTTAAACTCTGAGTGTCGCAAGTGTTGTTTGAACCAGGATGATTCAACACAATAAACTCACTAACAATTGACACTTGTCTGCATTTATCCCTGTGCTGCCATGTATAAACTCGATAATCATGTTCAACCTTCTAGATGTCTGTGTGTTTCAGTAGGGCATCTTTTTCCTAACATTATACTCAGACAGAAGAATGTCAGACTAATTAATGAGGTTTTCTGTGTGCCACCGGCTTCTTGCTTCCAGTTTGAAGGGGATGGCTCATTAGGCTGCACAGAAAGATCTATGAAGAAGTCATTACAGATACATTCCTTATGATTCTTGTTCTCCTCTTTTAGCTGTCAGGATTTCCTGATGGAGAAGATGGAGTTTGATTTAATCTAACAGATCGCACAGTTTTCATTTCATTTCATGTTTTTGCTTGAAAACACACTGACTGCACATTGACTGAAGCTGCGAAATTAAAAAAGGCCCACTTAGGTCTGAAAATATCTCATTCGTTGATTTAGGTTTGAAGGTGATTCCTACCTCACACCCCCAACTCAGATAAAGCTTCTTCATCTTGATCTCGACCTGGCTTTAGTTTCAAATGTTGCATTTCTTGTACCTCAAAAGTAGAAATTTCAGACTCTTTTCTCTTGCTTTCTGCATTCCCATTAACAAATTCTCACCACTAACTTCACTTAACCAAAGAAAGAATTACTAGCTCTGCTGGTAAAAAAAAAAAAAAATCCTATCCAGATAAGGAAATTGTGGTGAGGGATTATCAGCTGCTACCAACTTTAGCAAGAAACAGAAAAATAACTGTAGGCAATTTTGTCATTTCAGGTTTTCCTGAACCACAGTTATTTCACACGCTTCTTAAATTTAGTGTGTTCACGCCTCAGCAGTATTTAACCATTTATCCCATCTGTGTGTGACATCTGATTCCTGACCCACGGGACGCTACCGTTCCCATCTTCCCTCATGCGGGTCTATGGCCCACTTCCGCTCAGATGAAAGACCACACTTTCTGTGTTCCTGCGTGTCCACCTTTGTGCCAAATTCCATGAAACAAGCTTGGAGAAATTGCTACCGCTGACCTACATGGCCTCCATGGCTTCACTGTTCGCACAGACTTCATTCGTGTCCATTCACACATGTTTAATTGAGAACAATGGCTGGCAGACCCTATTACCAGTGTTTTCTTTGCATGGTGCTTAATAAGTCGAGATGTGACTGGGGTGGGATTGGCTGAAAGGGAATATGTTCAACATGAGGAGCTACAGATGGTTCTACATGAAAGATAAAGTGGTTGCTGGAGGAGGAGGACCTGCTGTTTGGAGTGTGGACAGATTAAAATTCACAAATAAACAGTCTTTTTAAGAGAAGGTTGTTTTGAATCACAATGGAGAAAAAAAAGCATATTTTATGAGTCAGGAGAAAGTATTTGAAATTGAAAGGTCTTTGAAATGATAACAGAACATTTCTCTGTAGTTATTCAAGTAAACGTGCACTAATTACCAATCAGGGAGCTACTTCAGAACTGATTGTCTACTATAGTGAGTGAATAAAAGGACTAATCTGATGCTCTGATGTCTAATGTGTTACAGCTTCTGAAAGCTAAAATTTTGAAATGTGTTTTCTAAAAGGATAAAATAATAATGATTGGGCCTTTTTTTTTAACTTCCCACCAAAAGCTGTTATGATTGTTATGTTTAGGTTGAGGATGAGCCATACTTATCATTTAATCCTTTCATGTGGATCGTTTTACTATTATTTACAATCACTATTCTGCTGCAGAAATAAACTTCTTTTCTTAAAGAACTGTATTTCTTTGAATATACTCTACCATTGTAAGTTACAACGCAAGCCCACAGCTTGATCAAACAATGCATTTGATTGTTTTTTAACATTGTTTCATTCAATTAAATTCTTCAAATCCTTTCTCAAAGCATGTATGTGTTCATTGTGCTGACCATTTACTTATATCTTCTTGTAGCCTTTTCTTTATTTTGGATATCGGTTATTTAAAATTTGGATGTGATTTGCAGCTGCTTTGAGGAGTTGCTGATTGTTTAATGAATCAGATTTAGTTTAAGTTGTCAGTTTTGGGTGCCAAAGCTTTTGCATAATGATTTTTTAATTTTCTTTTTTTCTCTAAAATCATTCTGGCTTAAAATGACAAAAAGAGTGTTTTATCCTTTTATTCCACCTTTTGGAAAAACATTCATCTCATGCTGATTAAGCTATACACCTTTAGAAAGATTTTGACCAGGGGTCCTAAAAGTTGCATTAAACTGCACGTTAGCTCAAAGGTACAAGGATTTAATTTGCCATTCTGCTGCACCTGGCTCTTACATTATTACTCTGCCCACTCAAGAGCTGAGGCAGAGGTGTGTAGAAACTTAAAGAGTAGGTGTTTCAAAAAGGTATACCTCATTAAGTTGTGGTGTGCATATGGATCACTGTTGTTAGGAATGCAAATATCCAGCATTTTGCTTGTTGGAAAACAGCTTTCTACTAGTTTACAATATTACAGGTTTGAGTCGTCTTTCATGAACAACAACTAAGATTCTCCCTGGGGGAAAGAGCTCAATAGCTTGTCTTCCACATCAGGACAGCTGTCACTCAGTGTCTGACAGAGAGGAGAGGAATACAATGAGACTTTATTTCAAGAGACACGAGGCTAGAAAACAATTTAGGGTGTCAGGCAAACTGGAACTTTTGTCCACACATGAAGACCTTTTAATCCCAGTGTCTCACTCTGTAAGAGCAGAAAATCGAAAAAAGTGTATCGAGGGAATTGTGCACAGTTTGGACAGACCCATTTGCTCTCTCATAATGACAGCCGTGTGTTGCGAGAGCTTTTCATTAAGGCAGCTTTATTGAATTAGCCTTGTCACTAACAAACCTGCCAGGGGACAGGAACTTCTGTTTTCCTAAAGAAATGGCAAACGTGTCTATCATTCTTCCAGGAGAGGGGCTCAGAAGTGAGATGTGTTTGAAAGGGAGCATGGAAGCTGCTGCAATGTGCAGAATTGTTCCTCATTGAATAAGTAGATGAGTTGTAAACCTGCAATAAAAATAGCTTTGAAAGAATTTTATTTATTTTCTAACCTTCACAAAAAGCACAAGTTCTACCTTTTCACCATTATTTTGCTGTAAACAATTAACAGAGTGGGAGTATTTTCTTATCTCTTTAACTGGCATCACGGATGAAAGCGGCTAAGCTTGCTGTATAAACCTTAATTATGCTCCTCTGAGAACCTTGTTGCACCACTTGCTGCTAATTTGTTGCTTGACTAGCTGTACTTGGGCGGTAACAAATGTTTTGTGTGATTGTAAACAGGAACAGGGCTGGAAATCCTCTTAAGAAACACTAAAGTTCTGTTTTAAAGCTAACAAGATGATGAAGGGAAAAGTTCTTGAGGTGAACTTAAGTTGAAGTGAAAGTTGTCAGAGCATTTTAGGAGGTTTACTGGGTAGACCTCAAAATTTATGGCATAACTTTATATGGAAGAAGTGTGAATTAAAGCTTGCTATGACAGATGAATTATTAACTTCTTGTCACGATTTGAAAGAAATACACAAATCTCGCTAAAATATTTTTATTCCAGTTTACAAACATCTTCCAAGCTGCAGAGTCGAAACTCCTGTCTCTCGGGAATCTGTGCAGGGTTTTCTCCTCCATATTCCTCTTTTTGGTGTGAACGCCCAGTTTTCTTATGTTTTGAAACAGAATGGTCAAATTTCTAAAGTAACTAAAGTTAATTTTTCCTCTGCTCAGGTGCGTCTCTAATTAAAAGTGCATCAGGTCATCAGTTAGCGTGCAACAGGAATTTCTTTCCTGCATATCTTTATTTCATAATCTCAGTTTCAGAGAGTTGGAGAGCACTGGAGATTAACTTATCTTGATGGCTGCTGCCAGTTTGAACACTAAAAAGGACAAATTTACCTTGATGTGGATTTGTTGCTGGAAATAAATTGGTTCACCTACATTACGTGAAGCACTTCTATCCTCTTCTATTTTGCTTTGGATCCTTATAATGTAATGTGGGCTGCACTTTGTGAATCAACAGATGACTGAAATCTGATATCGGCAGTGCGGACTCTGCACTATTCTGTAACCTCCAGAGCTGAAACAAGAAGATAAACCTGAAGTGCCCAAAAACTGCAATACTGTGAATGGCCATTTAAACTGGCTCAGAAAAGTTTGTTGTGACCTCATCCATCTTTTAAATACTTTCTATGGATACAAGGATTGAAGGTAGTGATGATAACATCTGTGAGCTAAAATGAACTACGTGAAGATTTTTTAAAAAACATGTGTCCATGGCAGAATTCGCTGGCTGTTTTAGGGCAGAATACTCCTTTAGTTTTGCTCCAACTGAGGGATCCTGTTGAGGAACACTTTCCATGGAGAAGAAAAAACAAAAAATAAAATAGTACTTACTTAATACTAAATGTATTAAATTGTCTTGCAAACCTCAGAAGGCTGATTAAGCTTTGAGGGAAAAGCACCATTATGTTTCAGAAAAATAAAGACCAGAATTAAAACCAAAAGCAGTGAAACAAAGGCAGAAGGACCAAAGACAACAAAAACCAAAACAAACACAAAAGCCTGTCTTTGTTCTCTCAGTCATTGTAGTTTTGCAGAGCTGAGAAGTGAAAACAATAAAGTTTAGAAAACAGTTCTGTTGTCAGTCATGCAGTTGTTTTTATTAGGTTCCTGGATACCAAGCATCATGTTGAAAATCCCTGGCCTAGTGAGTGCGATGGATCCAGCAACGAACTCATTCCTGTTCACACCCTCCATCCAATGAAAAGGAGTCTTATATCTGTACAATATTAAAGGCAATAATTCCAAAAGTTGTCATGACCAAAAATGTCAGTGTCATGATAGCAGTGTTATGTAACTGTGTTTTCGTATCTGCCGCTGTCTATCTTGGACCAGGACTCTCTTGTAAAAGAGGTTCCTAATCTCAATGGGATTTTTTCCTGGTTAAATAAAAAATAAAATGATGGTACATAAAAATAAAATATGAAACTAGAAGCACTCAGAGAGCACAGCGCTCCACCAAGCCATGCTATTTTTATTTATTTATTTATTTTTTTGACAATGATTGTGAGCATTATTATTAAGCATTATTAAGCTGTAATAGCAAAATTATCCCTACCTCCCCACAGTAAATAATTCTTTTAAAAATTCCTGGATGCAAGCAGTGATCCAGATCACCCTAAAATCTAATCATTGGTTCCTATTTCCATTTCTAAAATTTCCTGAAAAGGTAATCAAAATCAATCAATAACTATTTGAGTTAAGTTGCAAAGTGACAGACCAACCAACACCTCAGTGGAGGTAAAAATCACCTCAGTCATGAACATTTGTGTCTGTGGTCCAAAATCACAAAATTTCAAAACACTTTATATGATATTTACACTAAAGGTTTTAACCCTTTACATGTGCGTTAAGTAAAAAAACTACCAGTCCTATTGCTCTTTTACTTCCTTCCTCTGTTGGCACAGACCAGAATTAAACTGTGACTATGAAACTATGACTGCAATTAGATAATGGCTGCAATTGCTTTGAGTCACATGTCCTCGTTTTCTCTTCTTTTTCATGTATTTTGTTTAATTTTCTTTTCCATGAACCCAAACAGTGCTGCCCCAAAGCCTTTTAAAGAAACTCAGATTATTTAACATTCTTGCACTGATATGATTTCACATTCCTGACTGCAAATGACTCATTTTCCACCATGCCTAAAAAGTGAGGAATGAAAGAGGTCCACAAACACACAGCAGAACTGTGTGAATCACACTAATGGGCTGATTATGTTTTACCAGTAAACAAATATTGATTACAAAAGATAATTTCATGGTCTTGACCTCTCATGTTCACCCATACACAGAGCGACAAATATAATGTGTAGTTAAACAGATGACAAATAAGGGGCTCTTTGTATTTAATCAACTACAGCGGCTCACAATACTAATTGTATTGTGGCTCATGGCCTCTTTGTATGTGAATATTTCTAATGACTTTGCATATGTGTATGTAGTGTTGCTTCAGAGTACAATAATAGGTCTTTAACCAGTGCTAAATTACATCATGTATAAGGATATATATGAGGATAGTATTATTTATAGTACATTTAACACTATAGTTTGCATGGTTGACTATATTGCATAATGTGACAATAGTCTGAACAGATTTGTTATTATATACACACTTTAAAAGATCCACATCATACTAATTGGTATTGCACTCTTGATTTAGGGCTGAAAAAAAGCTTTGACATAACTTTACTAAAAGAATCCAGCACAACATGATGGCACTGAAGGTCACTGATGCTATGGATTGCATGTGTGTTTTTTTTTTTTAATTAAAATAAAGGATAAAGTTTGTTTGGCCTCATGGTTGTGTGTGAAACTATAAGACTAAAACCTTTGGGCCACAGTTCTTTCCAACATTTAACACCAGTGTTGGCATCGCTATTGCCTTCTTGTTTGTTTTACAGTAGGACTGGTAGACTTTTTACATCGTCATATTCAAAAACATTGAGTTTGATCCATCAGATGCTCTTATGTCCCACTTTGCAGTGGTTACCCCCAATCTGGGAAGCAGCTTACTACTTCATGTGAGATCTGCTAAGACCTTGGGTCTACTCACCCACAATTAGCATTCATTATGCAGAGGGCTGAACGATGACAGGGGTAGACTTCAGACACTGAACAAAGCAGTGCTTCATGATTATAGGCTGGTTATTCACAATAACTTGACATAAAAATAAATACCAGAAGAGATAATCTGAACTCTAAATTTGATTAAATAAAATTAGCTGTTTTTGTCTAAAAACACAAAAAAAAAATAGCCAAATATGCCTACAACTTTCATACAAATAGTGTACCACAGTAACTATTTGTTTTCTCTGTGTCCTCAACACAAGAAACTAAATGGTATAATCTTCAATACACTAGTCAGCTAGTTGTCTCATTGTAGGAGCTTGGGAACAATTATTTCAAACTCTGGTAACACATCTCTAACATGTTAAGTGTTTAGACCTTTTTAAAAAGATCTGGTTTTGTCTATATTTAATCTATCTTGTGCTGGAAACAGACATGGATACTAGCCACACTGTAAAAACAAGGAATTCTCAAAGGGCAGGAAAATGATGATCATAAGCTAAAGATGCTCCACAGGCTCCATAGTTGCTGACTCGAAGCTGCAAATTATAATGGTCTATTTTGATCAATGTAATGTGCAGCTTCAGTAAAATACTTCTGGTTAGTTGTTAGTGCACTATACAAGATACAGTTTATCCTTTTTTTTATTAAATTTTTTAATACTATGTTTTGAAACATTAAACCTTCGAACTGGTAGATAGTGAACGTTCTTTTTAACTTGGCGGTACTGCCATGTCAGCCAGTTATAAGATTCAGCATGTTCCTGTTGGTTTTCCATGTTTCTCATTACAGAGATGACCTGCTCATCAGGAGTCTCTGTGAGGGTGATGCTAAATGAAGGTTTAACAGGACCAAGTGAACCTGAAACTGTGACAGTTTCTCTTTTAATGACAATTACTGACTGTTTTTGCTTGGTTCCAGATGCCGTATATGTGTGTATGTGTGTGTGTAACAGGGTTTCAGAAATAGATTTTAGATTTTCAGATATTACCTGTTATATACGAGTTATGCACAGATATTCTATACTATATACAGTCTTTATGCCGTGAATAAAACATGTGAATACTAAACCAAAAAATTATACATACTTCGGGCCTTCTACTCTGAGCTTTAGGAGTTTTTTAAAGAAATATTTAATTAAAAACAGTTTACCTTATTTTTGCACAATAGCTGTTTTGTTTTTTTCCCCATGCTTTGGTGACATTTGTATAGTCCTGAATTTGTTACTGACGGAACAAAATAAATAAACAAAAGTTGGGGCAACATTGTGCACAAGCATTGTCACTAAGGGAGGGAACAAAAGAAAGAGAGGAAGCAACAGAACAACTGATTAGGCAAGAGTCAGTACTCAGCCTACCTTTTCTGATTGGGGAGAGTTCAGAGAAGAGACAGGATGCAAGACAGATGTCAATTTAATCTTTGTTGGTAGTTGTCGAAGTGGGAGATTCAGTCGGAGGGGGCCGTTTCCCCCTGTAACACATGGACCCCTCGGAGAAGGATTAACCATGTTTATTCAGAAGTGGAGGACAGAAGAATGATCTTACGTCTGGTGGGGATCAAACGAAGCTGCCAGACTATTCGGACACACGGAGCCGGACTGGGAGTGAGGGCCAGGCTGTCCATGTTGGTGCAAAAGACAAGGTCCAACCGGGAGTGAATGTGATGCTGGGGTATATAAGGACTGGTAAGTAAATGGGAGACAGGTGTGACTAGTTAGGGATCTGGGGGGGTGATTGGCTGTAGTGCAGGATTGGAGTGAATGTGGCAGGGTCAGATGATCAGGGACAGGTGTGGATGATCAGAGGAGGGATTACTGGGGAATAGCTGGGCAAAATGTAACACCCCTACACCAGAAATGTGACTCTAACACAGAGGTGCCCAAAGTCGGTCCTCAAGGGCCACTGTCCTGCAAATTTTCCAATGTTTCGCGCTTCAACATACCTGACTTAAATTAAATAGATCCAACAGCCTATTAAGTTTTGCACAATGGCTCATCAATTTGAGCCAGGTGGTTTTGGAGCAGGGACACATCAAAAACCTGCAGGATTGTGGCCCTTGAGAACCGGAGCTGGGATACCTGAACGGATACACATACCTGCTCTGGCTTTAATGGCAGCTTGAATTTTTTGTCTTCAATCAATTTCCAACATTTCTCAACATTTTGTCATTACTCTGTAAGATGCCTTTATAATCAACAAACCTACTTTTGACTGTCAAAACTTTCAGTGTGTATTTACCTTAGAGGTCATGACTTCCACCTATCAATGATGGTGGAAATTTATTTCCCTCTGTTTTCCCTGTTTTCTAAACCAAAGAAAGGTTCTAGCATCACTTCCTTGTCAAATGCAGATTCATGATCCAAATCTGCATCACTTTCATCCCATCATCCACAGCTCACGATTTTTAGTCCATTCCAACCGTTTTCTCTTCTGTCTCGGTTTATATTTGGCTTTTCTGTGAGTAAATCCCATTTCCTTCAGCTGGTTTCTTACAGTTCAGTCAAAAAAATCAGTTCCTCTGTTATCAGCCCATTTGATTTTCATTTCTTTTGTTATCTTATCTTCCTATTCCTTCCTATCTTTAGGGCAACAATCAGGATAATCAGATAGGTGGATACTTTATTGTTCTTTTTTTTATTATTTTGTATACTCTTAATCATTTTCATCATCAATCTGCAAGCATTTTTATGGTTTTTATTTTGTTCCATTTATCTTTTTTCTGCGTCATGACCACATTCTTGAAATTAGAAGTCTGAAATAATAAAATTGTCTGTTTAATTAAAGTGTTTGTCTAGAAATATTAATCATGTAAAATAAGTAAAAGAGATCAATTTCATTAGAGCCCAAATGTTTATTCAGATGAGCTTAGGATAAATGTAATTATTTGATCATTTTAACTGCATTTCCACCTGTATTTTTATTATTCACATTTTATCATTAATCAGTGACACGTTTCATGTGTGCTTTTTTTTACTCTGGTCATTTCTGCAGCAGAGCCAGATCTTTCTTTGGATCTTTCTGTCTTTGGAGTCTGGGAGAACTGTGTGGTCATTAATGACTACAAACTGTCAGAACCTTGAAGCCAGTTTCACAGCTTTTTTACTTTTCAAACATCTATTTTGTGAGAAAAAGATAAATGGTCACTGATTTTGCTTCCTCCTCTTAACGTATTGTTGACAGGTTTACAGGAGATGTTTGTGGCACTTTGGACTTCTCTCGTCTTTTTTTCTCACAGTCCTTCCTACCTTGCAGCACTTTGATGATGATGACTATCAGCCCGTTTGATTACCTTTCTCATGCGGAAGACAGGATTTGTCCTTTTTGGTCTTGATGTTATAAATCAAATAGATTTAGGTGTGTAGCAGGGGATTGAGGATTACAGCCTGACAGCAGGGTGAGCTGATTTTTGCAAAGCAGAAAGCTGGCATGTTTTTAATAGTCTCCCTCTGGAAATACCAGGAATGATCCTGCAGACGTAGGGCTCAAACATCCTTCTCCTCTCAGTCCCACATGGCCTTTAACTAATATTATATACCTATTGAAATTATCCCAGGGTTGACCCAGATCTGTGAACTCTCCAAGGTGGGTGCATTGTGCATCTGTCTTGTGCATGAGCTTGAATTTTGTCCAGTTGTTAAATATTTTCACAGGTGGTAGCTGACTGTGTATCTTTCAAGCAAACTGGACAGAAAAAGCAGCCATGTTTTCTCTGTGTTAAAGAAAATAATTTGCTTCTTTGTTTTTCTCTCTGATGTCTTCAAGTCATTTATCATCAGTATCATAATTTATTAAACTGTCAGAGTCTTTGTGAGCAAATTGTTTGCATGCATACAACCTGTCCAAGGAAAATGGAAAGAAGGATTTCAGAAATACAAGGAAAGTGTGATTCTGTGTCTCTGTCTCTCTTTCTTCGAATGGAATTATTTGGCCTCATGCTCTGGTCTGTCAAGTCGTTCATTTTTCACAGTTTAATTGTGCTGTTGCTTGCTTGTGTGGTCCTCCTCATGTCAATCTTCTACTTTGGCAATCATCTTAGGACCGTTTACAGTGAGACAGATTGATATCTTGGCTTGGTTTAAGCTTGATAGTTGATTTTGGGGTGTGTGCCAGCTGCCTGACACCCTGACGGTGCCACAATCAAATTTGCTCGATAATAAACAAAGCCTTATCCTGTGAACTCTCGAAACAAGATCCTCCTTTAACCCAAGGCGGTATATCACCCTCAGGGAAACACTGCTTTTAAGTGTGTGACTTACTGCCTAAGTACATGCCTAAGTAAGTGCCTGAAGTGTGTGGGCTGTTTTTTTAAGTGATATATTTTTGGGCTGGACACACACATAAACACAAAGGCTGTGAGAGCTCATATGCCAACACGTTCTTGCTCCTTACTCATCATATATAAATGCTTGGTCAGGCTGCCTCTGCATCACATATTCATGTGACGGGTAACCCCCCATCATTATTTGACATACAAGATGCCTTCATTAAACGTAATTGTGCTCCATAAATGTTGGTAATTAAAAATGTGGAGGAGGAGCCTGTTCTCGTATTTTTTTGAATAGCATATAAAATGTGTTACTTATGTGTTTGTATTTTTTTTTTTACCTTTTCATTTATTGGACTTCAGCTTTAACATATTTTTCCCTCGTCTCTGAACAACCTGACCTCACAGAAATAAGTGAAATAACAGTGAGGTCTCAACACTTTTTTACATGTTTGCTGCAAATGACAATTACATTTGATAAAAATGTTTCTAATATATTTATTGTATTTTCTCATAATTAACTGTGGTACACTATAAAAGCTTTTGCTTTCTAATCCATATTTGACAGCACCCTCAGTAGGCGGTTATAACACGTGGGTGTTTACAGGACAGCTCAGGTCAAGAGCTCCCTATAACAGTTGGTCTCATGTTACAAGGCTTTATTTATGCATTAAGGTCAAGGTTCAAAGGTCAATCTTTCAAATAAGAAGCCATGTAGAGTGTTCATACTAAATTATTCTTCTTCAGGTGAAGACCTTTGCAATGATGTATTTGGTTTAGTGAAAACTAAAGTTTTTTTTTTTTTATTTTATTGACAGAGACCTTTTGAGCCTTAGTTCCAGAGAGCATGTGCAAAACCCCAGTATAAATAATTAAGCTTTTTGTTTGTTTTTTTCCTTCGTTTTTTTTTGGAAATATATCCAAAATAAGTCTCTGTTAGAGTTATAATATTATTCACAATCTGGGACATTTATATAGGCTGGAAAAAAAGGGATAAATGCTGGATTTAGTGCCAGCACAAAGTCCATGCGTCAGAGTCAGGGTTAGATCACAAATGATCAGATATATGTAAGTATATTATTATTATATTATAATAATAATAATAATTATTATTATTATTATTATTATTATTATTATTATTATTATTATTATTATTTTACACAGTTGGGGTTTTATGCATTGCAATAAGTTAACTTTGTTTAAATAAATTAAACTAAAGCAGGATTTAATGAGGGATGGGGTTTTTAAAGACCTGTGTAACCCCGTACGGGCAGACTATTTTTAACCTCTCGACAAGAAAGTAAATGATTTTATTTCATAAAAACACAACTACTATCTCTTTCTGATATGAGTCATTAAGAGGGTGTTTTTATTCCATCAAAAGACACTCATTACAGTTGGCAAATGATTTAAACCCTATATTTGACTGACAAAATAAAAATTTCATTATATGCTCATTTCTATTTTAGTGTTAGCAGCACAATTTTTAAAAAAGTTTGGCAAACGCTTGTTTACAACTGTTTCATCACCATCATATTAACTTTTGGAAAATAGAGAATTTCTGTTATTTATAAACCTAATTATGCATTTAAGGCCTCATTTGTAGTGGGTTTTTTTTGGTAATGAACCAGACATCTTTATTCTTTTACTTCAGGCCCATGTTGTTTTAAATGTGCATAATGGGGTTAAAGATGATCTTATGTGAACATATTTACTTTTGCAAGTGTCCCATGTCCTGTGCATGTATGCAGCTACCGTCACTGTTGACTTTTGTGCTCTGTGTAATGTAAGATTTCTTTTCTGTTTAGCCTGCTGGAAGCAGTGTCCATGATATCCTAAAGGATTTCTATTTTTTAAGGGAATAATTGCAAGTCTTCCATGCAGGGTTGTTACAGCACCAACTGAGACAAAAGCAATTAGTCGATTTGACCGCTAACAAAATAGATTTGAATAATTTAGCTTAATGTTCATGCAAATTTAATGCTGAATCCAACCATTATGTTACTGTGCCACTGGTTTTATAGGAAGACACCAGGAAAACTGGAGGGAGACATAAACTGTTTCTTCAAAATTTTTCACACCTGAGTTCAAAAGGCAGCTTTGACGCCAGCAAAAAGGAAACACACCATAATAGACTCATCATTTGACTCACGTCTCTCTTTTTCTTTCTTCTTCTTACATTTTGATGTAAACAGAAGAACACAGTATTTTTGAGTCAATCTGAAAATATTTTCTTTTTCTTTATTTTTAAGATAATGCATTTATTTAGGTTTCACTGAATGTTTTATGTTGCTGAGGAGAGATGGGTAACAGGCAGGTTACCTGGACAGGTTGCCAGTTCATCACCTATACACAAACAAGATAAACAAAATACATGCTTACACTCACGGCGTAACCATCTCGCCAGGTGGTTCATGCCTAAACCTAACCAGACACCAACTGCAAGTAAAAGTGATGTAATATAAAATGCAGGAAATGTTGGTTCAGACTGAGACACAACCTCAGGCCTCCTACAAGTCAGCAGCATGTATCTTCTTCTATACACCCTCCCATCCCGTATTATGGACTGTCTTGTCTTTTGAAAGGTTTAGTGAAATCCTGTTTAAAGCCAAATATTATATTAAATTTATTCCAATAAATTAATTTTTTTTGTCCGCATACAAGAAAAAAAGGGGGAAAAAGTCCTACCTCAGTACATAAAACAATAGATATGTTTCATAAACTGCCATGAAAAAGAGGAAATGGGACATTTATGAGAATATAAATCACTATCACTAATTTCCAGACATTTATGACAGCTATAAAAACCTCTCTTGCGACCTCACTCTGCAGGGATAGTAAAACAGAAATAAGTTAGTGCTGCTCCTGCTGTGTCGACAGCCCTCATAAAATGCTTTAAGAACCATGAAAATCCAAACACACTGTGGAAATGGAGCTTTAGCTGCTACAGGCTCTGTGGTCCCATATCTTTTGCTTTGGAGTTTCGGGCTGGTGTTGTGTCAGGGAATTATTCCACTGGTGCATGTTCGTATTTCCAAACACTAGATGTTAAAATAAGTGGCCTGGACACGGGATGCTTGCAGTTTGACAGAATCCTAATGACAACATAGTTCTTTTTGGATGAACCCAGCAAGAGCTGTGATTAAATCTAACAATGTCCTTGAGTTTTATACAACAACAGACTGTTCGTAATGCTTGGCAAAAATCTCTTTAAGGGCTCCTCCTGCTTTCCAAAATTACACACAAAAAACAAAACAAAACAACGTTGTGTTCCTGGTTAGTGTTAATGCACATGAATGTTTGGTCTGAGCAGACATTCCACATCACTGAGTAACACGTCCTTGATTTCAAGACCATTTAAGAGTAGAGAAAATATGTGCATGAATCAGAAGCTGTGATGTCATCAAAAAAAAATTATTGAACATTTCCAAGGCGTAAGTAAACACACAAGTAAGAGTTTACAGAATTGCTCTGTCTCTGTTGCAGCTGGGCATTGCATTATTTGTGCCTCTGTAATTATTTTGACACTGAAATGAGTAGTTGCATGTTTGCTTCAAGGAATGTTAAAATATCTGGTAGCCACAGAAATAAATAGATATTTAATGGAAAATCTCTCCAGTGCTGCAGCCTGCTCCTTGTCAAGTGCCCTGATAATTAATGATCTGCCTCTCAAATCTCATCAGTGCATAATGAGGGAACAAGTGTTATTAGAAAGATATTAGTGAGACAGTTATATTTAAAGAGGTATTGTAAGCCCTGGGCGTACTGACAGGCTCACCTCTGGTTTTAGGACAGCCAAAATGCAAACAGCTTTAAGATGTTCGATGAACTAAGGAGGAGATATCAGCTCCACACCATGCCATTTCAGGTCTCTGTGACTGAGCTGATAGTCTTTGGCTCTTACCAGGCATTCTTTCAAGGCAGCATGACTCAGTGAAGTGAATTCACACATAGATAAATCTGCAATTATACGATTTGGCAAATATATCTTTGCAAATGCTGTTCTCTCCTTTCATGTCTTTACAACTCTACAAATGTTTTACAACAAAATAAGATGGTAAGATGGATGCTGCAGTACACAAGTGGATCATTAGTGCCATTGCAATGCTGTAGGGCATTGCTTTGGCACTTAAATACATAATACAAAGGGTTTAAATCAAGGAGGCTTAGACAATCACAGTGTCATGCAGTAAGCATTGTCTCCTAATAATACTTCAAAGGATTTGAAAACACAGATTTTATTTGAGATTATAATTTCTAAGTGTTGCATTGTTATCTTGAAGGAGGAATTATTTCATTAGCTAGACTGTACTCCTCTCTCCATAGACATCACGAGGGTACTCATTTTCTAAGGAGGCAAACTCCATCAAGTGGAATTTAAAAATCCAATAAAAATCTTGATTGTTCTGAGATTTGTGAATAAATAGACTTGGCCTGTGAAATGTGCAACAGTGCTGTAAGCACGTTGTGTTGAGAACAGCATGCAGAAGAGGACACGGAGATATGAAAATTACCCAGTTAATTCATCGGCCAATTATGAACTGATGGGGGTAAAAAGTGCATTTTTGGTGCTGCAGATTTATTGTGAACAATGATCGTTTAGTGCAGTATATCACACTGTTTGGTTATGACTTAAAAGTCCAATCTCTTATGAACATTTATGATTGGTTTATTCTCTTTGAAGCAGCTGCTCAGAACAAGCTCACATTAGCATATGCAAGCATATACACACTTGGATGGCAGCTTAAGATGGCTAAGGCTAAGAGCTAAAAAAAAAAAAAAAAAAAAAAAGCAAAGCTAGAGACTCCTGGAATTCAAAGTAAACAAACTCTACTTGCAAGTATAAAGTTAAGTGTAAGTTCAAAACATTAAGCAGGCAAACAAATCTTTGGGAGCAGGTAGAGGTTAAATCAGGGATGGAAAAAAGAGAAAGAAAGATAGAAGACAGGCAGAGTGGTGGAAAGCATGGACACAACATACAGAAGCAATTTGGCAAATCAGCAGTGGCAGCCTGGCGGTATGTTGACAGTAGGAATGATGAGATAAGAGAGTCAAGTGAGTGTCCCATACAGCTTTTTACCAGCTCCCAGCTCAAAGCTAGCCTCTTTGATGGAGTAAGTGTTCATGCAAACTTCCACGTCTGTGAAGTCATGATTGATGCTGGCAGAAATTTTGTCGGCACCAGTTAGCTCGACTTTCTTACCTCTCAGGAAACTGGTTTCTTGCTTTGCACCTGCCCTGCTCTTTTAACCCACGCGCTGTGGCTTTATCTTGCCAAACTTTAGTCCCTAGATGCTCCAGGTATGTTTGCACACAGGCCATGACAGTGTTAGCTGCAGGGGTGAGGGCTGCTGTGAAGTGTAGACAAGCGGTAAAACAGAAACAGAAAAGCTGCTATGAAAACACCTACAGATGAATGAAACGGTCATCTGAGTGTTTGTCCATAACTAAGTCAGAGTCCAACAACTTTCCTTGCTTTCGCCCTATACTCTGTAAAATGCACTGCAAACTCATCGCCAGTCCCACACATTTCACTGGCTCTAACTGAGTCATCGCTAGCATTACAATAAAATCATAATTATCACTTTATGCTCTGGTACAGTCTACATATAAAGAAAGTAAGCGGAGAAATGTAATCCCTCCCTGTCGACAGAAATCTGATGACATGACTTGCCGATTTTCCAGGTTGTTTAACAGCTAAAGGTTTAGACATGGAGCGCTGTCATGTTTCACACTACTGAGTCAAACCACTCACATTCACAATTGTTTTAACTGGCAATTTTCCGAGCTCTCCAGACATATTTTGGGATCGGTCGAGTGTGGGCTCACATAGTCACTGTCAGGGAACATTCTGAAATCCCTAAAATAGCCAGCCACTAACATTTCTTTGAAACTTCCCAGATCAACATGCTCCCAAGTTGGAAAATTGTCAAGTCAATTTACAGCTTTCTACTCTAACTTTATTGTTCCTCTGACTCTCAGGAAGATAATCCCACACCAGGAGGCTTGGAGACCGTTAGGGTGACTTTGCATATTATTGTAGACTTTCAATGAATGCATTTCATGCTTGCTTTTGATGACGTCGGTGTTGAGCTGAGCACGCGGACAGTATTCATCACAGGGAGAATAGTGCGCCCTCTCCTTTTGGTGTACCATAAGGACTCAGTGGAGCATTAAATGATCAACTACACAAAAGCTCCTTACATAAAAGCTGAAAAATATGTTAATAAATAGGAGAACTTGGCCTCGTTAATGTGATAACAAGCTTCATAGATTGTGGTGTGAGCAGACATCCATCTTCAGGATGACAGCAGCACATTTTGCCATGCGGCAGACATTGGAGGTTTGTAATGTGAATCCAGCTGAAACTTTAGAATAAAATGTGGCTGTAAAGCACTGCCAAGCTTGACAGATCAGAAAGCAAGACACCAAATGGTGTAAGAGTTCCTTTGTTTTTCCTGCGTGCTCATTATACAAAATCGTTCAGCCCTGAAATATTGACAAGAATGGTGTTGGCAAGGAAAATGCAGTGGAAAGTTGTAGGAGTGTTTTAAAAAGGTTTGAAACGGGATTAAATCCTTTAAAAACTGTGGGACAAAACTCACAGTTTATTATGAATTCGTAAAATGCAGTAAATTGTTGATTTTTAGCTGAATTCTAAGCTAAGCGAAGTGTAAGCTGATATTTCCTAAATAAATCCAGACAACATTATCTTTTTATGAGTGTAATCATGTGATGAAAAGGTTGATGGATATGACAAAGAAAACCCACCCAGTTGTTTTAGTTTTTGACAAAATACAATATTTATCAGCTTTTTGAGATGACGCCAGTCCAAGCTGAGAGGAAGAAACAGACAAAACACAAGCCGAAATAAACAAGAAAGTAACAAAAATAGTCAAAGTATTTCACAGTGCAAAATCTGTTATATACACAGTGCCTGCTCGTATTTACATTGGTATGAACATACAAAATACATAGAATCCAGAACCCACAAGATTAATGACATGTCTTACATTGTTGACCAGATCCAAAACAAATCATCATAAGCTGAAGGGGACAAAATTCATATTAAAATAGATAATAAACATTTGTTTTTCTTATGAGAGACATAAGCTGTAAAGCCTAATCTGTCATGAAAATTGTCCCCCATCATTCTTTCCTAACACCTGGCTGGTACTAAAGTAGCATTATTGATTTTAAAATGTTATCGCAAACAGTTCCAATATCAGACTTATGTGATGGGGACTTGCAGTAAAAATATTTTATTGAATTTTAATTATTTGATTTTTTAATAGCAAATGTGGGTCATTGCAGTCAGTAAAAAGTTTTATTTACTGGCTGTATATGTGAACAAGCAGCCTATAAATAAAAATGTATTGTGGGCGGTTCAATGTAACTCCCATCTTAAAATCCGATCCCCAAAAAGGCCTTAAATGACAAAAGAAGCATTCATTCCCAATTCAAACAAGGCTGATCTAGTAATTTAGGTTTTGTGAAGTTTGTTACAATAAAAACAAATAAACAAACTAAGGAGTTTTGAGCATTTGCCAGACCTACATTATTATATGTGGGTCATGGTTTATTTGCAGACCAAACAAGTGAGCACATTTAGATCCTAGTTGCCTTAGTTTGTTATGCAATTAAGAAATGACAGAAGTGGTGGAAGTCAAGTTATGGTCTGAAAGGCTAATTAAAATGCTGTCTGAGCAAAAGACTGCTAAATATTAGAACATTAAAACAAGCCAGAAGCATTTTGGAAATAAAAACCTGTGAAATAATAAAGTAAACACAAAATATTCTGCCTGTAGCGAGTAAAGCTATATATGTTTAAAGAAAAAAGGGTGCAGGATGTCTAATTCTACCTCAGTTGTTCAGCACAATGGTGGATCAATGATGCTTTGTGTTGCTGTCGCTGGCATGAGAACATTTCTCTGACGAAGAGAAGCATGGATTCAATAACTCATCATTTGTATAAAAGCTGACAATCAAAAGAGGATTGGCTTCTACAGATGGACAATCATCCTAAGCACATCACAAAATCCACAAGATGAAGGTTTTTTCCTTATTTAAACATGGGAAACCTGGGAATCCTGGAAAATCTGTGATGGAAGATGGCCCAGACTAATTTTAGATACCTTTCACCAGAAAATCCGGTAAAAATCCCCCAAATTAAAAGATTTTAAAGAATTGAAATAAAAAGTACTTAGCTTAGAATATCATAATCTTTACTTAAACCCTTTTGGAAATCAGGCATTAATTGCTTTTTGTAGCTGTTACATAAACAGAAACTGTAGCAAAACTCTTAGATTAGGTACAGCAGACCTGCCTCATTTTCATGTTGTTTATTATAACCATTTTATAACTCATTTCTCACACAAATTCATATCCAAGAGTCATTCCAGTTAACCAGATAACCTAAAAATTAGCACACAAACTGTAACCAGACTTTCAACAGACTTTACAGGAAAAACACTGTAGCACCATGAAGACAGAGAAGATTCTGAAAATGCAAATTAATAAACTGACAGATACAGTTAACTGAGTTATTATAAGGACATTAAACTTAATTTAAAGGACAGTTCAGATAATCTGTTGTATAATTTGTATACAGCTGTAACCAACTTGTATGCAACAATTGACATTTTTATCAAGCAGATCCAGCAGAGGCAGGTTGACTTGATTTTGTTCTTGTACTAAATTTAGAAATACAGATTATCACATACTTAGACAGCTAATTCTTTTTATTCTGAATACGTTAATTAAAACTGGAACTTTTTTTGCAGTCAGTTGTGTAAGCAGAGCAATAATTTTCCATTAAGGAGTCAAAACAAATCATGACTGTAAGCAGCCAGAAGAATTAATGGCTATTGGCTATATGGACTACAGTTATAAATGCTTTGCTCAGGCTGCATTTAAATGTCAATTAATGGATGTGCAATTAAGAAACTTGTAGGGATTCTAAGTGTTTTCCTGTAAGGTTTATAAGAAAAATAAGCACACTTTAATAAAAAACAGAAGAGGAATACAAATGTGAATATATCCCGAACCATAAAAGGATGAATTTGTAGTTGAAGTATGTGAGAAATATGAATATGCTTCCTAGACACCAATAATTGCAAACTCCATATTTCATCTTTCGTCAGCCTCTCTGTTGCTTGGGATGCTCAGTCACACAAAAGGTTCAAAATGAGTTGATAAATACGCACAGATGATGAGTTTTTAAAGAGCTGAGACAATGAATTTCAACCACCAGGATCAGCTTAAGGAGGATAGAGTTAAACCTTGGTGAGGATCACTGGTACGACTAATGGCACACTTCAATTACTTCAGCAAAACATCTCTTGTCAATGTAAAAGTTACTTTTTTCTTTTTCTATTAGTTGGTTTTATGTGTGGATTTTTGTCTCTCTGCCCTGTGATCATCAGCATTGGCACAAAACAGCAACTGCCAAACAACAAAGCTGTTGGGAATGCATTATCACAGGACGTACACAAAGCAGTTGGCAAGAACAAAACACAAAGAAAATCAGAAAAAACATCTTTCAAATGAAATTTGGTGAACGTACATTATATCTACACGTTTCCAAAGCTTCAAGCTCAGAAGGAGTTTTAGAGCTGGCATGGCACAAAGTTCAGATTTGTAAGTTGTCTCATTGTCTTTTGCGTCATGTTTCTGTGCTCAGCTGGACAGAAAAACTGTACCCTTTGGTATAGGTGAGGTTAGGAATGATTAGGTCTTCTGCTTTATCATGATAATCCTCATCATCCTGCTAGTTATTAACCTGCAACATGCCAACTGCTAGCATCCTCTCTGCCACAATCAGCACCATCATGGAAAAGAGAAGAACAGCACTGTTACTTGTGTCTCCACACCAGCCTCCATCACGGCCAGAGCGCACACACAGATTAGCAGCTTCAGGAAGTTGACTAGTCAAGAGCAGCTCTGCTTACACACCACGCTTTCCACATCGAAGTTCTAAAAAAAAACAAAAAAACAGCTGCAGCAGCAATTTAAATTAAAATGTAAGAGTCCGCCTTGTAGCTGATCCATCTTGCTCTTGATGAGCTCTTTATTTCCAGACCCGTATTATTATCCTGTGCTAAACAAACCGGCAGAAGCCTCTGAGATTTAATCACTGAGATATGGCGGTCAGGACGGATTCATTTTCATTCTTACTGTACATTTCTGTTGCTCTGTTGCTCTTCTTGGGATGTTTATGCTGCTACACTCCTCATCCTCAGCATGACTTAGGCATATGTGTCTCCTGATTTCAGAGCCACCAGCTCAGAGTCCTCTGTGTGGCGCCCGTTCAAGTGTTCAGTGTTAGTGTCGTGGTGGTACATGAAGGTAGGCACCTCTGTGATGGAGGTGGCGGTGTAGGACGTGGAGCGCATGGAGCAGTGGTCCTTTCGTCTCTGACCCCACTGGGTTTTATACTGCATCCACTGTCTCTTTAGAGCCGCCTGCACCTGGAAGCCGCACAGACAGACACAATAAGCAGATCTTACACTCATTAGAGAAAACACACCAAACACCAAAAACATTTCTTCAACTTTCCACCAAAAGCGTCTTTCTTCTGTTTTGTTTGCTCACCACCAAATGACTCCAGCAGACACTGAAATTTACTCACAAATCAAAAGTGGTTATGGTGTAATGTGAGAAACCAGCAGCTCGTGTAAACAGCCTTTTGCGACAATATTAATCAAACCGACAGATTTTAACTGATGCATGAGTAATTGCTGCAGCATATGTGGATTGCTCAAATTTGAACGACATTTCCAGATGTCAGTTAGGAAATGTAAACACCAAACCTTTTTTGGGGTTATTTGTACAGGTGTAATCTAAATTTATTTAGCGTGTGATAACATATGTACTGTATGTAACAGTCATCTGAAGGTGTATGAGCTTTCCCTTGTGGTCAAAATAAGGTTATCATCATATTTACAGTTTATTTGAGGACTGTGGCATTTTTTTTAAAACTTTTAATATTTTTTTTCCTGTTCTAAACAAATGAACTGATCAGAATATTATATAACTTCAGTAATTACACATATTACATGTCTGATGTCAAACAGGAACTCCATCTTACTGCAAACATTTAACTCAGAAGACACATTAATTATCAGGGAAATTAATTTTGTATCATCTCAAATTCCATTACTATCCGGATGACTTACTGTAAGTAACTCCTCATAATCCTCCTTATTTAGTCCTTAATGTGATAATCAGTCACAGTGTTATAAGAAGCATCTAATTAGTCTCCTAAATCCAAATTTCAGTAGGGATGCTGGCTGTCATTTAAATAGACTGACATTAAAGTGAAACACATCCAGAGGCTACTACAGTAATCAAAATCCAACAAATGGTTCATTTTTGCCCCCAAGACTTGAAGCCAGTGCATTCTTAGTCCCGTCTCGCTACATACTGCTACTGGTCAAGAGCGCTTCACATCAAGGTTCAGCACAAGGGGAATTGGTTTACGTCTGCATATAGCCAGTAATAATAAACACTGACAGGAAAGTGTCATGCTACAGTGCTGACTTATTAACATTCAACACAGATCATGTAAGGGCCCAAGGAAGGAAGGAGGGACGTTTATGTTTAAAGACAAAGATGTCTAAAGGTCTAAAATCCAGTGTTGTTGTCATGGTAGACGCACAGTCTGCTCTGACACAAATTTTTGTCTCTGGGGCATTCAGGCACACAGTTGAGGATTTGGCCAGATGACAAAATTTGTGCCACCTGGACCCAAACAGAGCTGAGCAGAGAGGCAAAGCCAGAGCAGGAACTGGCTTATGACGATGATGTACTGGCCCCATGTTTAGGGTATATACACATGCATTTTGCTGCAGTTTTCTCCTTAATATTTTTACGTAGGAGGGCTTAAATAGTCAAATGAGTGATAATACTTAAAATGCTTATGTAACTAATGCCAGTTATTTATGCTATCCAACTGAGCTGACCAGGAGTTGCAGAGAAAACAAACACAGCACAAGGGTTATTACTTCAGCTAAGGTGGCCATGATGAAATTTTCAGGAAGGAACATGCTTAGATTTGGGGGGTGATCTAGATCACCGCCTGCATCCAAGAAGTTTTTTAAAGATTCTTTATAGACGTGGGGCAGGTGCAAACATCTGGGAACATTGATGAACTTTGTCACATTTGGGACTTTTGCTATTGAAAATAAATGGTTGCTAAATGTAACGGTTGGATTTTCAGCTGTAAACATAGTTGTTCCACAGACAACAAGAGGTCGTTCTTTGTACTAAGAAAAGACACAAAAACCCAGAAAGATGTAATAACGGGCAAGCGGCTATCGAGCATCTTTATAGTGATGGTACACCTTGGAGTTCTTCCAAATGTTGCGACTGGTGAGGAAAACATTTATTATTTTTATTATGATTTTGCTCTTTAAAATGTTGTCTCTTCATGGTTGTTTTAGACATAAGTTCTAGTGCGACTAGCTTTGCATCATATCTTTTTCTAGCTTTAAAAATGAGGGTATCAATATAACTCTACGACATTATGGAATACTTTCTACCTAAAATTAATGAAGAAACCTTAAAACTATGATAAAAAGTTGCACCTTTCAACACAAATACTGTTATGATCTGGTTTGTTTTCATTGTTTCATTGGCAAACTGTTCATGGTCATGTGACCACCGGGTTGTGACATAGGTTTGCGACTGCCCATGGGAAGATAGCGATAATTTTGCCATTAGAGCTTCAAACTCAAAAACTAATGCCCACAATCATTGGAAAATATTTTACAATGGTAAAGGTCTGCTCTCTCTGAGTGCTTCCAGTATTATTAAGAAGCATTACAGCACAAAATATAAATACCACTCTGTTTGTGGATGTCATATAGCACCCTATCAACAGCATTTCACAGGCAATAAAACTGTCAGTCAGATTAAAAAAAAAAAAAAGAAACATATTTGCTTTCTCCATACCAATAATGCAGAATGATGCTGATTTGTAAGACTGGATTTGTAGGAGAGGGAATGTCCCCTCTGGCTGTCCACCTTATTACCAGGCTGCAGTTTTTTGAGCATGACCATGATCGTTTTTGACCAGGAAAACAACATCACCATCCAGCTAGTGTTTAGAAAGCAATTGCAGCTTCTACACTTATTGTTACAAGATCTCCCCAAGAATATTCATGTACTGAAGAACTTGTACTACCTTGACTGAAACAAACGACTAGGACTACCAGGATTACCAGATACCAGAATACCTTCTCTACAGCAACTGTCAGCCCGATTTAATACATTTCCAAAATCAGCTTTAAGAGAGTGCGAGATACAAGTTGTTGTGAGTGCTCCAGTAGTATTTCACTCCCACTAGTCACAGCCAAGTGACTGTACCAGATTTGTGCAAGTGATGCGGATAAATTTCCCTCTGCAAATGATTCCTTGCTGACAGATATGTGCATTATGCATGCACATGCCTGGTTTTATATGCGCTGGTTTCAAACTAATTGTAACCCTTGCTGCAGTACATGTTAACCAGCTTATTCTGTAACACCCTAACAGCGGTTCAATTACTCTGCGTTCATTAACACAAAACAATCCAATGATATAAATGAAGCCCCTAATTGTCATTAATAAGACAAAAGAGCAGCTGAGGCTTAAATCTTCCATGCAGAAAGTCCTGGTTGATGTCACAAATACAGTTTGAGAGCTGTTTCTCTCACTGACCCAACCTGACAATGGACCCCTTTGAAGAGACAAGGCAGGCCTGTGCAGTCTGGCCTTGACATTAAAAACCTCAATTAAGCCCAGCTCCCGGAACCCGTGTCCTGATTAAGAGAGCATGAATTGGTCATTATGGGAGTGAAGCAGCATACCATTTCATTCCCTTGTGATAGTTTGTGTGTTTTGCCCTTTAAACACACGCCCCATGCATTGTTTTTATTCCACAAGCTGACCTTTTTTCCAGGTTGAAGGCATAAACACAACTCTAATTCTACTTCCTTCTCAGCTCTTGCACCTGTGGCCTTTTCTTCTCATTCAACAAAATGCCTCTTAACTTCTTTTTGTCTTTGAGTATTTCTTATTTAATCAATCAATGTCACAATTGGAAAAATAAACAAAAAAAAACTAAAACCCAAGAGTTTAATTAGGTCAGACTTAAACTGCCCTGGACTCAAATATTGAATCAAATATACAAATATTGTATATGGCACATAATCTTAGTGGAAACCTTGAATTTTAAAGCAACTTTCATGCAATAAGGCTGAAGAACCAAGAGTTTTCAACAACCTCATTAACCTCAGAATCACACTTTTGTAGAAATCTAGCTTGCTGGTTTGGTGAAGTGTTTGAATCCAGACAGCTGCAGACAGATTTAGAAAAGCTGACAGACTTGAAAGGAGTCAATTTCCAGCTGAGGTTGGCAACCGCTTAGTCGTTTATTCAACGTGTCTTTCTCCTCACCTGACATGACCCTTCAGCTTTTCACCGCTGCAGCATCAGGATTAGCACGGCAGTTCAATTTCGACAGCCGTATAACCTGTCAGAACTAAACTTAAGACGACTGAGGCAGCAAAAACCAAAGTTTGATATTCATGGGTCATTTCCTGATGTGCTGTCAGGTAAAGATGTATGTTAAAAAGATGTGACCGAAAAGAGCATCATCTGAAACATGTTTAACCTGATGGAGTATGATGCCTCATGCATAATGCCACAAGCAATGAGCAGCTTTACTGCTCCATGACTGAGCAGCTCCCAGTGTAACATGTGCAAGTTGACCTTTATAAAAGGGCAATTGCTCCATCAAAAACACAGCAATAGTCTGTCAAACATGGCACCAGGGAACAATGTTTTCTAAAGAACAAGTCTGCATTTTGGGGAATTTTTCACTTCTTCTTCCAAGAAGATCTGTACAACTTATTTATTTATTTCATATCTAAACCTAATCATGTATATTTTATGCCTAACTATAAGCAATCCCGGTTGAACTCCAAAAGTAAAAGGTTTTGGGTCAGAAAATAGTCAAACTTGGTTCTCTTACTTGAAAGTTTGAGGTGTAACACCATTTTTTTACTCCCTCATGCCACGTTATACATTTTTAGAGGCATGTAAACAGTTGTGTGTTACAGTTTTACTTATTGTAAAATTGTAAACAAACATAGACATAACTTTTTAGATGTGGAAAATGTATTCACAGCCTCAAGGAGTGCAAAATGTAGACATGCAAGGATTTTGTGGCTGCTGCTAAGGGGATGAATCCACTTGTAGAAGAAGAGTTAAACAAAGTAAGAGTGTCTGTTTTAACTCAAGCTGTGATGTTTGATCAATCAGTTGTTCCTAAAGTCTAAATCTACCCAAACATGGATTGAATGTAGAAGCACAGTGATCAGCCATATCATTAAAACTACTAAAAAGTAAACTAACATGGTCCACTTTGTTGTAATGCGATTTCTTGCAAACTGCATGCAGACATTCAAATAGATGCTACTCCTACACTTGATCTGATTACATCTATTGAAGGCAAGCCAAATCCACAAAGACCCCAAATGCTGGTTCTGGCTCTGGTGTATGGTATGCTCTTTGTCCATGATTGGTCAAAGCTGTTTTGGCATCATAAAGAGGATCTATTTGGTGTTAACAGTAAATGTGAACAAAAATTAAATATCCTACAATAATAATTTTAAAAGGTACTGGGTTGGATAGAAGATTAACTTTGATCTCTTAGTTGACAGTCACGTCATTAATTCCACTACAAAGCACATTCGTCCTCTAAATAAATACTTTTTTACTTGTTTAATCCAATAATGGCTCCTTTTCTGATAGCTTGCCATGAGACTATTTTTTCTGAAATAGATTTCAGATCCAGGTGAAGCAACAAAATAAGAATACTTTGTTTTTCACGACACAAATCAATAGATTAAGATTTAAACTTTCATAGGACTGTGCAGGTATATATTATCCCTTTCCATGTTTCCTGTCAGTTTGTCTGTTTTTACAGCCTGCGATCATTGTCTGTCCCTTGGCAGTTCATCTCCTCTGTCTTTTTGGTTATGTTTGGAATCTTTTTCATCTACCCGCCTCAGTTTTAGATTTGCTGGGGTTTTAGCACAGCTCAGCCTTGCAAAGACTTGCCTTTTGTTTGCTGCACGCCTGTTTGCCGCTGTTTGTCTTGCAGTTGTGTCCTCCCCCTCAACTTTCCTTAACATCTAGCTCTATTTTTAGCTTACATGTGAGAGTTGTTCCAACCTTCTTATCCAATTCTCCGAAGAGTTAAAGACCTCCTAAGAAAATGTGTAAATGCATGAAGAGTCCTTACCTCTCCATTGAAAAAGCAGAATATTGTTGCCACCAGTAATCCCTGGAAAAGGGATAAACAAGCAATTGTTTTTCTAGCATTAAGTTAGGAAAACAACATTTTAAAAAGAGAAAAAATAGCACAGCTTTGGTAAAACACTAGAACTATGATGCAATAATTCAGAAAGTGACCACATGAGCTTTTGGTTGCTTAATTGGTTCTTTAAAAGGTAATGCAACAATAATCATAAGTTAGAAAACGGCTCTAAAGTTAAAATGTTATTTTCTATCTTAGGATCACATTGGATTACAATATTTTGAATATTTTTTTTCTTCATCAGATAAATTTTCATCAGTGCTGCAAAATGCTTCGTTCCACGGAGCAGGGGAGCAGCACTATCCTCTTTCACAGTGCACCGTTGAATTACATTTGAGCTGACCACCTACTGTGGAAATTTAATGAAAATTTAGATTAATTCTGTAGTTCAGTACCCACCTGGTAGTGCATGAGTATGTGCATGACGTACTCGTAGACCTCACCAGCCAGCCGGTTCTCTGGCCTCCAGGGAAAAATGACAAACTGTATTCCTAGCAGGGGCACCAGGATCAGGGTGGCTCTCACTGCCTTCATGTACATATTGGACTCTGCCCGGTGTGTGTCTCTCAACTTTGTAACTAACACTCTTATGATATTTAGTAGGAAAAAGAGGTTCACCTGCAGGAAGTAAATGATGACAAGTCTGTGTTGTCAAAACTTTGGAAAATTGTGAATAATGATTCGATTTTTCCTGATGAGATCCATTTTTATTCTTTGAACATTAAAGCATTGAGCTGGCAGACTCACAAGCAGCGCTGCGACTATAGGTCCATGCACCGCATAGAGCAGATGGGTCTCCACACTCATCCAACAGCTACAGAGGGAAAAACATATCAGTCAGTACCGCCTGCACGCATGCATACAAAAACACACGTGCAGATCAGCACACTCTTGCTCTACCACACACACAGTTCAGCACATGTGTAAACATCTCCTGTTTATTTAGAGGAGTTTCTGGAACATTACTCACTTGTCATCAAAATACTTTTTTCTCGCCACGGCGTGGATGGACACAGGCACGAGAGGAAAGCCTTGAACAGGAAAAGACAGCGGCCATGTGAGGTGAGATTCATTTGTCATTCATGCAACAGTGAAAAGTGCAGTTAACTGTGTTAGTTTTAAACTTATTCAGGAAAGTAAACGGTTTCTTGTCTTGGAGAGAGAGAGAGAGACATTTTCATTTCTAGAAAGTTTCCTATTCTATTCCATTGTGAACAACGACACAGCCAGGTGGTTCGTTTTTGGTTTTTTTTGTAGCAATTCTGCCTAATTTAACATTATGACTTTAAACAACCCAGTGGAGAGAGAGCTCAGGTTTTGACTTCTTTTTGGACACAAACAAAAAATCCATAAAAGACAATCTGGTTTTTAGGCATATCAGCCACAGATAGACCGAACAAACTGGCCTTTCTCCATCCACGCAAATGAAAAGACAAGACTCAAGGTTATGTTAACATTTTATTGATGAGCATTAATTAAAAGTTCCATCCTCAGCTTGTTTTACCGACTGCACTCATCGTTCCAGGTCCAAGCAGGATGATAAACAGCGCAAGAGTGACACAAAACCACAGGAGGACCAATAAACCTGTCTGCATGTCCACGCTGTGTAAGAATCTGCTGACTGCAATTACACCGCAAGATTATGTCCATTTTGTTTAATTGCCTATTTTTGGGGGGTGCGGTGGGGTGGGGGGGTGAAACTGTGATTGCGTTCAGTAAGGAGAAAGGACACACAACTCAATATGTTATGCAAAAGTTAAAAAAGAACACCAGCTAAAACTCACCCCAGCCCAGGAGGTAGTACCAGTGCAGATGCTGCTCCTCTGCAAACACAGCCACCACAATGAGCGTGTGCAGGTAGATGCCTTCACAGAGCATCCAGAAATAATTGCAGCCCAACATATACATATGAAAGAAGTGCAAGACCTTACAACCAACCTGCAAAGAGAACACATGCAGTTATTTGCTGTTTGTGTTTTATATTTAAAGCTTTTTATAAAGATAATACTCTTGACATCATCTCAGCTTGAGATTAAAAGAAAGAGAAAAACATCTAATGGGATCCCTCATTGCTCGTGACAGACAATCATTAGCTACTGATATCTTTTCCAGGCAGAGAGAATCTTTATTCATTTACCCCCTTTGGAGGTGAGTTGTAAATGATGATTTTGTTCTCTTTTTAGGGAGGGGGAGGCTTGATTGTGCATGTCATTCTGCACACGAAGAGTAGGAAAGTGCAAATATCGGACTGTGCAACTTTATACAGCCAACATTGTGCAAAAAAACCCAGCATGTTTCCTCAAAGTTTCTTTCTTTGATTGAATCATTATGATGACAGATGATGACTTTAATGACATGCCATTATAACGTCAATCTCAAGTCTACTGATGTGATAATTATCAACACACTTGTAGATGTGTCATAGGTTACAATTCCTCTGACTACCAAATAGGCCCAAATAAACTTTGTCGTACTCCAATTTCTACTTAATAAAATCTTAATTTTTTTTTTCCTAAAAATAACTTTTTTTTCCACAGTTTCATGTCCCTTGTGATTTAGGGACTTATTGCATTTCTCAGGAGCTTTGTTGGCGCAGCCTGTATCTGGCCGACTTTTACAGGCATCCCAGCCAACCCCGTCTGCTTTGGAGACGGTTGCTTGTCCCAATTCTACTTTTTCCTTTTTTCTCTTGTGCCCAAACTGAAATACTGAAGGCGATGAAAAAAAAAGAAAAACACACATTGGCAGCAAAAGTCTAAACTAAATTAATATAATCTTCTAGAAAGTTACAGGATGTGCTGTAAAGTAAAACAATGATTTTATTAATTAATTAATTTAGTTATTTATTATTTCACCATCTATTTTTACTCCTAGTTACTAACTTATGTCTTATTTAATCTTGTGGATCATATTTTAAGCTTCATGTCATGTGTTGTACTTATTATGTGCAGCACGTTAGCCTTCTGTGGCCAAAGTACTAACAGATAAATTTGAAATCACTTCAATTTGTTTGTTTTTTCTTTAATTTGGTTGCTTTTTAAGGATTCTTCTTAGCTCAAATTTTGATGTCTTTCTAAAACTGTTGTTGTCTATAATTTCACATAAATTAGCCATGCAGATTATAATAGTGTTTCATAGATCAATATAAGCCTCTTTATTTCGATGTGTTATTTCCTACTAAAGATTGCAGATCAGCTATCCATGTCTACATTTAAACAGGCCAAAATGGAAAGTTAAAACTGGCTCCATCTTTTAAAAAGACAGGCCGAATTGAATGTTTTCCTTGAAAGATTCATTAAATTTTCACATTGGGATTTCTAATTTGCAGTCTTCATGAAAGTGCATGCTTGAGATGATGGAATTGCTTTAAATGCTGCTCTCAGCGGTGTTTTTACCTCAAAACACATCAGACAGTCACCTCAAAATTTTAGCCACATGTCTCCCCTTCACTTTCATTTATTTCTCTTTATATTTTAGGAATTTCTACTATTCATATCCGAGAGTGTGATCACGACTTTTTCCTATTCCAGACTGCAGCTGACAAAGGTTTGCCTTAAGTTACTACCAGTGCTGTGGATAAAAAAAAAAAAAAAATGTTTCTCATGTTTTAAGCCTCCTCCTTGGTTTGATATAAGCTTTGGTTTTTCCCTCCCCCACACCTCTGGCAGACCAAACCAAAGTCTGTATCACCACACCACAGTGAATAAAAAAGAGCATGTTTTCTCAGTAAGAGCAAATCTCTTCGACAATCCATCCATCCTAAATCACAAAAAAAAAGCTGTGTAAGTCTTATTCTGGCAACAATTAATTTCAAAATCTCTCCCAGTAGCAAATTCTTCTAAACCTTTGATGCTTTAGATTTCTTTTCCCACTTTCTCCTGAAAAGCAGGGCCACGTTAACTAATTTGTTTTGACATGTTGCAGCAACTAAGCACAACTTGACTACAGTAGTAACAGATTTGACAAATCATGCAGAATTGGTGAACACGTGAAAACTGGTGAATGTGTGAGAAGAAAGAGAAGCAGGTTTCTGAAATAAACCAGCTGCAGCCTCTTAGTGTTTCCAGTACTTTGTCAGGCAAAAGATGCTTTAGCTGAAAGCAGGATAGGGCTGATGGGATAGTGAGTAATGTGAGCCAAGTTCTACAATTCCAGCTGTTAAAGTTTTGTTTTTTTTAGGGTCCTTTGATCATCTCAGGCTCATTTTGTTAAATCTTTACATGTGCACATATTGGAAGGGTGACTGTTTTTGTATTCTTGACTTGAAAAAATTAAAAAAAATATTTTGTCAGCTTTTTATCGACTTGGTCTGATTACGTTTAATTTTATTTGGGTCTACATAAGAGCAAAGAAGATACGATCTCTGGAGTTCAAGATATTCTAGAAAAACATCTTAAAAGATGCAACAGCAGCAGCACAAGCACTTGCTTAACTGGCTGCCAGTATTTTGATTTCCAAGGTGTAACACACAAATTTATGTTCAGTCTTGAAATTGAAGAATTCCTACATGACAGATTTATTACCCCAGTCTAAGCAGACCTAATAGTTTCAAAGAATTCCCATCAGCCCCATCGGTGAGGCTGCAAAACTCCATGTGGAAAATGTGGAAGGCAGCAAAAACAGTGTGTGATTGCAGGGTAGAAACCTGCTGCCAAGATAAAAAGATATGCTTGAAAGTCTTTATTTAATGTTTTTTTCCACATGAATTGACCTTACATATTGAATGAATGAAACACAAAGACTAAAATATTTTGTCTAAATTTTCATTTGGTTTAGCATAAATTATTAAAATCTAATTTCTTTAAAGTGTTGCAAGATTTCCTGTTCTCTCTGTGTATTTTTAAAAGCATGCTACTCTATAGAAATGGGGATGGCAAGTTTGTTAGACTTTCGCTATAGTGTGGTGCAGATGGGAAATCACCTGACAAAGCAGCTACCTTATATTTCTTCTCAAATAAATTGATAAATATCCCAATATGGATGTTTGACTATACAAAGAGTAAAGTGTTTGGTTACTTAGTAGTAAAGATCTACTTACTGGGTTTCTGGCTACCACTTTGGGATTATTGACTACAGTGACAAGGTAGATGATGGTCAGGGCAGAATTGAGCACGTAGGAGCAGAAGAGGTTCTTATGGAGGGTGATCCTTTGGCAGCTCAGACTCCTGTGTACCAGGCAGAGTTTTGTTAGTAACGTGCTGACATACCAGGACAAACTGTGTTCAGAACAACTTGCCTTAACAGCTTGTACATACAAGGAATGCAATTAAATTATGCATAATTGAGCACAATGATGCCTTCTCTTAAGCTTGACTGGCCACTCATGACTATGTAAGAAACTGAACTGCAACACAACTGAGAACAGTTTTGGGATAAAGTTGCTTACATGTATTAGTACCTGTAAAATCAGAGTAGCAATCAAGCAAATCTGCAGCTCATAGAAAAATACATGTCAAACAGTAGCACAATATAATCTCCTACCTGGATGACTAAATTTTTCAAAGTAAAGTTGTAGCCTATTTATATACCTTTCATAGCCAATTGCATTTTTATTGAGTCACGAATCCCCCTAAAACCAATGAGAACAATAGGAGTGCTAAATTTCCCTAAATATGGGTAAAATAGCATGCAATAATACATTTTTACTGTCTTACTGGGAAGCCATGGTGTCCTAAAATGAACAAAACTGTAAATATACAAGGTTTTATTTTTTATCTAGAGAAGGATGGTGTTCTTCGGGCTGTTGTGAGTGCTAATGTTGTTGGATCATACCTCCAACTAAATTCTGTTATTCTACAACAGTGTTTTTATCTGAGAATCCTGACAGTGTTGATGTGGAGCTGTAAATAACTAAGTGTTTCAGCTATACACTATAACATACCACTGTGAGCTTCACATCTGGATCATATAATACAAAATGAAGCCCTCAGTATGTTTAGGGTTTTGGCTGCAAATGTACTAAACTGTGGTTAGAAAGAAAGAAAAAAGTAAATAAGTTTGATTCATCATTGGATTATTAAGTGGTTGGGATTTTGAGCCCCATGAATCCTTTCTGGCATGCTGCATTGGCTCTCAGTGGGTGACAGGATTTTGTGATCATCCACCTGCCTTAAACTTGGCCTCTTGATTTATGGGTGCCAATAAAACTTTGCAGCTCATGGAAGGTTCCTAGCAAGATTTGTTCTCAATAACAGCTGCATTTAGGAGGTCTTCCTCATCAGTACATGATCATTTAACATTCAAGCTGAGTGACATTTCTAAATGTCATCTGGAGTATTTTTAATGTTATGATCTCTATTTTCTGATATTTTAACCTAATGTATCTTTCAGATAAAACATAAACTTCTTTTAGCCTGAAAGTATTCTTATTCTGCCATTAAATGAATGTAGATGAATTCCCTCATTTCTAAATATACACTGACCTTACAAAAATACTTCCATGATATGCAGACTTCTCCATAGTTTACTTACTATAGATGTATATCTCTTTTGCCATTATCCACTATTTTCATTTTGAACTCTTATCTAATTTAATTTTTGCAAAAGAATATCATTAACTTTAAATGCTCTAACCTTAACCCCAGTGGGAGAAAAGGAGTTCATCTGGATAAAAATGAAACATTTAAAGGAAAGACATGCCAGCACGTTTTATGGACACATAGCTTTACTGTTTAGAATTATGTATATTCATGAGTTAAATCTGCTGCACAAGGGTACTAGATGATTTTAAAACCCACTAAAAATCAACATACTTTAACACTGAAAAAATCTGGCTATGAGACAAATACTTATAACAGTCACATTTACACTACCAGTACTAAAGCACAATGAAGATTTTGTTGACTGTAAGCATGATGGAGACCAGCAAATGGCCCCTTAGAGGAAGATCGTCTGTGCACCTGATGGAGCCACCTTTAATGATAATTATGAGGGACCCTTTAAGGACAAAATGACCAGCTGATGAATCACCACTGTAGGACAGGAACATAAATTTATTACCTGAAGTAGAAAAAGATGGCCAGAGAGATCAGCAGTGAGGCTATGGATAAAGCATGGCCCACAATTGCCATGTAAAACAGGATGTACGCCGACTGTCAGAAAGCACACAAACAAGAAAGACATAAGCTGTCTACATTTGGGAAAAGGTAGAAATGCAAAGCAGTGAAATATAGTGATATAATGTAATCTTTAATTTCATTTAATGATTTATTGATCATGTAATTATACATTTAGACTTATCATTGTATTTATTTTTCCATGTTTTTATCAGGATTTTCCCTATTTTTGTGTATTAAAATAA
>JBAMHW010000019.1:11839927-11851619 GCA_037177495.1 Rhadinocentrus ornatus
TATATATATATAGGATGTGTTTATACTTCCCTCCTATTTCTTTTATGCAGGAGCTATTTTTTTTTCATGTCTTCTTTTTACATGCATGCATGTATTTCTCTTTCTTTATTCGAATGAGGGGGGTTTCTTTCATAATGTGTGTCATGAGTGGTCTGTTTCACAGAACAGCCACAGACACTGGCAGTTCAGGAAGAATCACAACACTGACAGAGAATGCTAGCGGTTAGCCTCCCTTCAAGTTAAACAATGACCTAAAAGCATTCAGCCGTGTAGTGTAGCTTTTTGTCTTTTCTCTGTAGGGATCAACTGTTTTTAAGCAGATTGGTTGATGACTGAGAGAACACAAGCATAGTCTGTTCATTTGCATCATAGCTGCTTGACAGGCAGTGCCATTATGGCTCCTTTCAGATTTTGGGTGGTTATGAGAAACAGGAAATTTGCACCCTGCTAATCAACCAGTAGATGAGAAGCTAAGCCCATGACAGTTTCATTATGGTAGTTTCAAATCTCCTCGGGGTCAACCAATTTGGGAAGATTCACCCAGTGATGTACCTTACTACATGGTAATTTGATTTCTGGAATATTTTTACCAGTTCATTAATATGGGGCACTTGCTGCTACAGCAACTATTGCTATTGTTTCCACAGTCTTTCAACCAGACTCGCGTTCGATCGATCTTTTCTGATATTCTTTATTTATTTTTTTTGTTTGTTTTTATCTGACTCTGTGATGTGTATGTGAACCTTGTGTCTCTCTGGACCTTTACATTCAATATACAAAACTGAGCTGTGTGGTGTCCTGATCTGGTTTGCACCTGTAAACTGTTTGCAGCTTGTTTCTGCAGCCTGTTGTTGATGATAAAAAAAACTGTTAAAATGTGACAATAGCCACACAGGGCTGTTAGCAGGGAGGCTCGCTGACTGTATAACCTGGAGAGCCGACGGCCCAGAATAGTTTAATTGTTTTGTTCCAGTAAATAAAAAATCTGTTTGTCCTGACAAACAAAACAGGCTTCGCCTGGCTGCCCTGCCTGTGAGATAAGCACTCTGCTCAATTAAAACACAACTCGCAAATATGAGCAGTAACCAGTAACATTTTATCTGGGTTACATTTGATTTTTTAATTTAATGTAAACATTAGAATATCAGCATCTTACCAGTTTAAGAAAAAAATGTATCTTGGCAACTGATGTGCCCTCACAAACTACATCTACCCACACTATAAACACTGCATAGCACAGCATATTTTATATCATAGAAATTACCTTCAGTTTAGCCTTAGTGTTTTCATTGCAGAGTGTATAGTTAGACCAGGTTCTGTTGGTGTCCGGGTGGCGAAACCACTGCCCATCTTCTCCACAATATTTAGTTGCCTTCTCTTTTAGTAGCAAAAAAGGTATAGTAAAGTAAATGCATTTCTTCAAACCAGCAGATTTTTTGAAAAAAACTCAACATTTCAAGTTTCATCATGACCTGTGGGGTCGAAGTCGTCAAAATAGTTGGGGCAGTTTTGGGATGTGAAAGTTCCTGCCGGGGTATCTTCCCAGCACAGCCAGCCATCCCAGTTACGACTGCAGTATAGACCTGCAGTATCAAACAAACAAAACGTTTAGTGTTCAAAGAGCAGGAGAGCAACTGAAGAAAAGTATTGTGAAAAATTATCTACCTGATTTGTTATAAGGTTGATCTCGATTCATTTTCTCAAAGCATTTGTACTGGTTGTCAAGGATTTTTTTCCGCTCTTCCTCCTCCTTTTGGTTGTCCACAGAGCTAACAGTAGCCTCACTGGTGGTCTCCACCTCAGTGTCCCTGGAAAACTGGGCAGCTGCCTTTATTTTAAAGAAGTCCGCATCATAAACACATTTTATACAGAGTCATGACCAGCTAAACAATGCATACGGTGGTTTAAAGCATGGAATCACTATGTCACATGGAGATATTTAGCTTTTTTTAAATAATGTTCTAACAAAATTTCAATCTCCCTTCAATACGGAATTTAACAAAAATGTATGTCTAGTTGTACTGATTTTAAAGTCTGTCCTTTTAATACAAAACCAAACACCTAAACCAGAAATCTCTGCATCTTGTTATCATGAAACTTTCTACACGTGATGATTCAGATTTCTTCTGTTTTGATGCTTCCTTTGGGATACTATTTCCCACCTGCCATGCTGTCCTCCTTTAAGAAATACTAACCCATGGGTGGGCTTTTTGGAGATTGAAAAAGTTCTGCTTTCTAACATTAAATCCTCAATTAGCATGCAACTATATAGGGTTATGCTGGTTGATTGATGGTGGCTCTTGCACCATGGAGCAAAAAAAACAGCACCTGTTGCACTTGAATGCCTTTTTTTGATTTCAAATTGGATACATGTGATTTTATTTGAAAAACATTCTGTTCTTTTCAGAACGTTAGAACGTTTTTAACGTTAGACCTCAGCCCTATGAAACTGGGGAGGAGCCAGTTTGACTATCTTGCAGTACATCACCAGAATGCATTGCATGTCGCTATTATTGTAATTTTGTGTAATATGTAAGCACTTTTTTTATTATTATCTTAACTAGGATTACTTTGACAGGGTAACATGGAGTGGAAAGGAAGACGGACTGATATAAATGCCATTTACATATTGTTTAAGAGAGTTTAGATTCTAGAGCACAGAGTAAACATGTTCACGCCTCCACGCAAACTGTCAGACGTTGCTGTGTGGATGTTTTTTGAAACCCATAATAAAGTTTGTATGTGGTGTGATGGCTATTTGAACTGATGCTGAAAAAAGGCTGGAATCTGCTCACTCTTTGACTAAAGATTGCAGACCTAAAATGTCCTTCACACAGTATAATAAGGGCTATGTCGGCAGGAAAACAGACATGGACTTGCTTCGGATATTGAAGCACGGCTTAAAGGGAATATTTTGGCCAGAATCTGTGTTTGCTGGAATTTTCTGCCTTTCTACTTTAATGTTATCTGGACAATCACATTAAAAGGTAAATTAATCAAATTTTTTGAGAGCCAAATGCTGCTGCTGAGCCTTGCTTTCTCCAACCTGCTTGGTCAGTGATCTCTCTAATGAAGAGTTATTGCATAAACAGTTCAGAATCTTACCCTCAACCTCTCTTTGTTGCCAACACACAGCGTATAGTTGGTCCAGGTCATGTTGTTGTCTGGGTGGCGAAACCACTGCCCGTGCTCTCCACAGTACTTAGTTGCCTTTTCTGACAATGACATAATAAATATATCACTGTAATACAGCGTAATACCTCTCTGTAGTACCTCTAAGAAATAATTAGCAGAACAGGAATATACCAGCAGATCCTTAAAGGGGCAGTACTTCTTACTCACCAGTCGGTTTGAGGTCAGAAAAATAATCGGGGCAGCTCTGAGATGCGTAAGTACCTCCTGGCGTATCATCCCAGCACAACTGGCCATCCCAGTTACGGCTGCAGTACAGACCTCCAACAATCACAGAAACATGAAAACATATATTTAAAGTGATCTAAAAGGATTTTGCGCCATGCTACACAACATAATCAGTTTTAGAAGTAAACACTAAGTATACCTGCTTTGTTAAACGGTGGGTCCTGTTTTATTTTCTGGAGACATCTGTGCTCATTCTCACGGATCTTCAATTTCTAAGAGCAGAAAATTGTGAACACAACAAAGCATTGATCGGTGTAAGAAATACACATTTAAGTAAACATTACCCCAAGCCTCTTTTCAGGGGTGGTTGTGCAGAGTGTATAGTTGGTCCAAATCTTCTTGCTCTCTGGATGTTGAAACCACTGCCCATCTTCTCCACAGTACCTAGTGGCTTTTTCTGTAAAGCACAATCCCAGTTATTTCAACTTCAGAGGGTAATGAGATTTCAGGAGAGGAAAACCTCACTGCTTACCTGAGGGGTCAAAGTCAATGAAATAATCGGGGCAGTTCTGGGAGGCATAGCTTTCTGCTGGAGTGTCCTCCCAGCACAGCCAGCCATCCCAAATACGACTGCAGTGTAGGCCTGTGATCACAAACACATTAAAAAGCTCACAGCCCTCCTGCTTATAAGGACATGCAGATTATTAAAAATAAAATTCGCTGGTAAACTGTTACACAATGGGTTTAGGAAGAGAGTAGTACCTGATTTATTATAAAGGGGATCAATCCTCATTTTCTCAAAGCATTTCTTTTCATTTTCCAGGATATTCCTTTCTTTTCCCCCCGTGGCCTCGGTGGTTGGCTCTCCTGCAGTATCCCTTAGAAAATTTCTTTCCTTTTGGGAACAAGAACGTCAATCTGTTGATTAGTTTATGTACAGTAGAAAGCAAAGCAAGCTCTGTCTCCATTTACCTCCAGGCAAACATCCAGTGAAGCAATACCTGTAATTGATTCTTTAAAGCTGGTTGACAGGTAGAGCTGGTCTGAACCCAGTTACCCGATTCGTCACAATATTTGGTCACTTTTTCTGTAGAGAAAATAGAATGACAGTATAATCCATAGCTTAATAGCCTAAAAGCTTAATTTACAGGCACAATTCGCTGCCTGTATTTGTTAAGCTTTGAGTTTGGTAGTAAATCTTTGAATTCTTTGACTGTGTCAGCAACATATTGGCATAATCCAGACAAGTAAAATCTGTGAATAATTTAGCTTGGCAAACATTATCAAACAAAATGTTTTCCACCTTTTGGAGTAGTTTTCTAGCAAATTCTCAAATGTCAGGTTTAGTAACCACTTGTATAGGAGATCCATATCTGGGCCGCGAATGAGATCACATTGCTCCTTACAGCAACAATAACTGTCTAGTCCTCTCTGGCAGCTCGTAAACTGTTCAACAACCACTTCCAACTATAAAACTCCCCCTCAGGCCTCATATCAGCAGCTTCAGCTTTCAAGCAGACATAAAGGGACTCTCAGAGTCACAGGCATTTTGGGAAGATCCCTATGAGCCATCTCTTAAAGATACCTCTCTGCTCCCTCATTCATATTCCTTCTCTCCATCTATCTTTCTGGCTCCAGTTTCCCTGTGTTTTTTCATTGTGACTCCTCTTTTCCTTACCCCACTCTTTCCCTCCTCATACTCCTCATTCATCTTTCTGCCCTCCACCTCACCTCCCCTTCCTTCGTCACATTGCATCTCCTAAATCAGACATGACTTGGGTCTGGATCTCTTCAGCTCGACATTACTGAGCCTTGCATTATTCATGGCGTAAAAAAAGAACATTCCATAGAGTTTAGTTGTCTTGCAATCCGAACATTGCACTTACTCGTATAATCAAAGTTTACAGTCAGCTTACAATGAAAGGTATTCATGTCTTTATTCTGTCTGAGTACAATAAGCAATGTATTTACCTTGTGTCCAGTGTATGAATCTTTTAAACACATAATCAAATTTCTTTCTTTTTTGTTTTGAGATTCTGAAGCTATCCTTGAATAAAACAATAATGTAAGTGCAAGATACCCTCAGGATAGCACATGTATACTAGTTTTAACAAAACAAGAGTTTTTGACAGTTCAATCGGACATAAAATGGGGACTATCCATTGTAAAAGATAACTTTATAAGAGTAGATGATGATACGAGGGCCAAGTACACATACTAGCCAACAGACTGCTCTTGCTGAAGCTGCTGGATTATTATAAATAGTGAACTTGGTAGCATTAACCTTTAAAATGGCCCATGAGCTGAAAAAGGAAAGCAAAGAACTGAAACATGCAGGGATGTATCAAACAATTTTAGTCAGATTCACTTCAAGGAATGTTAATAGTTTATAGATGCTATTTTAAAATTTGGTGAAATGTTGGTGTCACTGTCTGAGTGAAAGAAAAACAGAAAATCTCCTGCAGGTCTCAGTTCAGCCAGATGTTCTTCTGAGAAAAGTGCAAGACTGCCTTACCAGTTTTGTTGAAGTCAGGATGATTTGGACAGCTTTGTGTTACAGATGTCCCAGCTGGTGTCTCATCCCAACACAACAAACCATCCCACATACGAGCACAAAACACACCTCAAGAGAGGAAAAGGGAAGAAATGTAATGACTTTAACTATCAACACATTTTCTCTCCACTTGTTTTAGTGCATGTCAGAGTAATGTAATTTGGGAGTTATTAAAATCCCCATCATCTGCTGAAAAAGCCCTCTCAGATCTGGTGGCGGTGCTGACAGCACAACCATTAACAAAAAAACATCAGCAGCATTCTGATCCCACATGACAATTTTGCAAAATTACTGCAAGTGTGATGCTTTCCCAGAGCTTTTATGTGACCTCCACAAGCCTCTCACCAGTTCTGTTTTCTCGGTGGCCCTTGTTGGATAGCTCAAGACATTTGTATTGGGTCAGCACCTGCTCGACCTGTCCCTCTTTAATGCTCGGTCCAGGACTGAGTGTTGGGCCTGAGATTGATTCACCTGATGCCATCCACTGCTGTGAAGAAAACATGGCATTAAAGTTAAGAGGTGGAAGGATTTATACATGCTCAGCACATCTTGGATAAGAATTGTTAGTTGTGGCTGCTTCTCTTATTTAAATTCCCTTAATATTTAAAAATAAGATAAAGGATCGAGACATGATCTCAAATTGTAATATTTCACAGTGAGATCATGCTCAGAAAAAGCATGGTTTTACATATAAAACCATGTTTAATGGAGGAATGAGTGGAAAGTTTTTGAACATCTTAAGAACTGATCTGATCACAATTCCTTTCTGCTTTAAAATTCGAGTCACTCTCCAGGTGCGTTTACTCATTAAAGTATGTTTGGGATCACACAAAAGAAGTTAAGCACCTGATTTTCTCTAAATGAATCTTATCTTTGCTCCATTGTTTGTATTTGGAGTTAGCATTAAAATGAAAAAGTCTGCTGTGTGAAATCTTGATTATAATCACGCTGCTCACTGAAGGATGAGGAGCCCATTTTGCTGAGACTTATCTTTTTCTCTCTCTCTTATATTTTGCTGGGCGGAAAATTAAGCCTCTCAGAGTGTCTAACTCGTGAGTGTGCATTTTATGAATTATATGATTAATTTAAATGCATTGATAGGGAGATTGTGACCACATGTCTTATCACAAGTGCGAAGAAAGCTCTTAAATCCTAAGTTCTTTGCAGAGGATAAAAATATCCTTACCCGTCTCATATATGCTTGTAAAAAAAAAAAAAAATAATAATAATTTAAAACTTGACTTTTGTGAGAATTCTGATGTCCCATGTAGCAGTTTAGCAGCCGTACATATGATGTCACTCCATGCATTGAAGTAAATGACGTCATACATACGACCACCAGGCCACCACCAATATCAACAGCTGAGCTGAATGAAAAAATAAAATCTTCTGTTTTACTCATGCCAAGGCCTCTCCTTGTCTATCACAACTATCAACTGGACAAGACCATGCAAACAAACAAAATACAAAAACACATATGGAAGAATAGTGTTGATGTATCAACCAATAAAACAACATTTGATAGGAATATCTCAATGTCTGCTCTGATTGAATGGTGAGCTTCTATTTCACAGCGACTCTCAGTGACAATGAACACCAAAGCATTTGAGTTTTTTTTCCCCCCATAATCTTTTTTTTCCTTCTTTCTTTCTTTTTTTTCCTTTCTTTTGTTTACCCAATGGATAACTGAAATTTAGTGAATCTGAAAGATATTTTTTCAACTTTTACTCACCGAATGAAGTCTGATTTGTTTCAGTGTAAAATGTCCATCAGCAGAATCAGTATATCATTTTACATGACAAAACTTGTATTAACCTAATTAATGCAATAAAATATTAAGAGTTTAAAATGGATACATGTCATCACATAGTGGCAACATAACTTACAAGGAAAAATCTTTACTCGCCTATCTTACAGGACAATAAGTGTCAAACTCTTAAAGTCCAATAAAGAAAAGAAGCTAAATGAATTAAAAAAATGCCATCCGTTTGTTTGAAAAATCCACAGTCACATATATAACTAGTCCTGCTCCTTTAATCTGCTACACTGAGCATGCACACTCTAAGTGACAAAACTATACCTCAACTTGATTAAATGTAGGACATTGAAGGAGCCTAAATAACTAAGTAAATTATTAAAAAAACTGATACACAATAAACCGAATGCCTCTTAAAAACAAGATCATTTATTACTCATAACAACTAATTCTTTTAAGTGATAATATCTACAAAACAATTTCTATGTGGCTATAACATTTTTGATAAAACAATATTTGCTTATTACCTGTTAAAACATGTGTTTTATTGATGTGTGGAGTTGAACTGTTATAAAGATTTTCATTGAGTTTTTCTGTGCAGGAATTTTAGGGCCTAAAATCAGGGATCTGCCTGCAAGTGTGCAACGGTCAGGTGGGGTCTGCATGATGTAAATGTCATCATTAAAGGGTGTACATGAGGCTCTTGGAAGATGTCTGCATGATATCATGCGAGCGCTGAATAAAAGGCCCTGCAGACTCCAAATCCTTATATGCTCAGTCCAGGCTCACTAACCACAATCCAGTTTTGTATAAGGATGTAATAAATACTTAGAACAGCTTTTGTGAGCATGAAGAAAAAGGTCATGGATGATAAGTACATTGAAGTAGGTCTAGTATTCAATCAAAACATGTAATGATTAAATCAATCAAGTGCAAAAAAAAATGCAAATGCACATCATCTCTTTGCTGTTCAACTCTACAGAATGGCTTTATTATTATTTTATATTATAATTTCCAATTATTTATATCATTATTGATTCATTTCGTTAATGTTAATGATAAAGAACTGGTGAGAAAAATAGGAGAGGGTGTGTGGGACAATTTGGAAAGCATTGTAATGTTGACATGGTGCAGCATACAGTAGAAAAGATAACTGAGCCATCGTGTGCATCCTTCTGCAGATGCTGATCTATTGCACATATACGAAACGGTTCTTTAAATAAATAAAATTAACTAACGATGCTTCATGTTGGAGCATTTGAGTTGTGGCAACTAAATTTCACTCTACACTTATCAGAGCATTCACAGATTAACTTTGTGGTACAAAAACTTAATTTGTGCTAAATATTTATGGAAATTCTTTTTATTCTTGCTGAGAAAAGAAAAACCACCAGGCCATAACATATTACGTGTCCATCTAATGGAAATTAAATCCTCAGCACATGTGCACAGCATACAAAATTAGACTCAAGGCTTTGAGAACTTTACCTCTCAGAACATTTTTCTATAAACTAAGAAATGAAAACCAAATGGGAGCTTACCACCAGCAGAAACCCAAGGATCCAAAAGGAGCCTGCTAACCTCATATCTTCTACGTGCAGGCAAATCTCTGGAGAGAAACAGAAAAGAACAAGTTAAAGCCATCAGTGAAATAATTTGTCTACCGTGAAGGGGCCTAACTGAACAAACATTTGCTTGTTTCAGATCAGAATTATGGCTTCTCAGGAGAAAACAGCCACAGCAATCATTCATCTGAAACGCAAGACACTGCAGCGAAGTACTGCAGGTTGTGACATTTCTCACTCCTCTTCTTTGTGTGCATCTGAGAGAAAGTGAGACGGCACACCCATCCATATGTGAATCAATGGCATGAAAGAGTAACAAGCAAAAGATTAAAGGAAAACAGAGATTCAAAGAGTCGGGCGGAAATAGTTAGGCTCATTAATCATGTTGTGCTGAGTCTCTGTCCCTGGAAAAGCAGGGGCATGTGAGCTAAGAATTCACCTCAGGCCTCTTGCAGAGACCCTGCTGGAAACCCATCATTCTACATTTAAACACTGAAAACAGCCCACTCGTTCTCTACACCCCACTGAGACCCAGGGGGCAGGCTGTTCAGCAGACAGACATGGATGAGCAAGTATTATAAGTCACTATGAAAGGTTATCATTTATGCTGGCTGCTCAGGTTTAGGATGACAAATAAATAAGCACTGACAAGGTAATTTCAGGCTAGTGGCATTGATCTCTGATCAGGTGCTTTAATTCTTGCCATACTTCCTTATTTCTCTCACAAGCTTTCCTTAAATGTGAGATAACTGTAGGATGTTATGGTAAATATACTATCTGTACATGCTGACTGAATCTGACCACTTGTGGGTCCTTATTGTGATCCACAATATAGAATAAATAAGGTTTCAAATTTCTTGTTTAGTCAGTCCAAAACAAATCCTCACTGCTGAGTGAACATAGTTTTTCTTCTAAGATGAATAAAGTTTCATTCTATCAATACAGCTTTATTAAATTCAATTAAATATATTCATGCAAATACACCTGTTAATTTACTGAACTATGCATGTGCTGATATTAAGCAGAGGTGCTGTTGGTTGTAACATGCATGTAATGGGAGTGTAATGAATCTGGACAGGACACATAATAGGCTAGACCACCGGTGATGGTTGCTTAATGCATGCAGGTTCTTTTTAACTTGCTCTGACATCATGCAAACATCGGTAATGATAACTCAAAAGATCATAGTAGCTGTGGCTTTTACTGTTGTGGCTTTAACCTGCTGCTTTTTCTCATTCTGCTGCTGCTGCCACTCCTTGTTCACCGCAGCTTTCCAGGGGAGACCAAAATAATCTCAAACAAACCTTGTAACTGGTGAGACCCGATTAGGAAGTAAATGTGATTAATGTTCGCATTTATTATATCCTTTTTTATTTTAAGATGTTTTTCCTTGTTCACCTCCACCTTAGTTTTGCTCTATTCCTGTGTTCGATATTTAATTGAACCTCCCTGTGTATATATACTCCCTACATTCTCTTGTTTTCATTTTTTCCATTCCTTGCCTTATAATTGTTGTACTCATGTAATCTAATACTTTTCTTTATCAGCTGGTGTAGTGTATCTTAATGCATTATGAAAAAATATGGAATAAAAAACATTGTGTGGTAGCAACACAGCTACCACAACTCGGTGTACGGCAAGTAAGGCTCTTGCTCATATTTGATCACCACATTGGTGAGGAAGAAAGAACCAAGGGAACTGAAAGTGTTAGAAGCTGAAGACGACAAGAAATATAATCCCCACCAAGTAATAACTAATGGAGAAAAATCCAGTAAAAAATAAGATGGCTACGCTGAGGCTGCTCTCACATTTAATTCAAATAATGGGAACTTATCCTGGTCTTCATTCTCTACCTGAGGCTTTCAGCTGAGAAGGTCATCAGGATAACCCCAAGATATAGAAAATGTGCTATATCCCAGTCTGAGTCTGTTGAAATCATAGTGGTTCACATCACCAACTTGATGGGGAAAGAAATTTACAAAGACAATTGGAAGGAGATAATCCAGACATCAAAGCACACATGAGATTTTTAATTATGACTGAATTTTGACTCAGGGTTGCAGAGACTGAGTGGACAATTTCTGAGCTAAAATGTCACTTGAAATTTCACATTGTCACTGGTGTGCCATGGTCTGATTGGTGCTCTGCTGGCCATGTCCCTGATTGCTTCCACCTGTGCTTGGTGATTGCTCCCATGCTGCTCACCTGTTTAGCAAAGCATCTAACTCACCTCTGCTCAATCTTGGGTGCCAGATTGTCTGATGCTGTCTCCCAGAGATCCAGCTTTCTTTGTCATAGTTTTTTTTTTTACCACAGTGGGTTTTGGCCTTTTTGCCTTTCAGATTCCTGCCTTAGCTCATCCGTCTGAATTACTGCCTCCTTGGCTGTGTCCGAATGTGCACCCTACTCCCTACATAGTGCCCTATATAGGGGTCACGCCATTTTGTAGGGGTGTCC
>JBAMHW010000019.1:11857248-11868064 GCA_037177495.1 Rhadinocentrus ornatus
GGAGCAGTGACATATTGAAAATGTCTGAAAAGACATCTGCCAGCTGGTCTGCACACACCTTGAGAGCTCTGCCGGGGTTGCTGTCAGGTCCAGTAGCCTTATGTGTGTTTATCCTTTTTAAAGTTCTGCACACGTCTGCCCTGGATATAACAGGTGGGCAGTGGTCGTCCTGAGCTTTTTGTACCTCTGCATCTGTAGAGGTGATCTCAAAGCGGGCATAAAAGGTGATCAGATCTTCAGGCAGAAATGCAGACATCACCTCACTACTGCTGGTCTTCTTTTTGTAGTCAGTAAGAGTTTTCAATCCGGCCCACATGCTCCTGGTGTTGGAGCCCTTGTAAAAAGACTCTACTTTGTCCATGCACTGTCTATTTGCGCTACAGATAGCTCTCCAGAGCATGTACCTGGACTTCCTGTACTCCTCCAAGTCACCTGAGTTATAGGCATCTGTCCGTACTTTAAGTTTAGCACGAACTTTACCGTTAACCCAGGGCTTCTGATTTGGAAATGTCTGATTGGACGGACCACTGCTGAATGGTCGGCGTCACTGGTCCATGACACTTAAATTTCTGTCTATAGGAAGGCAGCAGCAGAACTGAGACGTGATCAGATTTCCCAAGAGGAGAACAAGGGAGGGTCTTATATGTGTTTGCGTAAGGGGTGAACAGCTGAGGAGTTGGTGGTATCTCGGCAGGACTTTCCTCAGGTTGGCACTGTTAAAATCCCCAGCTACAATAAACGCAACCTCCGGCCATGAAGTCTCTGCCCTGTCGATAACTTCAAACAGTTCTTCCATGGCCTTGTTGGTATCAGTGTGTGGCAGAACATACACTACTGTCATGACAACCAAACTCATGCGGAGGATAATAAGGCTGGCATCTGATCATGAGGTGTTCCAGTTCTGGAGTATAGCCCGTAGAAATAATTCCCACATCTGAGCACCACCTCCCTTGCTCTTTCCTAAATGTAAAGTCCGGTCGAGCCGATATACAGAGAGTCCCTCAGGCACAATGACGTAGTACGGGATTGAGGGGTCGAGCCAAGTTTCCGTTAAAGTAAAACATGGGTTTCTCTGATAAAATTCCATCTCTTTCATACTTTAATGCATTTCCTTGTTCACCACACCACATCTGCTAACTGACATATTTTCATTGTTTCTGTGGTACCAGCACAAAATAGCACGTGTTGCCACCATGCAATTTCTGTGAGATGGAGATGAGGTTGCCAGGCTCATGCTGTAAGTAGATCAGTCACAATTCGGTACTCTGAATCACGTTTTCAAGCTGTCATGTTTCTGTCTTTAAAGACTGAGGGGAAATAGATAAATGAGAAAAGCAATGAAAGCTCTGCAGGTTGACTTGTTCATGTTGTCACACTCTACTTCATATCAAGACAAAAATAAAATCAATAACATCCTCATCAGTTCAGGTAAAAAAAAAAAGCACAAGCTTGTGTCTTTTCCTCCCCGCACACTTACCTTCTCCCACTTTCCTTCGCATTCTCATTTCCTCTCTGGCCTATTTTTACTTCCATATATCTTTTATTCCTTTAATCTATTTCTCTCCTCACCTCATTTTTCTATATCTCTTTCATTCATTCTCTTGTGTCTTCACTCCAGCTCCTCCTTTTTTCTTGCGCTACCCATCTTCATGTCCAATCTTTCCCCTCTTAAAGCTCTTTCCCACTCCACTTGCCTCATTCACCACAATCCAGCCACATTTCCAAGGTTTCTTTTTTTTCCCTCAGAATTTAAGGGCAGATCTGAAATATTCAACAGCTAGCAGAGCTTTTAACGTTAAACAGGTTCTCTATAGGGTGACACATTATATTTTCAACTCATCTGTCTGCGTTTCACTTTTCTATTCCCATTTTCCCCTTGAGCTGTGTATGTGGAAGAGAATTCGGATAAGACAAAGAATTCTGGTTTCATTGGATCTTGAGTCTTAATAAACAAGTTGTCAGTGGATAAGGATTAAGCACTATAGGATCATCATGCTGATGCCAATTATTTGACATCTACTTTAGGTATAATCTTGAATTATATTAAGGTGGGAAATAAAAATTGTAACTGTAACCTCTTATCAATGCAAAATAACAGAGGTTTCTCAGGCCGTGTTTACATGTAGACAAGTTTAAGTGTTTTTGCTAAAGTTTTTGACCTTTTGGACGTTTCATCCACGTGGAACTGCTGTTTTGGGAGCCGGAACATGCACATTTTCTAAAGTTAAAGCCCCAAGGTGAATAAATCTGAAAATGCCACTAGCTCTTTTCTGTGTTTGCAGACTATACACATCTTTCCTAAACTGATGACACCATAAATCCACCTCCCCTTTTAACTGCATGCACAAACCCTGCCAACACAGTGGCACTGGATTACAGTGTTGCATTCATGCTGCAGAAGCTACTGAGCATGATCTGGCTTTACAGCTAATTGATTATCTGCCATCTTTGTATGCTTGTTTAAATCGCACAAGTTAATGTCTTTTTCTCTGGTTTTGGTTAATATATGTAGCAAAGTTACAGCGTCACTTACTACTTGATACTACAGAATTTTTAGTTTCTACAACACATATCTTTAAAAATTCCATATTTACAGAAACTTTTTTTACAGAAGCCTTTTTTGTAAATTAAATTGGTTCCATTTTGTGTGGAAATGGAACCGATTTATAAATCTTTTAAATACTGTATAAAAAACACCTACTTTATGTGGATGTGCACTCAGTGTCCCCAAAAGCATTTTGTTTTTCAACTTTCTGGGAAGAAAGTAAGTAAATGTACGATTTGCATGAACATCAACAGCTGAACATTTGATAGATGCACTTCAGTGTAGCTAGACTGTGGTCATGTGCCTTTGAGAATGAAGGTCTCGCAATGATGTATCATCTGGGAAAGAGCGCAGGACTTTCTTTGTGGAGTTTGCATGTTTTCTCTGTGCACGTGTGGGTTTTCTCCAGGTTCTTTGGCTTCCTCCCACAGTCAAAACATGTGCATGTTAGGTTAACTGGCGTCTCAAAATTCTCCCTAGGACTGAATGTGAGCACGAGTTGTTGTTTCTCTCCTTCATGGAAAATCATGGAAAGTCTTTTACATTATTTTTCTGTGTTATGTAATGAAAGACTTTTTGTTTGTGTGTGTAGTCTAAGAGCTTGAATCCCATCAGCATTAAGTAAATTAGTGGCTATTACAGAAGAGAGAGCGTGAAGGTGGTATTTTGGATCTCTGACGAGCGTATAGTTAAAAAATATATATATTGTCATTTAGGTAGCCACATTTAGCACCACTGTGTACTCTTTTTTTGTTGTTGTTGTTGTTTTTGTTTTTTTGTATAAATTAAAATAGCATTTTACACTTGAGTTACATGATTGTGTTGATCAGTTCTGGTTCATCAATATTGGAGTGAAAGCTCCATATCCTTAATATAGCTAGTAGTAAAGAAGTTTTTCTTTTTGTTTGTTTGGTTTTTGTAGTAAAAAATAGAAAAAAAAGAATTTGTCATTTTGTTCATATTTCCTAAAAATCCAGACTAATTTTTTAAGACTTTTGTAAGTTATTTTTATTTTTTTTTTATTTGGGATCCAGTTTATAATGATTTTCTTTTATTGATTAAAGGTGATGGAAGATGATTGATTTTGTGGATTGATTTACCATTTTAACAGTTGAACTTTTTTTTTAATTGTTTTTTATTAGTCATTCATAACAACAGTCTTAGTTTAGCAAAAGATATGTTAGGCTTAATTCAGTGTCAACATCCCAAACAACCCAAGAATGTTGAAACAGTTTAACCCATGCTAAACCAAACCAATTATGGAAAGAAAACACATCTTCCTAATGAGCAGACAAATTAAAATTCAGCTGAACAGACACAGCTCTCACTGTCTGGACAGACATAGCCTTGCACATGATTGGATTTATCTTGGCTAACTACCTAAGTTGAGGATATTTAATTACTTACACAATCATGGCAGATACGCAGCAAAAAGTTTTAGTTTCCGGTGAGGACACAAAGCAAATTTTCATTTGTAGTCAGTTCAATCTTTATTCATTAGAGATCTTCTGTTTGCACTCAAGTACTACTCTGAAATCCTGCCTGTTATTTACCAAAGTGCTAAAAATGTGGTTAGTGATGCTGGACCAAGAAAACATTATGTGCTATAGTGTACCAGTTGCTCAAAGCAAGAGTTCTGTAATATTTAGACTGCACAAATGGGTGATTTATACCTGGTTTCTAAAACCATGACATCCCACACACTTCCCCAAAGAAATTAAATGAGCAGACAGAAGAGAGATGAGTGACTATATAGATAGATTAATGGGGGAAACATGGATAGCACAGCAACAAGCTTCCTTTGGGTATTTTCTCACCACAGACTTCCACATATATTACCTTAATCCACAGCTCACTGGTATTGACTTCTTTCTAGCAGTAGAAACATACATCATGTGTAATTTTAACTTGTTTAATGTTTGCTGGGCAGACAAAAGGGAGCCATTTTACCAATTCCTTCTATAGGCTTGGTTATAACAATGAAGAACCACTCATGAACAATTCATCTCAGTCAGGAATGGTGAATAATCTTAGGCATGTAATGCAACTTGGAGATAATGTCTTTCTTTTTATTGTGAGCTGTCCCAAAGTGAACATGTTTTTTTTGTTTGTTTTTTTCCCATTTCCGTGAAACACGAGTTGTAAGGAAAGGTTTGTGTTGTTCTGTCTTCAAAGTTAGGGGCCAAACAGCATCACATAAGCTGGTAGGAGTGATAAATTAAACCACGTGGGAATACTAGCTTTAGGTCTTCTTTAGGGGATTATTTTGCAGCAGTACAGTGAAGTGGTAACCACTGTCATATTACAACAAGGTTTCCAGCTCAAATATTTCCAGCTGAGGTTCTGCATGGAGCCTTTACATGCATACAAACCAAACACTGACTCTAAAAGGATCTTGCCCATGGGTTTTCTCCAGGTATTTTGGGCTCCTCCCATCATCCAAAAACTCCATGACCCTAACTAGACCGTACGCATGCATGGTCATTCATCTCCATGACGGCTTGGCTCCCTCTCCAGGGTGTACTCCAACTCTCGAGTAATGACATCTGAGATAGTGTCCAGAACTCTAGTGACCCTGAGCAGGATGGAGCATGTGTAGAGGATGGATGGATTAACAAGCCAAATGAGAGTGACATGCACAACACTGTTAAAATCACCACAGAAAGATAAATGTATTCTGCACAAAACACTGATCCTCTTACACAGTCTGCCATGCTTCTAGACTGATCAGCAACAGGCAAGCCGAACACTGACTCCAGAAAAGATCTACCAAGGTTTGATAAGAGAATCTAAAACTGTTGCACTGAACTTCATCAGGATTCAGCCACCCCTCGCCATAAATTGTCTCTCATGTTGAGTTGAGAAACGCCAACCTCAAACACAGACCTCTGAGTATGAGCAAAAAGGTAAAACTAAAAAGGCCACCAGAGCTCACCAGCATCAGAGTGTGAAATTTATTTTCCTTATAAATAGTTAGAGATATTTTATAGATAAAAAGATATATATATATATATGGTTACTTCAGATTGAGTTTCCTCATTAGAAGGAAGAGCTACACTTTATCAGCCAAAGCAAATTAAACCAATGCCTGCAATAATTTCAATGCTACAAAAAATTCACTATTCTAATGTTAAGATGTAAAACTTAGTTAAACAGTACAGCTGCAACAGAAAAAGCCGATAAGGTAGCAAATCTCCCGATCATGAAGATTGTAATATTGTCCAACATTTTCAGTGATGGAAACAGTTCAGGTAACAAAATAACAACACTGGTGTAGTTATGGAGCTGCGACAGATATGCACACAGGAGATTAATTCACATTACTGTCATTACAACATGAGGGTAGAGGTTTACTCAAAAGCCTGATTTTGTTTCTTGGATTTTGGGGCAAAACAGTGTTAGCCTCAAATTTCCTGCAAGCTTGCTGACTTGTAAACAAGTGTCCTAAACAGCGTAAGAAAGATTCTATCTATCTGTATCTAGGTAATTTGACTTTTCTTCTGCATTTACAAGGTTTGATTCCCCCGTGTATTCATGTGGCGATCTGACACTAGCAACAGGTGCATCACTGTAGAAAAAAAACAGAACATTTTCAGACATTTTAATATAGATGACCTGCTCTTATTGTGACATTTATTCATTATAAAATGTCTACATTTCATACTGTTATAAAACACGTCAGGATTTTTAATTAGAACAGAGACCAACCAGCAGTGTTTATTGAGTTTCCAAGCACTGATATATTTCACTGAGTGGTGGACTTTCTTCTCTCAACACCAGTAAAGCATTTGTTTATGATTGCAGGTTTTGTGCTGTCAGAAGAGCTGCTTCTTCTCTGACAATCACATCTCCTCACTAATTTTCTGTTTATTACCTAAAATGATTATCTGTCACTTTACACCATCAGCCTGTCAGCATGGACGTCGTCAGGTGCTTACAGACATCTGCCCCTGAATAGAGGGTATTTTCATGGGATCAAAGCCCTTTCATCTGGCTTCCCTTCCCTTCCCCAGCCTTTTCATTTCCTCTTGACTTTCCACTGACCATATATCACATCTGTCAACCGACCAATGACATTTGTTTGTCTCATTCCCCAAAATGAGACAGCAGATGACAGATGGTGAAAGCAGTATAATCTCTGCCAAGTTTGGGTTTGGTGTTACAGAGCAAGGAAAACACATTTAATCTCAGAGCTACTTTCAATAAAATGAAAATATTTAAGTCATAGATAGAATAGAAAAGAATAGACATATTAGAAAAGGAAATAATGAATACAATTTTAAAAGCAAATTTATGTATTGTTAAACTTAGATTTAAATGAAAAATGGAAATAATATGGCTCGCATGGCTAAAAAAAAAAGTTCAGCCAAGTTTATCTTTAGTCTTTTCTTCATTGTAAAAGTGGCTGCAGTTACTAGCAGTACCCAGTTATTATCATTGATGCTTGATGAAGACTCACTTTGACTGAGGAACTCCCGTCCGTATTCTGTAAATTCCTTACATGGAAAAATAAGTGAAACTTTAGCTTGGCTTTAGGTGCTCAACAACTGGAGAGAGAAGTTGCATATACACCCCCTTCAACAATACACCTGTAAATTATAGGATTTAAACATCATCTACAATTTATTACTCAACATGAGATGTGCTGTTAGGCAGATTTTGATATTGGAATTATTTGTGGGCTAATGTTCTCTCCCTGTGAATACTAGACATGTATGACTCATTTTATTTCAAGAGACGTGTAAGGGTGTTTGTTTTACAAAAAATCAGTTGACATAATGTTTTACTGAAAGTCAGATGCATGTAGCACCTTTAAGTGTATCTGTAGCTTGTTGTTAATGCCTTTAAAATTTGTAGATGTTAAATTGCCAGTAAGACGTTTGATGTTGATGAAAGACTTATAATTAAAATACTTTCACTATCCTGTTGCTTACTGCCAAATTTTTACCTAAAAGCAAGTGTGCAAAGTACTTGCTTTAAGTGAGTAAATTAATATTTCTTTTGTATTTAAATTTATATTTGAGGTATTTAAAATTGTTTTGATATAAATTGTACTTATTTTCAGTCATAAGGAATCTATGATATTTATGTACTTTTGCTTTACATTGTTTCCTATTTTATTTGTCAAATCTTTAGTCAGAACAGAGAGATAATGTTAAGTGGATGCATTTTATGTAAGTGTATGCTGTGAGTTGAGCACATTAAATAAGCTCTGTACTGAGCAAATCGTCCTTATTGTTGGGTGGCTACACAGCACTCCACAGCCTGTGTGCTGCTGGCCCAGATTTCCCCTAGGTCTGGCGTCATTTATAAATGGTCCGTATTTATATAGCGCTTTTATCCAAAGCGCTGTACATTATACATCACATTCACCCATTCACAAAATGATGGCGGAAGCTGCCATGCCAGACGTTCACCACAACCCATCAGGAGCAACTAGGGGTTCGGTGTCTTGCCCAAGGACACCTCCACATGAACTCGACTTGGCTGAGGATCAAACCAGCAACCCTAGGGTTACAAGACAACCGCTCTGCCCTGCCGAGCCACGCCGCCCCTAGTCTATAACGCCGCAGCGCCTAGTTTAGAACATCAACATGTCTGAATACATAATCACTTTATTCAGCTGTGAGTTGAGAGCAAGTTACTTTTGGTTATTTTGGAGATATTTTTTCAAACATATTTTCAACACATTTTATGTTTTCTATAAAATGTTATAAAGGACAAACTGTGCAAACTGTGTGCTGTAGAGAAGATAAATCTGAAGTAAAAACAGTCATTTTAACATTCAGTCATTCAACAACTTCATCTACTTCACAGACGCAATGTTCCCTGGTATTACTGTGTGATGCTTGGAGCAACAAAACTGTGCAACTCAGTGTGTTATGACATGTGCTAATAAGATCTTAAGTTCAACATCCAATGACAGTGTATCTATCACTACTGTTAATCCTGGTGAAATCTGACCTATATGTTAACATTTAATCTGTCTTGAAAATGACCTTTAGACCTTGATTTGGCCCTGCCTAGACACATATGGGCAATTTATTTATCTTTTATATGTTTTTCCAATCAAATAATGCTCTGAGAACTGCTATGCTATGATACTATAAACCTCTGGAAGACATTAGATCCCCATTTAGAACAGACATGAGATCAATCCTTAAACAATTTTCCCAAAACGTCAAAGAGAACTGAAATTGCAGGCATTAGAGGCTTTGCTTTGCAAGCTGAGCCCCTGACTTGAACAAGTTTAAAGAGTATTTTTACTGTAACGCATTGAAGGCTTTACTAAACGCAATGGAGAAAATGGAATTCTGAACTAGACATGTACACTGGTCAGCAGGCACACTGTTGCTGCACAAATTAACTTGTAGGAGCATTAGCAGAGAAGTGGTGCTACAAATCAAAGCTAAAAGATAAGCCCTCCTGGATCAAGGACCGCAATCAGACAGAGAATGGATCCCACAGGACAAGATCAGGAGCCCCGAGGGTAGACATCCAACGAATCCTACTACTCAATCATGAACTCAAACAAGACAGTTTAAAGAGCATCAGAGAGTAAAGGCTTATTCAAATGGAAATGATAGCTACTTATTGGCACAGCTAATAGCTCTGGGATGTACAGTGGGTGAATGGAATAAACATTCTCAATAATAAATCAGGTATGCTGGGAGGAAAGAAAAAAGAAGTTGACAGAAGTATTTCTGTAAACACAAGAATAACAAAAGCACATCAGAGACACGGCACAATCAGTTTAGCTTAGGCTCAGAAGGTTTCACAAGCCCTGCGTGATCCAATAAGGTTGAAATAAATAACACCGTGTACACACAAAACACAATTTAATGCATACAAAATAGTACTGCTCTGTCTGTAACTTTTTCACCATTATATTTTCCATCATAGGATAATCTTTAGCAGATACTGGAACATATATCCAAGATGCAAAACAACCAATTCTCTAAATCAATATACATTTCATACAGAACTATATAACCTGCACTGCACTGTCTCACTATTATTGACATTTTGTGCCTGCAGAGACAACATTCACAATACCACATCTGAATATTGCAAATGGGTTTACGCTAGAGTAAACTACATTTGAGGTCGCATTCTAGACCTGGTTATTTCTAAAGGTATTGATGTTTCTTCTGTTGCGGTCACTGACTTGGCCTTGTCTGACCATTTCTGTATGTTGTTTAATTTACTGACAACCTGCTTTTCAGTTAGGAAGAGGTACATTAATGAAAGAACAAGTGCTCAGTTTGAGGAGGCAACAGCTATGTAACCGACAACCAGAGCAGAGTCAGTTGATGGGACTCTTGAATCATTTCTTCATGCACCGATAAGAATTAAGAGCACCATGAGCTAACAGAAAACACCATGGAGGTACACCAGCCTAAATAGAGAATGCAGGAAAACAGAGTTGAGGTGGCGGAAAAATAAATTTCAAATTCTGTACAAACAAAGCTTAATTTACGACAATGAGCTGTGCAAGGCCAGAGAGCTGCATTTTTTACCTGAAATGATTAACAAGAATGTCAACAATTCTTGCACTGTGTTTGCTATGATTGAAAAATGTAAATATCCTCCTCAACAGTTCAGCCCAGAACTCCTTTCCACTAAGAAATGCAAGCTTGAAAACATTTCTTTTTCATGCACTTATGCATGAAATCTGTACAGTAACATTTTAACTTATCTTTCTTTTAATAATTTAAATGTAATTTATGATTTATTGTGATTTTTGCTATTTGTTGTTGTGTTTTACTAGTTTTTTATTGCTTTCTCTGCACCACCTGTAATGCTTTTAATGTTTTATGTAAAGCACTCTGAATTCTCCAGTACATGAAATGTGGCATATAAATAAACTTGCCTTGTCAAGACTTAAACTGCATGTGCATTCAAATCAAGATACAGAAAAAAATGCTAATTGAAACCCTCATGACTGAAAGGGAATGAGTTTTGATTAATCTCTGCGAAAAAGTAGAAAACATGCAAATGATCTCAGATGACAGAAAAGCAGCAGAGATCGGAGGCAAGGACTGAGAGCTATCTGATATTTCTTCTTCAGGCTCTAAGTGAGCTTAAATGAGGGATTACAGTCTTCTCCTCTATCTATCCTGTCTTATCCTCTATTTGAGATTGAGATTGATACATGTATGTATATATGTATATATATATATATCAAATCAAATCAAATCAAGTTTCTTTGTATAGCCCTATATCACAACAAAGTTGTCTCAGAGGACTTTACAGAAAGAGGTGTAAATA
>JBAMHW010000019.1:11871478-11892672 GCA_037177495.1 Rhadinocentrus ornatus
CCATGAGAGAAAGAGGGCAAAGTACTCGGAGCTAGTGGAGGAGTGCCGGAACAATGGTTGGCGGGCACGATGCCAACAGATCGAAGTGGGATGCCGAGGATTTGTGGGCCAATCCCTCTGCAGGGCCTACAAAATGCTGGGCATCACAGGAACAGCGAAGGGCTGTTAAGTTGGCCACCGACGCTGCAGAAATTGCGTCAAGGTGGTCGTGGATCAAGAGGGGAGAGGCGTGGCAAGTAGGGTAACGCTACCTGGACACAAGCTGGGGCCTGATCAGCCCTGGCTTGGTCGCCTGGAGGAGGGGGTCAGATTGTTGAAAGACCCGAAACCCCCTGTGATCCCTGGTTACATCACCGATGATGTGTCCAGGGGCACCATAAGGTGTATCTAAGAGCATCCCTTGCGATGCAGAGGGTTTCATGAAATAGTAAAGTTTATCTATCAGTTATCTACTTTTCTATACTTCGTTTTAGGTATTTTGAAAAGGTTTCCTTTTTTCTCCTGAGTTTGTAATGATGGAACGTGTGTGTAGGTGCAAATATATCAGTCATGTTGCTTTGAGGAAACTTTGCATTAACTATATCAAATATCACTTTATTTAACTTTACTTGAATCAGTATTTTTCTTTAGAGAAAGAGCAGCACAGATCATGTATACTCATTGCCATTCAGCAGGGGTTTCACACAAACGGAGCACATTAAAATGTCTTAAGGTCACTGCTTTAAAAATAACTCAATGAGTTAATGATTTGAATCTCGGTTTTTAAATAAGTCCTTAGATTACATGTCGAAACCAGATTGGAAGGACGAAGCTGTATAACAGCCAGATAACTTTCTGGTTGGTTCGATTGCAAACGTGTGCATTCAGTCATTACTTGCAGTGGATACCGGTATTCTTTCACATATGTGGGCTGGATATATTGATGATGTGTGCAGATGGCTTTATATCACTCCACATGTTCTGTATTAGCACTTACACATCCACAGACACACAAAATGCATTGGCAGAGGTGAAGAGAGTCTCTCTGTTTCCCATTTCCTCTCTGTCTAATGCCATTACCATTATCTGTGCCATGCTGATGGCAACCATTTCCAGCCCTGGAAGTGTATGGCCAGCAAAGTACACAGCAAATTGCCCCACTATTAACTAATCAGTAGATGAATGTACATGGATGTGACTGGTGTCCTGTGATGTTACTATAGTATTACAGTTAGTCTCATAATAATCCATTAGCAGTTTCAGCATGGAGACATGGTTGTCCTTAAACTTCAGTCTTAACTGTAGTTGAAGTGAAATCAACTAAGTGCCAACTTATCGCTTTAGTAGATAATCCAGTAAAATGCTTTACACATTCATTTTAAATTATATAAATTTTTTGAGGTTGTTTTGCTTTATAATGAGCACTTTATTAAGTTTGCATTGGCCTGGTGAATATTAAAGTCATGTTGTTTTCCTTTCTCATGCAAGGTTTTGATGACAACAAAGTAGCTTTTAATACATAAAGGAATTCTTTTTCCAATTTTGTGCATTTACGATAGCAGCCTCACCCTGCAAGACAAAACAGCAGGTCCTTCAGAAACTGCATGAGAAATAACACAATGAGTCTCAAGTCTTCACATGCATTAAAATTTTCCCAGATACCAATCTGATAGGATCTGATGCCATCTGTGGTACGCAACCTCAATCCACAAAGATCCCACCATGCAACCCACATAGCCTGCGGGATTACCTGCTAATTGCCTGGTACCACACACGGAAGAACGTCTTCAGATGGTTTTTGCCCATGAACTGACTCATCAAAGCTCTTTTGGTGGAATCAGGAGGATCAACTTAATATTTGACAGTTGCTCATATTTTTTCATAATGCAGTGAATCATCAATGATCTGAATTTTTGGTGTGGAGGTAGTGCAGCCTCGTTGGAACTGATGTTGACGTATATGTGCTGTATCTGTATTTTCATTCGTTAAGAATAGAATCATGTTTTATTATTACTGTATAAACCCTGAGAAGAAGCACAAAGCAGTTAATGAGGACTGAATCAAAAATAAATTAACATAAATCACGCCACTCCCATCTAGCAATTTATTAAATAATTATTCATTGTATTTCAAGTGATTTAGGGTTATTAACAAGTCTCTCACTTTCTAGCTATAATGCCATGTTCTAAGATTATTCTGTTTTCTTTAATTTGTTAGAATCATACCAAAAAAAACAGTGTCTGTCACATTAGCCTTTGTTTAACATTAAGCTTCTAATAAATAAGATCATATTTGGTAGTTGAACAAGTTTAAATAATGTTATTTTAGCATAACATGCACACTCAAAAAATAATTGCTTGTTAAGTGAAAGTAATAAAATTTTGGAAAGAATTCCTACTTACATTAAATGTTTTAAACATACGTTTTATTGGATCTACACAATATATTCATGTAACTGCATTGTTTTAAAAAGTAGCTGTAACCATCCTTATAAATTAAATACCACCATATTAAATTGTATTTCTCCTTCACATATGAATAGCACAAAATTATTTCTCACTAAAAGTGTTTGATTTAGCTTAAAATTCTTTACATAATTTTATTACGTTCATCTAACAAGTCTTTTTTGTGTGTGCAACTTAAGCTGGATTTATACTGGTGCCGCGCTTGCGTAAGGTCGGTTACGGCTCTGTATAGGTCAGTTTCTTTCCTTCTTTTTTTTTGTGTGTGTGAATTCCTCCACCATTTTTCTTTAACTTAGTGAAATTTTCCAACGAGGTCAAATCAAATAGCTCAAGATCATGAATCATTTTCTCAACTGTTCAATCATACCATTGTTTTCTGCTCTGTCTTTACACACCTGGCCCTTATTTCCAACTGTCACACCAAACTTCATCCCTCTCATCTAGTGTATACATCAGGGATCATCAACTCCAAACCTCTTGGGCCAGTCTTTGATAATCTGTTGCATCCATTTATTTGAAACAGGTGTGCTAGCAAGTATCTGAGCTTGCACCAGATCTTTATCTTTGCTTTATGTTGGGATTTTTGCTTTCTCTTGTCAAGTTAGATTTAATCTACTTCCACTCAGCTCTGCATTTGAGATTTATGTTTATAAACTGACTGCCTTTACAGCACTTATATTTCAAATGTAGATTTATTATTTTCTTAATCAGCCTTCCTTCTCTACGGAAGTCTGAATTTGGGTTCTCCAACTCTACTGCTACACACTACCAAATGACAATAGTAAGAGTAAGTAATAGTAAGGAAAAGAAGAAGAAAAAAGAGAAAAAAAATCTTTAAATTTTTTGTTTCATTGTAAATCATTTAACTATAACATAAATGCACCCTTTCTCTAAATAAAAAGTACATTTTTAAATATAAATTTATTTGTATAGTTCATGTTTACATTAATTTTTAAAGCGCAGTAGTAATTTGGAGCTAAAAATTAGTATTTTTGATGCATTCAAATAAAAAAAATTTCTGTGTTTTTTTTTTTTTAACTGTGGTGCAATATTTACTGTGCCTAATTTCTTGAGGAAATAAACAAGGAAATGTATTAAAAATGCATAAAACCATGTTTAAATTTATGAACATAAAACCTTCAACATGCAGCTCTTCACAAAACCTGATTTTTTAATTTTTGTAATTTTTTTTATATTTTGGCATAAAATAACACTCAATATCTCCAAAGACATTTCAAACTGAGGAAAGATGGGCTGACAGATGGGCTGAGACCAAGTCTGTGCTGTCATCTATGTGACTTAACGGTGCTCTCGATTCCCTTTCCATCTGCAGATAATAATTCACATCTTCAACATTCCTCCATGGAAATAAAATGAAAATGACTACTACTACTAATAGTAATAATAGTCACTTACTCATCCTGCCGTGGCATGACCCATTTCAGTCTTTGCTTTTCTTTTTCAGATTAAACATGCTTTTCTATTTAATTTAATTTTGCCTCCAGTCAATGAAACAATCTGGCAAAAAAATTACTTTTAAGATAAGCAATACAATTATTAAATAGCATCATAACATTTTTTTTTCTAATAAAATATCACATAAAACAATTTCTTAACAAGAAAGAACATATTGACTGGATTAATCAAAAACTTGTTGACTAAATACTTTGCAGATCCTGTTAGGATTCGATCCTGCATTCCTAACGAGCCACTTGCATCCACGTGCACTTGGACCAAAAGGACACTGTAGCCGAGGACTAAAAGAAAACAATTTAAAAAGTATCTCTGCCACTGAACTTCAGCTGAAGGGCATTAACAACCATTCCCCTTATGGGTTAAAGAGTTCCTTGTATTCTCTGCTGGGTCACGGAGCAGGTTGTGTTTGGGTGTCACAAGCTGTAAACAGACCAAGAGAGATAAGTAGAGTGAAAGAGATCTGTGCTGTCACAAGTACAAACAGCAGCCAGAGGGATGACTAAGTAGCAGCACAACTCTCCAACAGTTCTTTAGTATAATGATAATAAAGAAAATAGGAAACAAATGATAAAAGGAGAAAGTAAATGGAGTAATGACAGAAAGAGTGGAAGGAAAAATGAGCAAATACAAATTCAGTCAACATTAGGAACAACAACATACACTTCCAGTCAAATGTTTGGATACGCTTTGCCAGTGGATTTAAAGGGAAAATGTGTCCAAAATGGTAGTGTAAATAGTGAGAATAGAAACAATAGAAAGAATCAGAAAGTGATGTGACCAGAGAGCTTGTAAACAACACAGCATTTTTTATGATAAAAAACAAGCACAACAAGCTCCTTAACTTTCATTCTGCAGCCCTTTCATACCCTTGGAAAGAGTCTGCCTGGACCATTTATGCTGCTCTTACTCACTATTACTGTTCAAGCACCAAGAAAGATCATGAAGACGGAGAGGACGTGGGGGTGTGTAGGCACCCTAAATCATAGACATCACTGCTGAGGCTGAAAGAAGACAGTGTTTGAAGTTTCACACTCATGATGCATAGAGTATGTTTGTGCAAACACTCCAATAGTAATGAAAAATTGCACAGAAATAAAGAGTAATTACTTCCTGCTTCTGGAAAGCAACAAGGTTGTAGTCAACTTGAAGCCACGCTACCAGACATCAACACACAGACCTAGAAGAAACTAGATGTACTAGAAAATACAGAAAAACACACTGGTCAACATTTCTAAAGTCTGGATAATAGCTTTCCCTGGATGGCCTCGATCAATCACTAAAAAAAACCTTAATAGCAGGTGATTACACCCGGTATTACAGCCCACCCTGTGAGTCATTGAGAGTATGAGCCAAAATGAGGATGAAAAAGAGCTGAGCTGCAAAGGAAATCATTGAATGGTCTGATAGTCTAGGGATATTTTAATAAGTCAAAATTACCAGCTTCTCACAGTACGCACACAGCTGTCCTTGAAGGAGGACAAAACAAGCACATTAATTACCACAAACTATACTGGGCCTTGTTTTCAAGCTCTGTAAGAGTGAGACTTCAATGCTGAACTGCAGGGGTCTTCTACGCAGACGGATGTGCCACTAATCCTTTTGCCATTACTTTGAGCCTCAAAAATAATTTCTGAATCATCTGAATGATTTGTTGTTAGAAATGGCTAGATTTTTGCTCACTGTTAAAGGTTTTCAGAAAGCTCTGTGCCTTCTGTGCGATGATGATGCACTAAATTATCACGTTTAATGCCTACAAAATTAATTTGAATTTTATTTGTCCCTCAAAGATCCCTTTGGAGTCATGAAGACCAATCTGGTTTACAAGAGATCCAGATATGTTGGTGTCCTAACAGGCTGTGGTCCTCATTATAACATGCAAACAAACACATGAGTATGGTTACATGCACATTGAAGCTAAGCTGCAGTTTAAGTTCACCCTGCTCATTTAATGGAACAAATGTCCTTGTCTTGATATGTCCAACACAGAGAAGCCGTGGTATGAATTAAAAATATGCATGGCTTTTTGTCTCATCTAACTTTCTCTGTGGGAGATCATCACACATGGAAGTAGAGCTATTTGTGCCTTAAATGAAGATTTTGTCAGATTATGCTGCAGTTCTAAAATCAGGATTTTATTTGAAAGGAGTGACAGCTCCATTATGCTTTAAGTGCTTGCGAATGCTGCTTTTCAGACAGAACTTTTAAAGCATTTTGCCAATTGACAAGTGAAACTGAATAATATATGAAAGAGAGCAGCTCCATTGGGAGTTTGGCTGGATTAATTCACGCTCACACTTTATTGTTTTTACAAAAAGATGGAACTGTGGAGCATGTGTTGAGTTCCTCAGGCTATGTGAATTTGGATGAACACAAACAAGAGAAGTGATTCAGTCTCCAACTATATTATCCGGGTGTGTTACGCTATGTTTGCATAGCAGATCTTAATGTTCAAAAATGAAATTTTGCTACAATCCAATTTTATTGGAATAGTTATTTACATTTTAATTCAAATATTATTTTGTGCAACACAGTTTCAGGTATAGATGCTACTTTTGATCACTTTTTACATAATTAATGGTCAAAACATTAATGACAAAAAAAAAAACATGCATCCTTGTTTTCAATCTGCTTCTAAAACACAGTTTAAATGTACATTAACCTTAAAATAAAGTTACATATAACTATATTTCAATATATTATATGAAATGTATTCATCTCTAAACAGAAGAAACTTGCATATTTAACAAGCCACTTTATGGCAAAAAAGGACACATGAGAGACCAGAATAAATTCACATTTATTTGAATTTATAATGTAGTGTGTGCTGGTTTTTTTGTTTTGTTTTTTTAGATAAATTGTCAACTTTAGATGCAGACAATGCACAATTTAATGTGTAAAGCCCAGAATTACGGGCTCATATCCTTACATGATTTTTATGAACATGAACGTTGTATCAGTCCCTGCTTAAGTCTTGACAAAAGATGTTTATTCCTATTAATATTTTTTTATCTACATTCAGTTAAGAGACACAAACTAGCAATTGGAGTTGATGTTTGTGAAGAGGTAAATGTACTTTTTTAGAATTTGTGTGGCTGTGTGTATGTGATTGTGTATGAAGAAGATTTATGAGATGTATGTTTTTAAATTGCTGTTGTATAATTTGGTGTGTAGATATTTAAATATGCAGAAATTGTTTTTAATATGTATAGCATTTTCTGTTGCTGGTTACATGAAAAGTGCTTTATAAATAAAGTTTGATTTCATTTGATTTGATAAAAGACAAATAAGTGTTCTTTTTAAAATTTTAAAATGCTTCCTTAGTAATCTTGTCATGTTTTCTGTGACATGGCACTGTTCCTATTTCAACTGTAGGCACACATGCAGATAGTTGCTGTGGTGCTGCTTAATTTTGGCCCCAATTCACAGGATCTGGCCAAAAATACATAACTGCACCTCTCTAAATGTCAGTGTTTATTTAAAGAAAAAGGCATCACATGGCATATTTGTTAATCTGGACACCTGGCTGGTGAGCAACAAAGAAGAGCAGAACAACAGGAAAAGAAGAAGATTGTGGCAGGTTGATTCATTCTATAGTGTTTTGGATTTTTTTTTTTATTATTCCAAAAACTGTCAATAGTTCCCTCTGCATGTATCAGTAATCCTCAGTTATATTCACACTGTGACTGCATGTCTCCCTAAGCGACAGAAGGCTATCAGTAGTTGACACTAAGGCACGTGAAACCCCTCAGGAAGTGTTTTCCAACCAGACGAAGGAGCAACAAGGTGAAAAAATTTGTAAAAAAGAGAGGGAACAGAGGGAATAAGGAGACAGGCGAAAGAGTGGAGAGACTGAGAATGCAATTAACTGTGAAGGACAAAGAGCAAAAGGACAGAGATGAAGAGAGAAGACAGAGACAGAGAAAATGAAATAGAAAGTAGAGCTAAACCACCGTGTCAGTCTGGCCACTGATACAGACACAAAAAGGATGCTGATACCTTGGCGGGGTGTGGGGGTGGATCAAATTATCTGAACACATGACCACCAATTACAACAAGTGATATGAAGAAAAAATTACCAAAGCAAAACATAAGGAATGTATAATGTTCCTGTTAAACCTGTTTAAGGCTTTATAATGTATATTTTACTGTATAAAATCACAAATCCGCTTCCACTCTGAGGATTTTGTGTCTTATAATTAATAGAAATAGGAATAATTGTTACTTGTGTGCTGGTGACCACATACTAACAGCAGCATAAACAGCAGATTTTGGGTACAAAAGAAAGTCAACAACTATCTCGGCCTGTTGGAAACCCACAGAGTTTGCATTAAACCCCCAATTTAACAGTTGAAAGGAGGCTTTAATCAGTTTTCAGCACAGACCATCACCTATTTGATAATGACTTGCTGCACCATCTATAATAGCTTTCTTTATTTTACACCAAGCTCAGAAAAGTCTTTTCTTTAATTTTGACAAATTGCTTTAGAAATTTTAACCCGTAATGTGACTTTTTTTTCTTTTTTCTTTTACCTTAAGGTAATTTTGCATAATTACTTATGTAAAAATAATTAAAAGATAATGTGGAAGTGTACACCCACTGACGTTCTAACAACTTGTGATTTCTGATGGAGAAGACTGAATCAGTGCATGTGCTAAGGGAACACGTTTTGCTATCAACTGTGCAGCTGAAGCATCTTCAGGAGTTGGTATTATTAAAGGAACAAAGATAACAAGCAAGCGGGAAACAAACAATGTTAATAATATTTTTAAAATGTTAAAAAATTATCTGTCTTTGTCACTACTCTGTTTTAGGCCATCAGATATTTGCTCTATTATAGCACCACCTATTGATACTACTTCAGCTATTCAGATTACTCACTGTTCAAACCATAAAATGCATGATTCTATTTGCGTTACATTAACAGCCATACTGGGATAAATATATTTTCCTCCAATTGATTTCATGTGCAACTCTTTCCTCAGTTTTGTCCCAAATCACATTCAAATGCTACTAGTTCCTTTTACTGATCATCCAAACACCTGCACTTGGCAAACAGATTAATGGGGTGTAGATGACTGAAACAGATGACTGTGAAATTAAATATTACGACAGACAGTCATCATGGAAAATCACAAACATTGTTTGCGCTGAATAAAGTAAATATCTGACTCATACACAGAGAGAGCGAGCAAGGAGAGTGGAGTAATGTGAAAGATTGGCAGAGCTGCATACGTATATCATAACATTTCATTTTTTGACACATCCTATGAAATGTCCAACTTTCTCAATAGCTCCAGCTAGGTCAACTTTAGTGTCTTATGGTAATGGTTTTAATCCTTCAGTTATAGTGCTGCCTAATGATACATGTGTATCAGCATGAAAGAAGTCCTGCCTTTGATTCGAACAGTGCTTTCTCACTTTGTTGTTATCGAAAAGGTTAAACCGCACTCTTGGATCTGTCTTATCCTGATATATGACTTGTTAACATGGGATCTCTGCATCTTATTCATGATCTTTCCTTTTCTTGGAACACACAGCAAGGCTGGCTACTCCTTAAAAGTTTGAAAACCACCACTGGGAATAATTGATTGCATGACAGCAAAATTATCCCTACCATCCAAGTGGCTTTTGCATGGAGAGTTTTTTCCACAATGACAACTCTTTACGTCAGTTCTCATGATTCATCACTGATTTTTTTGGCCAAGAAAGTGTTAGACAGCCCAAGAAGTGCATCACAACCCTATGGAGTACATTAAGCACAGTCTTGTTTATGATAGTGAAGATTATGATGCTCAGACGCAGAGAAAGAACGACATTCAGGGTCATTTCATGTGTCTATGAGTATAACATGCACCATTAGCTTGATTAATACTGAGGATTGACAACAGGCAGAGGATGTCTGAACTTTACTGAGTGATGGGCCTCAATTACGTGACTATGCTTGAGTGTGTGTGTGTGTGTGTATCTGTGTGTGTGTTGGAGAAACAGGGAAGGAGACAGAAGCTCTGCATGCTTAGTGTGTAGAGTTGTGTGTTTGTTTGTGCTGTGTGTAAATGTTTCCCATGGAGACTGACCTAAATGCCACACAGTCACAGAGGGACTGTGGTCCAAAATAAGATATAAAAGCACTAAAAAGCTGCATTTCTGCCTCCTCCCCAATTATTCATCTAGATACGCACAGAAAAAATTTTTAAAAGCCTGTTCATTATAGTATAAAATGCCACTGAACCCAAAGTAAAGACTTTTTTATTTGAGGTAAACTGTTCCTCCAAAGAGCTATATTTCTTTTTATGCTGACCTCTGTCTTCTTTTTCTGTCCTCTTGAAACGGAGAGCACCCACCCGTTACTGACCACACAGACAGGTCAACCCACAACCAGACAAACTGCTTGTGGCACGATGAATGACAAATTTATCTCAGAGTCTCAGAAAGCAGCCAGACACACTGCCACCAGACCCCTATCACTGCAGGGCACCTTACATATCTCAGTGTGTCTGTCTGCACGACCCTCCTCAAGGCTGGCTCTTTCTCACTCTGGGATGCTTCTGAATTTTCCTTCTCTGACAGCCCATTTCTGTTTGTTGCTATTCCTGTCTTTAGTTTTGTACAGTATACAAATATGGAAGTTCTGCATATAAGAGGCTGCTATAGCTTGCAGCCATACTTGCTTACTGATACCACTTCTAATAAAACCTGTGATGATACAAGCTAACACTCTGAACTAAGTCACATGAACCCAAAGAAATCCCCAAAAGAAAAATCCTAATATACCTGCTGACATGTTCCTCAGTTATATTAGTTTCTGCTACTAGAGCTTGAAGTGAGGCAGCATTCAGCAACAGTCATGGCTCATTTTTTTTCCCAGCTGGTGGGCGGTGGGTCCATGAAGGAATGCTTATTTTCTCTCTCCGCGAATTTGTTAAGACAATCGACGCAGAGCTACATGCATGAAGCTGATTTGAAGCATTGCACAAAGAAGATACAGAGTCTTTCATGAATCAGGCTCATGAAAATAACACTCATGCAAGTCAGCTGTACCTTCTGAGAGCAAAGAAGCAAAAAGCTGCCTTAATCTCCCTATTTACAGAGTGGTGTTTTTTGTGCTTGATACAGCTACTTCTGATAGGTTGCATGCATTGACTTTTAATCTGTGAATATGAGTCACTTTTGTGCATCGTGTTTAGCATTAATGTTAGTTACTTTGCACATTCACAGCTGCTTCCATGTTTGTTCTTAGCTTTTGTCTGAAGAGATCCTTGAATGCTCTGTGGGAATAAAATGGTATCATGCGTGTTTGTGGATGTGTAAATCTTGCATGTATGAGTGTATGACGTATAAAGGAATCATCTGTTTGACTTCTGACGAGAAGACAAGGGGCATGTTTAGATGAGGTTCAAAGCTGCCATGTCTGCACAGTTTGTACTGTACTAATAAAAAACTCCTCTATAAATTAGTTTTTAATTCCAGCAGATGTATGTCTCCAATTTGCTGGAGCTGTCTGTGGTATTTCTGAGCATTAACCTCAATTAAATAATCTGTCAATCAGGATTCTTTCTGAAGAAAACCCTAAACACCCACTGAATGTGATTTCTCCCCATAATTTATTTTATGAATACTTTTTTTTTTTTTAAAGTAGCATTGTAACCTTGTAACCCTTTAATATTGCCAGGAAAACATCTGCACAGAGCCATTAATAATCTTTTATAATTAAACATTTCTTTTATAAGCAGCATAAACAAGTAAAAATATAACAGAATGAATGTAAATCTCAAACGAGTTAATTTCGGATTAATCCATGCCAATCCCACCTGGCTCTCTTGCATCAGAGTAAAATATGAGCCGTAAAATCAGCCAAATGTTGTCTCTGTCTGACATAAATAAAATACTTATAATAATAAAAGTCAGCGAATAAAAATCTCAGTCCGTGACTTACAGGTTTTAGATGATGCAGCTCCTGTGGCAGAATAAGATGCAAATAAGGAATCCGGTTCCACAGAGAAGTCCTTCCACCGAGATCGACTCACAGCTTGTGCGCGATTTAACAGTTGGTTAAAAATAATAATAATAATAATAATTAAAACAACTTTTCTTTTTGTTATCCAGGCAAAGAAAAGCCAATAGTTAAAAAAAATAACACTGCTACCATACAGCTATCTGCAGTTGCGCAGCTATATTAATCCATAAAATAAGTTAATGAATATAAGTGCGCGCGAGAGAGGATCGGATAGGAGAGGAGAGGACAGGGTTGCGGTAGCCGTTTTGAGCGATGACAGTTGACTGCCCGGTGTTACACCAAAATCTGTGACCTATCAGAATCTGTGACTGCAGGGGGCGGTAGTGAGTTTTTTTTTCTGTATGACCATCTTAAAAGACGAGAGAAGTCCAGACTCCAGTCCAGACAATCAGTTAGATAATAGTAAAATTAACGAAGTCAGAGGTAGTCGGCTACTTCATCTCTCTGTAGTTTACGTAAATGCTCTTCTGTTCTCGTCTTTTAAGACGGTCATACAGAAAAAAAAAGATCACAATCGCCCCCTGCAGTCACAGATTTTGATGGGTTGCAGATTTTGGTGTAACACCTGTAATCCAAGCGAGTCGAACAACCTCCCGTTTGCGCGGACTATCGTGGTAGTGGAGCTCCTCTTTGCCTTACCTCTGTCTGTCTTCCTGTGTGTGTGTTGAAGAAACACACAGCGAGGAGAAGTGTTTTCACAGTGTGTGCGTGTGCGTGTATGTGTGCACGGATGGTCACTCCTATTACAATAAACACCACACAAAAAAAATATGGTAGCCTGATGCTGTCTGCGTTTGGTCTTTAGTTGACTGTGACTCAGCAGGTTCCTTTTCTACTGTAACATTCTTTAATTGATCGTATCATACAATAGTATGAAGCTATTTATATTTTTGTCTTGTTTTTTCTGTCGGAAATCACGTTATCCCAAACTAAATATATACTTGGTAAGCTACGGTCAATGGCCATAAATTAAATAATAAAAGACATGCTTTTATAAATATAATTTTTTATTAGTTTTATTAACTCCATGTATCAGAGGATAACTTTGAAGAATTCCTTCTTTTAAAGCCTAACACCTGTCAATGAGCACCAATATGTTATTTTAAGTAGACTATGAAAAACTTTCCTATGTTTTTAGACTGTCCTCCCAAATACGGCCCCGTGGTTTGCTTGCCCATGTGAGTAAAAACGAACTTTACTTTTCTATGTGACCTCTATTGTTTATGAGAGTAATTATGTAGGAATTGTTTGCAAATTTATATTGATGCTCGTGATGTCAAAATTCACACAGCAGTTCAGTTGTAAAATGAATCATTTAAAAACATTAATAAAACAAATTAGCTCTTAACATCTTAACATGAAATGATTGTTTTCTTACTATAACCAACCACAACTTGCCATATACACCCAAGCACAAAATTGCATTGTTGTGAGTTGCATCTATATATCCAAGGTAATCAAATGGTTTATGTGGCAAATAAAATATACAAATGAACAAAAAAGAAGAAAAGAAAAAAATATACTGAAATTTAAAACTGTAACAAGAGAGTGAAATGATTGTAAAGTACAAGAAGTTTTTTGGCTAAATTTATCTTAGGGGATAAATAAAGTTTTGCTTTATAACTCTTACCAAGGTGTTTTATTCACGTCTTTATAGTAACTAAATGTTACTCAGAAGTGAAAAACTAGATGTAATGTTGGATTTGAACACACTAGAACTACACTTGGTTATGTGAAATAAACCATCTGGTCCACGAAGTTGATGATCTACAGTAAGACTTTATTTAGATGAATACATTATTTTATTTGAAATGTCATAAATATTGAAGTAATAAGCTGTTTGCTGTCAACAGGGAGCTTTAGGACACTGTAATGGAAGCAGCTGTAGACCAAAATGTATAATGAGAAAATGCACTTTCTGTTCTATTAAAGATGAATATGTAGGCCATCTTGACTGCTCTGCATTTTCTTTTGAGAATGCAATCCTGTAGAGTGGCTGGATTGTAGATATCAGCTGCTCTGTTTAGCCGGTTAAGATGCAGATTGCAGCCACCCATTTTCACAAAAATAAAAGTACAAAAGGTACATTTGTGCAAAACTATGTTAATGTTTTACATTTCCCCTTTAGATTGCTTTATACAAACTTGTATTTGTCGAGCCAAACTAAGGTAATTTTATCTTTAATATAGCTTAAATTGCACTCTTGGCTAATACCTGCTGGGATAGGCTGCAGCCCTCCCACACCCCTAGTCTGTGATGTAAAAACTGATTAAATTGTATTTTCTTTTATATGCAAATACTCCTGCATGTTGACTAAGTAAAACTTAATCATTTCAGAAACCCCAGATACCTTTTATTGTTTTTCCTCAAAGAGCTCAGTGTCACTTTCATCGGGTCACTTTTTCCACAATTACCTCTGCGACCTCTCTTTGTAGACTTGTTTGCAGGCTTAAAAGGTACTTTTTTGCAGATTAGGCAAACACCTCAAGACACAGAAAAGGAGTACAGGCAAAGTACTAAAATAATGCGTTTCTATGTTTTCCAAATTTAACAAGTCTAGTTGCTGATTAATCTTATATCGATATAACAGTGTTGCTCCAAGATCATCTTTGCAACTGATTGATCTTATTTAGTGACATTTTTGTGATTCAGATAAAAATGTAACACACATTCAGCTGAGGTCAAATAGAGGACTTTTATCAAGAAAACTGATGTTGTCCTATGTGAGGACAGAGATGTATAAAAGAGGCCATAAACAAACACAGACCATGCAGACATATTTTATGGCTACCTTGGATGTCTAACCAGATTTTACATTGGTTTGCATCATTATATGCCTCTCTACTGTTCTTATAAGTCTGTACATTTTCTAATTTGCTCATTGTGCACTTTTGTTCTTTGCAATTGTATCACACTTAGCCCTTTTCCCCTTCTTTCTGTGCTACACCTGTTCATGTGCTGCAGTAATAACCATCTCCTTTTAAATGTGGATGAGACAAAGGAGATTGTTCTGGACTTCAGAAGAGGCCACATCAAACACCCCCACTGACCATCAATGGGGCTTCTGTGGAGAGAGTAAGCAGCACCAAGTTCCTGGGGGTGCACATTTGTGAGGACCTGTTCTGGACGGCCAACTGCACATCACTGGTGAAGAAAGCCTAGAGGTACCTTTACTTCCTCTGCAGACTGAAGAGAGTGAGAGCCCCCCCACCCATCATGTGCACCTTTTACCGAGATCATTCTGACCAGCTTTGCCACTGTGTGGTTGAGGAACTGCCCAGAACGGAACAGAAAAATACTGCAGCGCATACTGAACACAGTGAGGAAGATCACTGGTTTCTCACTTCCCAGACTTTTTAACAGCTTCATATATATGTATATATATATATATAATATATATATATATATATATATATGTACGTATAAATGTATATATATATATATAGACCTACTCTTTTATATTGTATTTTTATTCTTCTGCATTTTTTATAAACTGTTTTTCTTTCTTTAAATTGTTCTTTGTACTTTTGCACCATGGGATGGAGAGAAACATCCTTTTGGATTCTTGTGTATGTGCACATTTACTGCAGAAATTGATAATAAAAAGCTTAAATTAAATACATCTTGCTTCCCCTTTTCACTTTGGTAATTCTTGTGCTTCTTTAACTCTGTATTTAATTTTGGTTATTTTAGGATTAACTTGGTCAGTTTTTGTCAAATATTGATCTTTTTTTCCTGTGGTTAAGTATTGTATTTTGGAATTGATGCATCTCCATTGCCACTTTGATGCTTCAACCTGATAGGTCTACTCAGTGCTCTGTCCATGGCTACTCGGTTAGGCTCAATCTGCAACACTGCAATTACAATCAGATATTTTGTTTGCTCAAAAGATTCTATTGTTATCCCTTTTCAAAGAAGCACTTTGTGATCATGATTAGAAAAAACTAAATTATTTTGAGCATAAAGCACTCACCTAGCAGATAATTTCCTATTAAAGACATTGTGATTTGGTGTTTGCTTGCCTGACTTGCCATTTGGATAACTGTTGATGTACAAAATAGACAGCACCTGTGAAACCAACTCCACAGGGAGTACTTGTGATAGAGAAAGTATCTTCACATTGTTGTCTTTTTGTTTCACAACTTTCTTTTCCCACCTTATTACAAAACAGCCAGCTGTCTGCCCGCAGTTCACATCATCACAAATTTGACATTCATCTCTCTTCATCGCACCCATGTATACGAACGCACAGACACGCACAGCCAGGCAGACAAAGCAGCGGCGAACATGTAGCTGCATATTTATAACACATTAAAACAGTGAACGACATGATGAGCTCGTCAACTCTTAAGCCACGCGATCTGCAAACAAACACCGCCGCCTTCAAGCCAGCAGAAAAGAAAGACCATCCACCCATGAGGAGGAGAGGAGTGGACAAACACAATCTACTTGGGAATGTTAGTAATCTTCCAATGATGAAAAAAACATTCCTTTTTTGTCAGCTACATTTTGTGTGCATGTCTGCACACTTATATGTTAGATGAATCCTAACAGTATCCCTGATTTGGATGTTACCAACTCATTAGATCCAAAATCATGCATTATTCTAGACAGCGGCAATAAAAATATATATATGAGGAAAAGAAAGCAGCTATTTTTTTTTCTTTGACATTGATTTGATTGCCTCTATATAACCTCCTCGCTTATTTTGTTTTAATCATTTTTGCCGGTAGAGAGGGTGCTCTTTTTCTTTAAGGGAGAAAAAGCTTATCAAGTGATCCAAATGGCACAACACAACCACTTCTCCTTGATCCTTAGGAAAAAAGGTCACCTTTATTCCACAAATGAAACAGTAAGACCAAGAAATGGGAATTGGGATTGGGCCTTAATGTCTTGTTGGTGATTGAACATTGGAGGAGACTTTCATGAAAAACCAAGACCTCTTCAGAGAATTCTTTTATTATTGTCAATTGTGGTGATGATGGATGGTTGGAGGAGGATTGAGGAAAAAATGAGCTGGAGAGAAACCTGTTTTGTGGGACCCACTCTGCTGTGCATCAAGAGGATAATGATGAAAGAACAAAGGCCACATGGGTTTAGTGCCAGAATTTGTGCACGGTTTGAAATAAATCAGATGTCAACACGTTGCTTTCTGCATGAGGAAATGCAATTATTCATTTATTTACTTAAGCACTGAAAATGCTAGAAGAGGCTGGAACGACTTGTGAATGTTACCCATTGAAGACTGCGGGGTGTGAGTCAGATCATTATGCACAACAACAAAAGATGCTGATATGATGCACTGGATGCACTAAAATCTTTTGACACCATCACTTGAATGGTTTCATCTCAGGATTAATTTTTTATTTCTTTTCAATTTCATTCATCTAAAATATTGTGGAGAGAAACTTGCTCTTCATTTTGTGACAGAAGAAGAAGAGAGGAAGGGACCGGGACTTAACTGCTTGAGATGCTGTTTTTGTGGTGATGGAGGGGGGTGGTAATGTGGATTTATAGTTTGTTTGGATGTGGTCTTTCACTCATAAATATTTGAATTAAGTGCTGGCCTCCAGCTGTGAATCTGAAGATTTGCTCATATCTGAGTAAAATCAGCATGTCGAGGAAGACAACAGCATGCCAAGGTCTGGGATCTATCTCTGTATGACACTATCACTTTAGTCTGTCTCTGCTGGTGAGCTAAAGAAACAGAAAGTTGAACATTTTTTTTGGAACAGGATGTTACAACTATGAAAACCAAACTTACATTGAATATCCATCTAGTGACTATTTGTGGCTGTTTTGTTTTGTTTTGTCTTATCACTATTAAAAGTTGAAGCATTTAGTAGTTTAAAGTCAGATATATGTGTCAGAAGTTGTTGAAAGGACAATAATATGGTAATTATTAGGTGTACTTAAGTTTGCAGCTTGTTTCTGTTGCCCCCTAGTGGATAAATAGCAGAAATTAAGAGTATTTTTAAATATTTATTTATTTATTTATTTATTTATTTATTTATTTATTTATTTATTTATTTATTTATTTATTTATTTATTTATTCATTTGGTCAGGTAGTGTGTCAGTCATGTCACTCATCTAGTACAAGTTTCATGACTTTTTTCATTTGCATGTCCCCTTGCTTTCAGAAAGATCACACAAAAGCCGATCAGGTGGAGTATCACCAAACTTTGTGGACCAATGGTGAATGGATGAAGGAAAAGCCAAATCATGTTTGATCTGGACCCTGAAATTTAAAACTGAAAAATGAGAAAGGGCATCAGCCATGGTTTTTAGGATTAGACTCTTTAAATGGCCTTTTAGTTTAATATCCAAATCTCTCTTTTTTCATGATTCTTCTGTGGACATGCTCAATGGTATTTAAAAATCCCCATTTGATTAGCCTACCTTTTTTTCTTTTTAAAAAAAATTACTTCCAAACAGAGCAATATCTGAACATTTAACTCTTGGAAGTGTGGGCATTGCATCGGGCTTGACTTCTTTACCTCCCCAGTGACTCTTTCAGCCTCAATATGTCATCTTCACCCGATGTTCACATTCTGTCACTCCCATTTGGCCAGCAGAGACATTGTCTCACTGGTTCAAATAGTCACAAAGATGTAACTTCCATCAGATTTGTTGTATAAAAAGAGTAAATATTATCCCAAATCCCCTTTACCAAATCGTTCATTATGTTTCAGCCCCAGCCTTCCTGCCTTTATGACTCTGCGGTGAGCCAACCCCCTGCTAAACTCCTTTCTTCTTCTGGATTCTTCTCTGAAGCATGCAACTAAGAAATCAGATCTCTCAAAACTCTGAGACACAAAGCAGCTGCTGATCTTAGTATGTGTGCTAATTAATTTTAATATTAGGCCACTCACTGTCACAGTGGGACCCTTGAGTAGATAGGAAGCCTGCTAATATTATATGCTGTGCCTTTGCTTTTCCTGCTGAGACCAGTCAAAATGCCTGTGATGTCATGCTATGTTTAAAGGCAAACCTGGAGATTTTAAATAAGCAAATATAACTATTAAATATGTGCTGCGAAAACTAAAGGTACTGTTTGTGCAGATTTCCAAGAACTAAACACATGTTCAAAAACCAGTTGGTATGGCAGGGCTGGGGAAACTGGCAAGCAGGCTGGTGGAAGAAGCAGGTCAACTAATTAAGAGTGAGGCGCAGGTGGGATAAGTAGAAAGCAAAGAAAGAGAGACAACTGGGGGAAAAGCACAAAACAGATTAAAAATTAAAACAATAAAAACAGATTATTTCATGCCCTCTAAAATCTCTGTTGTTGTTGTTTAATAATATACAACCTAATGTGTGTCTATTTTGGTTTTATATAGCCTTTTCAGCAATAATCACAAAAGAAAATTAGAGACATCCAGTTAGGAGCACAGCCTGCTTATTTGGGGAATTTACAACCTGCCTGTTCAACCCTCCCTTGAACATCTGGTTGGTCAGCTCTCCTTAAGGTAATATATATTGCTAAAAAACTCATTATTAAGCAACAAATTCAATTGTGCCAATGTGTTTAGCTGCTGAGTCTGCAGAGAACTGCTGCACAGGAGCTCAATTTAAAATCTTTGGCCTCTGGGAAGCTGGTAATTGAAGCATACAGGCAAAGAGGAAGATGAGGCACCTGCCCAGATTGAAATCTTTATTTTTATTTATTTAGTTTCAGCTCTTTATAACTGGGCAGGTAAAGGAAAAAGAAAATCATCATCTGAGTCCCAGGGGGAAAGGGGGCATGTATTTGTTCTTTTTGCTGAAATACTTTTTAATCTCTCCAACCTTAATGAAAATGGATTGTGGTACATTTGCAGTAGAGTGAAAGATGTAGAGGTATTTACAACCATGAGTCCTCTGCAGCAAACGTGATGCTATTCTCCTGCAATATAAGCCTATTTGTTTCAGTAATGTCCGGTAGATGATGAAGAAAATGCATTACAATAATCTTTAATGCCACAATATGTCAAAACCTTCCTTATACACAGACACTGTTAATTAGTATTCACCCCAAAAAACTTAGTTACTACACCTCACCCACCCACAGCAAGCCCCTTTCTCTGAAAAATCAGTCGTAATTTGTTCCTCTGAATGCTTCCAAAACATCTCAGAAACATGAAGTTGTCTGACTTGTTTAATTATATACAACAGCTACATGTGTTTGGCAGCCAGATGGACAGAGGAACAGCCCAGATTCTCATCACCAGACACATAAATCCCCAATGTGAATGAGGGGGGACAGAGACATTCCTCTTTACGTAGCGGAGGCTGATGGATGTCGGGGAAAATCTGATGCCATGTCGGGGCAGCTGACATGTTTGGTCTACATTTTAAACAGACCAAACTGACAGCAAAGAAATGGTGGGTGTTAAAACAGAAGTTTTGTTTGTGGTATGCTTCTGTGGCCACAATTCAATGCCTGGCTGCTGGTTGATTCTTCTTCTCTAAACTAAAAACTAACGTTACTGGTGGTAAAAACATCTTGTGTGAGTCTAACCGGGGTTTACTTTAAGTAATAACATTGACTGTTGTTTTTTCCTGGTGTGAATTCAGTGATTTATTGAATGATTTAAATGGTTTAAAGGAAACCTATGAAGGCAAAAATGTTACTGAACTGGTGACTTCATCAAACTACACTCACCCAATGAGACGTATTTCCACTCAGCATCAACATTTAGCCTCAGATCCTGTTACATTAGCAAGGAAGTTTTCATAAGCAATAAAAATGTTGTATCAATCTATAGAGAAGGCTGTTTTGTTTACAGATAACATCACAAGCGGCTATAATGGATTTCCTGTCTGTGGCTTTGGACTTGTACAGTTGGAGATGATTTATTAGTTTAAAAGTTGAAATGATGATACCATAAACTTTGGAAAGTTTAGTTTAGTTTTTTGGGTTGTTTTTCTTTGGTTAGTTTGTATTTGGTTTTTGTTTTGTTTTGTTAAATCATTTTCCCAATTCACTTACTCATTTACCAGGATTTATTCCAGGAAAACATCATGATTTGGTTTTGTGTCCCAAAAAAGAAAGCTAAAACTAACATATTGCGTACTCCCATGCCTAATGCTGGAAGAGAATTCTAAAGACAGTCTTTATTCCTGAAAATACTCTTTTAAACAGGCTGTTATTGTCTCAACACTTTGGGTATCTGGCATTAGTTATTTCAATTTTTTTTTTTAAATTAATTTATTTATTTATTTATTTATTTATTTATTTATTTATTTATTTATTTATTTATTTATTTATTTATTTATTTA
>JBAMHW010000019.1:11892772-11904929 GCA_037177495.1 Rhadinocentrus ornatus
TTATTTATTTATTTATTTATTTATTTATTTATTTATTTATTTATTTATTTATTTATGTATTTATTTATTTATTTATTATTTATTTATTTGTTTATTTATTGTAGATTAAATGTTTTAAGAAAGCAGAAAACATACTTGCTGTAACAAAGTTTGTTTAATAAAAAAAAAATCATATTCAAAATATGATTATATAACAGAAAACATGATTTTAGTTTGAAACCAATCAAGTGTGTCAGTTCTGTTTTTAGGGTTCTGTGGTTTTTGCTTGTCATTCTGCCACTAGGGGGCGTCTAAGATATTTCCCTACAATATCCCAAGGCACCTTAAATGCGTTATGATGATTGGCTATGACATTTAATAAAAACAATCAACATTTCTGTCTGAGTAATTTTGAGCAGGAGCCTTGTACTTGGAATTAATCCTCTTTCAGTGATTATCATGTTTCAGTGTAAATAACTATTAATCACCATTGAGAAAAGGGACTTTAAAATGACTCTGTCTAATGTACTGCAGCTAATGACATAATCAGAGCAGGATCAATTCATCCCCAGCTCCCTGAACTACTCCGGATCTTTTGAAAAGAGCATAATATCACTACCCATTCAAGGGCTGAAACAGAGATTTATTCTGATTAAAAGTTAACCCCATAGTCTGTTCAAATAATTAATGGGACCATAAGAATATCTTGCTAAAATGTGTAATTCAAATCAAAGCAACAAACAAGCAAAACAACTGCATCTGTATGACCACCTTTTAAAGATAAAAACAAAGTTGGTTTATACTTAATTTTCAAAAAAAAGGATTCACATGAAATTCCACTTGTTTTTTGTGGAGTAAAAATATATAAAAGAAAAATTAACTCACAAATGGAAGTTGAAATAAGCACTCAAGTTTCATTGTGAGCATTAGTGATGATAAGATTATATGGCCTTTGAGAAGCTGCACACGCACTGTTAACTTGACAGCCTGTCTCATTCGACTGTTTAATAAATGATTTAACTTTGGTCCTTGAAGGCCCAGCCACATGCACTGTCTGCTGTTGCTATTTATAACCAAGCCCAATGGAAGAGTAGCATCTTTTGATATCTGCCATAAATATTTATTGTCTGAAAATCCACATTGCACTTCAAATTTTCTTTTCTGAGAGATGGAGCGAAGCACAGATTCAGGGCATTCAGGATATTTTACAAACATGGAGTGTGTTCCCCTTTCTCTTGTGGGACCTTTATGTATCCATCTGAGATCACTGAAGTGGTATCAAGCAAAAAGGAAATACAAACATTATAAAATCATGTCAAATAAGTAGGCTGAAGAGAAAATATAATAACCAGCCACTTTATTAGGTACATCCATTAAATTGCTTGTTAACACAAATAGCTAATCAGAAAAATCATAGGACAGCAATTCAATACATTTAGTATGTAGACATGACCAAGATGCTGAAGGTAAGGGAAATTCATACACGAGCCAAATCAAAGTCCTTTTTTCATATAAAAATGTCTGACAACTTACACTTCAGTTTGTCCAACTCCAGTAGAAATTGTCATTGTAAGCCAAACACAGTAACAATCAGAAAGAGCTACATCACTTACCAAAACATCCGAAATTTTTAGACCTCTGGAAATAATCAGATCCAAAACATTGTTACCTTACTTACCTAACCTTAATAGCTGCCTAAGTCACATTTTAAGCTTTTATATGCAACGATGCGCAGTAGTCAGCTGTGTTAGGAGAGCAGAGTTAGGTAAATATCACAAGTTGGTCAAAACGTAGCTTTTACATGCTGAGAAAGTCCAAATGTGTCCAGAATATTTAAGAGTTCTTTTGTATAACTCACATTACAAATTAAAAAAAAAAATCACCCACCATAACAACACCGTCAAAATCAGTGCAGGTAATGGATTGAAATTTGGAAAACTCATGAAAGAAGTGCAGTTTATTTTTGGGGCCTGTAGCTCATGTAGGGGCTCATGTATGAAGTCATAAAAACTGTCCACAAATGGACAGCTGACTGAGTCCACAAAAATAGGTGTATTCCAATAATAAATCAAGGTTCAGACCTTACTGGTCTGTTTTCCTCTGTCGCAAAAAGTAAATAAAATATAGTAAAAAGCAAGGAAAAGTGAGAGGAGAAGCATCCAAGCAGCAGATACTGAACTGAGCATCAGAATGGGGAAAATGGGATTTTTGGGACTTTGAACCATAGTTTTTGGCGCCAAACATCCTGGTCTTGAGTATTTCAGAAAATGCTGAGCTACTTGGATTTTCACCCACAACCATGCCCAGGATTTTCAGAGAATAGATAGATTATAGATAAATAACCAGTGAGTAGCAGTTATCTGGACAAAAAAAAAGTCTTGTAAATGTCAGATGTCAGCGCAAAATGAGCAGACTGATTGGAAATGACGGACATATAAGTGTAATCAAACTCAAATAACCACTCATTACAACCAAATGTGCAGAAAACCATCTCTGAATGCACAACATGGCAAACCTTGAAGCAGATGGGCTACAGCAGCAGAAGACCACACTAGATGCCACACTTGTCAGCTAAGAACAGGAAACTGAGGCTACAGTTCACACAGACTCAAATATTGGCCAACAGAAGATGGACAAATGTTGCCTGGTCTGAGAAGTCTCAATTTCAGCTCTGGTATTTAGATGGTAGGGTCAGAATTTGATGTAAACAACATAAAACCATGAATCCATCCTGCCTTGTATACATGGTCATGCTGCTGGTGGTGGTATAATTGTGTCGGGATATATTCTTGGTACACTTTGGGCCTTCACCAACCAACAATTACCTGTTTAAACCCTACAGCTCTGGGTATTGTTGGGGACCATGTTCATCTTTTTATGACAACAGTGTTCCACTTTTTGTTGCATATTTCCAGCAGAATAATGCAGCATGTTGAGAATCACAAATTATTTAAAACTGGTCTATTTATCATGACAGTTGGTTTACTGTACTCCAGTTACCAGATCCCAGTCCAACAGAGCACTTTGGGGATGTAGTGCAACAGAAGATTCACATCATGGATGTGCTGCCAACAAATCTGTAGCAACTGTGTGATGCTATCATGACATTACGAATCAAAATCTAATAATGAGGAATCCTTCCAGCATCTTGTTGAATTGATGCCACAAAGAATTAAGGCAGTTTTGAAGGTAAAAGGCATCCAACTCCATACTAACAAGATATACTGTACCTAATAAAGTGACCAGTGGGTAAATCTGTGCTTGCATTTAATTTAAATCACGCATTAATTGTAGTTACATTATAGTTGATGAAAAACTACTAGTTAATAATTTCTGAAAGCTAATGATTCATTTCGTCCTGTACGCTATATATTTAAAAACCTTCTAATGATCCCAGCATTTTATTTTGCTGCTTCATTGTTGCTTCCTTCCTGATTTAAAGCTTTGCTGAAGTGGCTGAGAGAGATTTGAATGCATTGCAGATATTACCAGATAAAGAGAGGAGAAAGCAGAATTGGTTGGGAAATGAAGAACAGCCTGGATATACAACGAAAGTGGAAAAACCCAAACAAGCCTTTTTCTTTTTTTTTTCCTTCTATGAAAACACACTTGATGTTTATATGCGTGTATCAAAGCTGGAGAAGTTGGAATTTTCCAGTTCTGAGTTTGTTAATTTTCCAAATAACACCATGCAGTCATGAAGTACAAAAAGTCAGAATTCAACAAATTCTGTATATTATTAAACAAAATGGAGCTGAGCAAACAAATAAAGATCATACATCCAATATACATTTCATACATAAAGTATCAAAATACAAAATTAGAAACATTGGTGGAGTATTAACAAATATTGTCAATATCATACAATAAACTCACAATTAACAGTCAAAATTGGGCTTTAAAAAAATACAGTCGCAATGTGTGTATGTGCTTCATAACAACAAAGACGACCTCGTCAGTGCTTCAGTAATCAATAAAGACTTTAGTTTGCGTTAAGGATTTGTCCAAGTGAAGATTTCTGAGAGTAAAAGTCAGACGTCTAGGCCAACAAGAACGTGAAGCGACTGTTTCTATTCCGTCTCATGCGCTGACCTTTCCACCGGTTCGTGTGCTTTTTCCCTCCTGGAAAAAACAACTCATTAGTTTAGTTTACAGATTCTAATGATAGTTGATTTTCTAAAGTCAGAATTAAGTAAACAGGAGCTTCCAGAAACAGATTCTGTCTCAGTCCATCACTTAACTGGCTGCTGAGCTTTTTGTAAACCTGATAGTAAAATAATAATCTGATTACATATTGACCTCGTTACCCTCTGACTTATTATTGGAGCTAATAATCATATCTGAAAGGCAGATAATATATACTTTAGACTTTAAAACATGCTCACACTCTCGCACCTTTAACACACACGTCCATGCAGCTCTGCCGAGACACAAAGTTGTTGCTGCTCCCTCCACAGCCCGAGTAGACAAACTCCTCACACATCTTGGTGGCTTTGTTGTAGTAATACCGAGTTATGGAGGCTGAGCACTTGCCTTTGTCCAAAGAGTCCAGACAGAGTACGGGAACAGCTGTTGAAAGACAAAAACATAACAATTATTCCTGTAACTCATTTCCATTGATTGCTTAATCATTCCCTTCTGACTGAAATGCCTTTTTTTTTCAAAGTTTCTACTAACATTTTTGTGGACTGCAGTACTCTATGCAGGAGGTGAGGTCTTGGAAGCGGTTGGAGTTCCCCCCGCAGCCCCCGTAGTAAAAAGGTTCACACTGCATGGTGGTCATGTTGAAGAAGTAGCGGGGTATGAGGGCACGGCAAAGTCCCTCCTCTTTAGGAAACCTGCAGATTCGGGGAATCTCTGTGAAGAGTTAATATCAATTTAAGATTAAGCACTCGGTAATACGCTAGGCTACTTCTACGTGTTATATATATATGCACAACCGCACCCGCCTGTGCGTTCAATAACATTTCAAAGTCACAATTATCCCCAAATACTGCGCATGCTCTTCAAGCTTCCTTGAGGAACTTACTTGGGATTTTGAAGCAGGCTTTGAGGCACTCCTCATAGCTCTTAAAGTTGTTGGCATTACCCAAGCAGCCCCCGTAGTAGAACAACTCGCACTTCTGGGTGATTGTGTTGTAGTAATAGCGCTCGATTTCTGCTCTGCAGGGTCCTTCATCCACTTGAAGAAGACAAGTGCCTGCTTTCAAAGCAAAAACCACCTTTGAAACTTTTACCAGGTTAAAACATTGCCCCTCCAAACTGTGGTAATGGGTCATGTGATAGACAACATAAGCGAAATGTTTAGGAAAAGCATGCAGATACCTTTGCGTGAGAGCGCCAAAGCGTTGTAAAAGGAGGAGAAAAAAGCTATCAGTGCTAACAAGCCAAACTCCATTGTGTCAAGTTTTGTTCTGTCCACAATCTTTTCCGCTCGATCCGTGCAGACCATCCCAGTTTGTTCTAGCTTTATAGGAGCGTTTCCCAGGGGGACTTCATGGGCGGGGATGTAATGAGTCATTTCTATACTGAGGAAATTTGATTAAATGTAGTAATAATTTTGTTAATGACATCAGAGAGGGATTTACTTCGTAGTAACTGCGTAAATTGGACTCTGTTCTGTGACTAACACTATATTCAACCTAACTAAAATAATAATCTGAATTCTCTCTGATTGATTAGGATGGTTGTCACAGGTTAGTGATGATTGGGAGAATGATGATGATGATTTTGACACATTAACGTCCCAGAATCTCTTTAAATTTCTCACAGAATCCAACTGAGGAAAATAGTATCTTGTGAAACATTAACATATCAACCCTGAGCCATTCTGTCAAGTTCCCATCTCATACCCGTCTGACTGGATCTGATAGAGCCCACACACACACACACACACACACACACACACTCCCACCCCACTTCACACTGGTATTTGAAGTCTCACGTTATCATTTGTTTTGCTAAGTGATCGCAGCCACTTCCAAGAGTCTGTCAAGAAACTGTAATCTCTTGCTTCAAGTAGCATTATTTGAAAGCTCAAGCAAAATTTTTTTATACTGTGCAAATAAGTAAATAAAAAGAAGTAAAAATTCATGGTAAAAACAGAGGGGTTCTTTTATTTTTTTGGTTTTATATGGTGTCATCCAAACACTCCACTGTTTTGCATGGACCACTACTACAGATGTTACTGGAAAACTGCTATGCAGTCATGTTTAAACCAATGATGTGTCTCCACCTTGACAGGTAGAGGCTAAATACAGATTAGCTGTCTTATCAAAATGACCTGATACATATAGCACCACCCCTTAACCCATATCTGACTGTTAGGAAACATGCAGTCAAAATAGCACAAATCTAAATTTAATCTATCATATACAGCAGATATATTTACTTCTTTTAACATCAAAAAGACCAAACAGACAGCTATCTGAGTCACTCCATACTTTGATGTCATGCTTGAGGTACTGGCATGATCATTCAGTGGGGCCTTGTTTAATCAGATAAGCAGATTAGAATCATTTAGGCAGATTACTTTATAACCCAGATTGAGGGAGAGGAGAAGGATTCTTCAGCAGGATTTTGGTGGTGAAGGACTGCTACCTGTAAGCATTCGTAAGTATATTCCTTTTCTTTTAGGTGTGGTGAAATGTTTGCTAGCATCCTTCAAGATTATTATTGGTCATCTAGCAATAAGAGTAGAAAAATATTAAATGGTTTATTTGCTTTGACAGAGAATGCCAGTCATAAATGTGGAAGATTTGACGGACAAAGACAAGGCTGTAATGGAAGTAAACCAACTAAAAGTTGAAGTGAAACTTGAAAGGTGGTTGGTAAGTTCTTTGCCATGGAGGACGGATATTTCTATTTCTTGTTTTAAAAGATGTCATTAAAAAGATACTGTCAGCCTTTTGAATTTAATAATAAAGTTGCAATAGATTATATCACAAACATGATTATTAGAAAAACCAAAACCAAAAAGACATCTGCCCAATCATTTTAGACATCTAAATGCTGTGAGGAAATCAAGGACTACATTCAAGCTGGAGTGGACGAGGACACCCTGGTCAAAGGCATTTCAGAGGAGAAGAACCCCTTCAAGGAGAAAGGTGGCTGTGTCATCTGCTAGAATGGACCTGAGGAGCTTTTCATATCTCAGATTAGTACCCAAGGACATTCTCCCACCCCTCTTAAAATGGATTTGCAGACTGAGGCAACTAGAAGGACACAATAAAGAAAGAATTTACAAAACTAATTCTGTAAACAATTTCCCTATTTTGCCAGATTTGTAGCCTTATAATATTATTCCTTGGAAAGATGCAATAAATAACAGTATTTTTTGGCAAGAGTTATAATAAGGCTTCTCTCTCACATGGTGTATATAGTCTCAGCAAATGGGCCTGTGCGTTGTTTCAGACATTGAAGCAACGGCTATTAAATGTGCATGTTTATAACTCAGCCTGTCTCCTTAATTCCCTAAGGGATTTTAGATAATGTATGAAGCATATATATATATTTCTTCATTACGTCGTTTGCGTGCATTTAGCTTTCCAAGCCTTTTGTTATGTGATTATTTTGTAGCATATAACATGGGTAATATTAAACTTTAAATTACATTATTTAACAAATGGGTGTGTGCAAGTGTGAAATCTTTTTCTGTGTGCATTTTACTTAGCCTCTCTCTGCTTATAGATGGACTTAGACAAAAAAAATATATATATTTTTTTTAAGTACATCTATAAGCATGCATTTTCCCAAATAGCTTAAAATAGATGTTTAATGCCTGAAACAATCCTACTCAATGCTTCCCAAAAGATCCACGGTCTGCGCATGCGTAAACGGAGTGTTGTCAACAGAGATGGCGCTACGCGAGGGTGCTCGGCGTTTAAACCTGCTAGTCAGCAGCCGTATTTTATACAAATGTGCCTCATATGTTGGGGTCCGCTCACTGTCTGAACATTTGTCGTCCACGTCTGTAACGTCCAGCGCTCCAGAGACCGCGACTGACCATTTAATCTACACACAAGAGCACTTTGCATTAAAGGAGGCCCTCAGAAAGGTATGCACAGCTGCTAACATTGATAGAAAAGTTTTGTGGAAACAAAAGTAGCAAAAAAGAGGCAGTGTCATGATATTTGAAGATGATAATTGAGAATTCCTCTCAAGAAGCGGCATTATTCCGTTTAATACAAGCTAAGGAAACAATGGTGTTATGTTGTGGATGTCAGATTAAACTAGGTGAGAGGTCACAACTAGCTTGTTATGCTTGGTTAAATGTCTTCCGTCTGCCTTTGACCGCGAGCACACACGGCGTTACTTTGCTGCTGCTACAGTTTGAAGGTGGTGCTGATATATGCGTGTACAATAGAAAGTACCAAGGTTCACCGAGGCTACACGGGTTTACACTTCCAGACACTGGCTTGTATGCTTTTATGACCCACTTCCACGTCTCCTGCTGCCAGCTGTGCTTTTACAGATGTGCAGAACATCTGTCCTGCCCTGCCCTGCCCCTATTTGAGTGTGCAGCTTGGTCTCAGTTTTAACTTCTTTTGCAACAAGTATGCAGTTATGATATGGGTCTAAGTGGACATGCAATTTTTTTAAAATATAAATTTAATATTCAGAAACCGCTCAGGCTATATGTGAGTAACAGAGGTAAATACAAATAAACTTCATTAGAAAGAGCACATCTGTTAGCTATTTGTTTAGCTATGAAAAAAACCCCAAAACATACAAAGTTTAAAATAATTTAATTAGTTATAGGTGGAAAAGTTGCTGAATACATTGCTGGCGATAAACATTGATGGTAGGCAAAGGCAGATAAAATTGACTCTACAGGCAATGTGAATTGAATCAGATCCCACATCTGACTTATCAGGAAACCATTTATTTTTAGTTGTGCGGAGGAGAACGGTTATTCTTCCTGTAACCATTAAGGCAAGGCGCACCTGACGTCACTGCCCTTTTTCCCCTCATTTTGGGGGCACCCGGCTAGACACTGTCAGGTTTCTCCCTAGTAAACTGTGTTAAAAACAACACCCTCACGACAATACGTTCAAAGATAAGTGAGGAGTCTTTATGAAACAGATGGATATAAACTACCAACTGTTGACTGCAACTATACCATCATACTGATCATTTATTTTAAACATTTATTTTTCTGATTGTTTTTAATTCTGAAATAAAAAAAAATAATATGTTGATCTGTGTGGATTAATTTCTGATAAATTTATTTAATTCTGGGCATTATACAAGATAAAGACATGTCTAATTATACAGGATTAATTTAATACATCTTGCCAAAAAAAAGGAGTAAAAATATGAAAGTAGTAAAAAAATATCTGAGGAAGTGTATAAGAATAATAAATTGACAAATAACTTCTGGCTCTAATGTCAGATCTACAACCAATCACAATCTGGTGTAGGGAAAGCGATGTTCTCATCCCCTACATGGGAATCGGTACCGCTGCATTTAAAATCACATTCTTTTTTCATCACTAACCCTTTCTACATGGATTCTCAGGTGTAGGCTACAACCTCACCTGCTCTGTCATCATCCTGTTCCTTGCTGTCATGTTGTAAATGTAGGAATCTCTTCTTCTGCACACATAAAGTCCAAACTATTTTTTATATCCAACCCACTGTCAGCCAAAACCACATCACCTGGAAAAGTTTCTGCTGAAGTCCACTGTTTTCCCTGATGTGTTCATACGTATTCATTGCACTGCTGATAGAACTAAAGGGAAAAAACCTGCTTGTTAATTTTCTTTTTGTGCGCAGATCATGAAGCTGCTGCTGCAGCCGAGAACACAACGTAGAGAAAAAAAATGATATGATAAAATACTTGTCAGAAATTCTTAATAAGACGGAGAATAAAAAGAAAAGAGCCACTGATGAACCGATTTAAACAAAACTCCCTAAATGGCAAGTTCCCCCATAATTCTGTGGGTTGATGATGTCGGTGCGCATTCTCTTTATTCAGGTTGAAATTAAATTAAGTTTTTTTTTTTATTGGTAAGTGGAATAACACACTGGGTTTAATTGTTTTCCCTATATTGTATATACTGGTACTTTTGAGAAATATCTGAAGTTTCCCTTGAAATGACTCAACGAAACGTAAAATTTTTTAGTGTACAGTTTATATTGACCTGATGATGAAGATTATTTTAACTAAGCTGGTCCTGAACCTTGTCTAAGATGGTCTAAAGGCCCAAAAAGTGATAAGAAAATGCACCTAATTTGCATTTGCACAAATAAAATAAAATCAGAAACTAAGTTTTAATAAATCTGCATACTATTTCAGTCCAGATTTGAAGAGTTGTGGATTTTGATCAGGACCTGGTCTAATGTGGTCTTGGTTTTTAAAAAGAGAATCAGTGGACTCACCCTTTTTAAAAACATGCAGTTGCTGAGATTTTGATCTGCGCTTGACCAAGAATAGATTTTAAAAAGACATTTAGTAAGAGTTTAAAAAGACTAAAGCGTGTAAGTGTTTCTGCTTTTTGAGAAATTAAAAATATTCAGTTTTTCCCAACACATTTAGCTTTTTTTTTCCTAATGTGTTGGACCATTTTTATCCTATTCAAGTAACACTAATCTTTGATAGGTGTCACATTTTATAGTAACACACATGGATGCCTGGATGCAAGTTTTTCCTGCAGAACAACATGAGCAAAATTTGTTACGTTAGCTTTAGTGAATTTACCGTCACAGCTAAGCGATGCATGAAGGCAAACAATGAAATGCTGCATTAGCAATCACTCTGAGTCAGGATTCATATTAGTAAACAGACAATGGAAACAGGTAGAAAAAATGAGAAAAGCTATAAAAAAAGGCAATAAGCAAACTCCTGCAGTAAATAGAGGAAAGGTTGTTGAATGACTAAACCTTTTAAAAGAATGCCAGGAGGCTGAAAATAAAGCAGTACTGGGAATATTGGGAATGATGAAAATATGAAAAGGAAATGCAGAACAATATGTCGAGGCTGCAGGAAAGGGAACTTAAGGCAGAATGTTTATTAAAATAATCCATTGTGGGATGTGTGTTTATAAATGTTAGAGAAATTTGGTTTGTAGGAAATCCCTCAGTTACTGCTGAAGGTTAAATTCTGATTTACACCACTTGTTTTATTTATAGACCATCATAGTTCCTCTGCATGTCCAAAAGCTGGCTAGAGCTGGTATGCATGGCAGATCAGCAGCTGTAATGAGAAGCCAAAAAAGATTTCTCTATTATTACTTCATCATGTGCAGTCTCCCTTGGTTTAAGCCTGGAATCATCTACAACTCAATAAAGTCATCACAGCAAGAAATGTAAAACATGCTAGTACGTAATAATTCAGTGGTCCAGTGGACTTCCAGTGTAAATCTGCCTTTTAACATTGGTTAGCATTATTTATTCCTAATCAAATTAAATCTAGATATCACCCAACAATTACTTGGATGATGATGTTTACAATGTAAAGATGAATGATAGGCTAGTTTTTACTGACGTGGGCTTGGGTCTCGGTTCAAGTCCCTGGTGTTCCACTGTGGGCTCCTGAGTAAGACGCTTAACCCCCCAAAAGTTCTCCGGACACCAAAACCGGGCAGCACAGTTCTCTAGTAAATCTAGAGATGGGTAAAATGCAGAGCCTAATTTCCCAATTGAGATTAACGATGTAAAAGTTATCTCTAGATGCAATCACTGGGTCTGAAGTAATGGTGCAAATGGGCAAAATCTAATGCAAAAGTGATGTTGAAGCAAAGCTTAATTTCTTCTATTATTAAGATTTTTATTTTTATTTTATTTGTATCTTAGAATTTACAATGTAATTAAACTAACTTCACAGTACAAATAACAGTCTAAATGTCAAGTAACAGTGTTTTTTAATATTATTATATTGTAAATCTTCTCATATTTATTTTGGATAAATGAAATTCATTCATTTATTCATTATGCTGTTTTACTCCTACCTATTTTCGGAATGGTTTAGGTCCTTTTTAAAAGACCGAACCTTCTCAGTTTGTCTAGGGGATTGCGAGTACTTTTTAGCTCCACTGTCCTATGGAGTCACGCAAGGATCCATTTTGGGCTCAATTTGGTTTTCCTTGCATTTGCTCCCCCTGGGATCAGTTCTCAGGACACATGGCATTTCCTTTCATTAGATGCGTTTCCATTACAGTTTTTTTGCTAAATAAAA
>JBAMHW010000019.1:11913222-11941753 GCA_037177495.1 Rhadinocentrus ornatus
CCCCCAGCCGAGGCTCGAACCAGCGACCTTCTTGCTGTGAGGCTGCGGTGCTAACCACCACACCACCGTGCAGCCGTTCTTAGTGTTTTATATATATGAAAACATTTTTTACTATTCAAGAAAAATATGTGGTGTTACATAATTAGCTGTAATTGATATTGAATCAATTCATGAAATTAGTGACGATAACAATTTTGAAATAAAATTGCATTTGTATTTAACAGCAGCAGCTTTTGGTTGTATTCTTAATATCATTATTTTTATTAATGCACCAGGTTAGTGTCCCACTAGCAGTCTATTGCTGCAGGTACATATAGCTCTGGTGTCCTCTGTTGGCTGACCTGGATCTGTTCAGTAATTCTGCCCCACTGCATGTTTGTGAAAGAATCTGTGTCAACAGTCTAGGAGGGGGATTGGTCCTTACAGCCATCTTTAACTACAAATACTTCATTAAATTGCAGTTGAATTTCAATATAATATTAGTAATAATATGTTGCATAACTACAAAGTAATATAATTCAGATAATAGTTGAAAAACTGTTATAATTACATTGACCAAAATCGATATCGGATCGAATCAATTCTTGAAATTTGAATCGATACCCAGCTCTAGGTGCTAAACAGTGGTAAACTTGGCTCTGCCCTGTTTGAGCCATGTTGCTGCCATCAAATTCTAGAGTAACTTATACTTTTCATTAAATAACAACATTTATGTTTTTATATTTGATGTTTTTTATGTTCAGTTGTGAATTAAATATTAGTTTTTGAGACTTACAGATCAATATATTTTGTTTATGAGTACATTTTCCACAGTGTCGCCACACGTTTTGGAGCTGAGGTTGTACTTTATGAGAAATGTATAAAGGCTATTTTTTTGGCACAGACTTATGTTCTTTTGTGTTGATCGGAATTTCTGTCGATTTCATACAATCATGAAATCCGTCAATTTTACCGGCCTCAATTGGCTTTATACATGTTGCTGAGACTGTTTTAAAAATTCCCATGATTAGCTTGTAGCTGATTTAATATAAATTGGAAATCTTTTAACACAACATATACATAATTTTGAAAGAAGACATTTTTAACCTAAGAAGACAGTGAGGCAAAATTATCTCACAATAATCATTCAGCTGGTTTCCCTTAATTATAAAAACAGATGGATATCACTGTATCCTGGAATACAGTGATATTTTTATATTATATGAAGCATGTTCCCATTTTGAACATTTCTTTTTCCACAGACATTCTGCGCATCATTTTTCCCCCAATTTAACCATTCCTCTTTCTTTTCTTTTCGTGTTTAACAGCCATTCATCACAGTTGGTCTGGTTCACAAGCTGTCTGCTACAGTATACCATATATGCTCCTATTTCCACATGCTTCCCTAGCTGGGTCACTGAAGAGATGGAGGAGGGAGTTGGATAAATTAAAGTATAGGACCACAATATATTTGTGGTTATGATTTGTAATCCATTTTGAATATGTGAAAAGATAAGTGGGAAAAGCCAGTCATTCACCAGCAGATGTGATGATCCTTTGTTTTTAATGCTCCCACAGTAGCAGACTAATCTTTCAATTAATTTGACACATCTTATCTGGATTGTACATGTGGTTAAAAATTTGCTCTTCGTGCTCTGTCATGTGATGCTGAAAAGTAAACATGTGAGCAAGATTGTTGGACAATGAGTCTTGTGAGTCTGAAGAAGATTCCACCACAAGTCTGTAGGTCAGAGAAGAGAGAGGGCGAAGGCATTAAAATGTGCTGAGTACACAAGCATTAAGAATTAGACAAGATTAGAGAGGAGGATCAGCCCAGCGGTAGGCTGGGTGAAGACACACTGTGTAGTCAGCTTGAAGTATGCTCAAGAGATACTCTTACAGAAAAAATAAATATCCATAGACTTGTATACAGTGCTTGTCATAAACACCTGTGTTAACCAAAGACATTTTATTTATCAACTTCTATATATCAAATTCAAAGCTCTGCTTTTGGCTTACAAAACAATAACCCAAACGTCTCCTCTCTGCCTTCACTCCTTAATCCAGAGCTACACTCCAGCTCGACATTTACGCTCTGCCAGTGAAAGACGCCTAGTGCTCCCACCACAACGCGGTGCAAAATCTGTAACTAGACTCTTTTCTTCTGGTGTTCCCCGGTAGTGGAACGATCTACCAAACTCCGTCCCATCCGCAGAGTCTTTATCGGCTTTTAAGAGCAAACTAAAGACTCACTTGTTTAAGGAGCACTTAGCTTAACTCTTCTACTCGTCAGAATGAGTTAGAAAGATTGGTCCAGCTCTTTAGCTCAATATACTGAATATGCTGCATGCACTTATGCCCAAGATGATATTGTGTGATAAAATCACACAATCTTGTATTTAAAAAACAAAACAATCCTGCGTCTAGCACTACATGACAGCACCTGGGTCCAACTCGACTCACATCAGTCTGACTACTACTTAATCATGATGTCGCGCCCTGTTTGAATTCTTGCTTGTGTTGTTCTTATTCTCAGATGTAAGTCGCTTTGGATAAAAGCCAAATGACTGTAGAATAGAATAGAATAGAATAGAATAGAATAGAATAGAATAGAATAGAATATTTGCTGTACATTGTAAAAACTCTTTATTCCTTGTAAAACTTAAAACAATTTGAAGCGGTTAAGATTATTATTATATTTGGTTGATATTCATTTTGGAGAAATGTAAGCTGCACAGACAAATTAGAATGTAATCCTACACTTCCTAGAAAGAAAAAAAATCTATTTATATTTGATGTTTAACTCTGCAGTTATCATAAATTTATATACAATTTTGAGATTGTTTTATTGTCCAGGCCAAGGCCATGTGGTTCCAAATTTAGGTGCATGGACACACTCACAGAGCTCAGGCTGCAGACAAGAATTTGTGAGTGAATTTTTTTGTTTACCCAAAGATTCTGTGTTGCTGCTTCTTTTTTGATCAGTAAACAGATGACGAGCAAGCCATTTGTACCAATATCTCGTCCCTTGCATATCAATGCACTGTTTACAGATATTACTTATTCTACTTGAAAATCCATCATGTTGTTTTTGCATAATGATTCTAAAAGTGTTGCCTTTTTGTTTCAAGTCTTGCTTTAAAAAGCTAATCAAGCCATTAACCTCTTCATAATGAGAGCCCCCTGTACAGGGGGCGGCATGAGATGTGTGCAGTACAGAAGATCTTTGAACACTGGAAACACACCTAACATGCAGCAGCCAATATCATCGAGAAAAATTCATCTAAAGATTTTACCAAGTATTCTCCATCCAAACGAGACTCAAGTCCAGCACCAAACAATCATATGTCAATGTAAAAAAACAAAACAAAAAAAACTTGAAAACAGCACTGTCCACTGTAGTGCTTCTAAGTTCTTCATGTACACCACACAAACCAAATGTCATATGAAAGCAGGTTGCTGTGACTAAGCCTCTGAGTTAGCAACCAAAGAGTAACAAAGAAAAAAAGAGTAAATTATGTATTTTTTGTGGTCAAAAGTGTTTTGACCCCACCAATGAGCACATTAAAAGCAAAAAGGGGTTCAGTCTCTGGCCAAAGGATATTTCAACATGAAGTCTGAGGAAGCCAGGATTGAAGCATTAACCTTCTAATTGGATGATGACTGTTCTTCCCCGAAACTACGGCCGCCTCCTTTCATAGTAATCTCACATGTTTTGGCTTTCTTTTAATACCAAGATTTTACATAGAGTCATTGTATTGTGAAGATTTGAGGCAGTATGTAATTTCAGACAGCAATAGGAAAATAGACGTTGTGATGAAGAGGTTAAGCACATATTGTATGACTTTAATTCTTAACAGTGAAAGTAAACACTGTTGAACAATCAGATGTAAAGCAGAGCTTCTACTTGCCAAACGTTTAAAACTGCAGCAAACGTAACATGCCTGTTTACAATTTTTGGAGCAACTCAGTTTGTCTCTTTGTACTGTGCATAGACAAAACTCAACCCTCAACTTTCCACTCTTCATTATCTTTAAAAACATGAGAACAGGAAGTTTTTGCATGGCATGCAAGCTGAGGGAGAGGACAGAGATGACCCCTGGCTTCCTGCCTGCTTCCCTTTGCACTGACAGAGAGGTATCTGCAGTTTATACCACGGAAATGTGCATGACAGATACAACTTTTCAGCCTGCACATTTTCCCCTTTTGAGTATTTTAAATGAGTCAGTTCTTAAGATTTGTGATTGCAGGCTGTATCATCTTCACAGCTTTCACTGCAGTAATATAATCCTTACAATGATTCATTGAGTGAGTAGGAAAACCAATGCAATTAGACACATTTCTGGCATAGTTGTTACCACAGAATTATGAATGACAAAGTCCTCAGACCGTGATTCATCTTCCTCTTGTTGCCTCAGCTGTTGGAGCATTTTATCAACTATAGTATGTTAATCTCATTGTCTCTGGTTGTGTTTACTGAGCTGTACCTTTTAAGTTCTCAGGTTATGTGTCTTTCAGTTTGTGCTTCATCTACAGCTCCACCTGACGAGAACCTATAGTGAGGAATATCGGCCGCTCTGAAGAAGCATGTGTAGAGGGTTAACATTTGTGACAGAATACTGTTTATTTTTCTTTTTTCTTGTTCAACCAGACAGCCTGCTGTTTTGTTTAAAGTGGGATAAAACTCAGTGTTTCCCTTCATTCACATTAACCGCCACAGGGTTTCTACAGTGCTTCAAGACTTGTCACTCCACAGCTGCACCGGTTTCCTTTTGTTTTTGACTCCCCTTCCCACTACATCTCCCTCTCTCTGTGTACCAGTTTATTTGACTTCCTTTATTTTATTCCCCAAACTTTGACAGTACACCAGACCTTGACTTTCCATTATTAGATAACTGGCCTAATGGGTGATGCTTGCCTCCATGTGGTAAATTCACTTATAAATTCATTGTCACTCAGCTCTTGCATCCATCATTCAGTCACTCACATGCTGTATTTAGTCATGGGAATACTTTGCAGCGCATTCACAAATGCCTAATTGTATTACTTTTGACTGCCTGGATGTTGTCATCAAGACGTTTGTAGAAAATGAATAACTGACAGGGCACATTTGCTTGACAAGCTGTGAGATAGTGATGTCCAATCTCTACGCGTCAGGGCTGGCGACAGCTGTGGATGGAGATGTAACATTTTCAGATTGTGTTAGATTTTGATGGCAATGTTAACTTGCAAACAGAAGGATGGATTTTGACCATGTGTGTTTAGATGCTGAACTGATGGTAACAATAGCCGTCATTAAACTGTAGGGATTCTGCAAATCTTCTGTTTTTCAGGTTGAAAATGTTTTCAAAGTTCTCACATTTTTTAGCATCTTTAGCTTCTTTGCAACAACACCAATATGTAAAACCTTGTTTATTATCATGACTGCTTGTTTATTTATTGTCAGATTGAGCAAAACATGAATGCACTCCATGTGTTTTAGGAGTGTTTGCTTGTTTTTTTTAATAGTCTGGACAGAACAGGAGGATGAAGGCACACAAATGTGTGGCAGGAGTAGTTGTTTTTTTTTTTTTTACTCCGGCAAATCTTTAGTTTTCTTTTTTGTTTAGTTTTGGTTTTTTTACATTTTAGAGAAATTAGTATGAAATCAAGTATATTAGTTGCAAAGATGGCATATAAAGGCAGAAAGGCAAAAGAAGAGAAAGGGAAGGTGATGGATCTTAGTGAGGATGTGCGACAAAATTGTGTTTTAAACATGGTTTTTAATGCACAGCTCTACTCCATTAAGGACCTGAGGTCTCAACTGTCAGTGAAAATGGACAGAATTATTTATTTATTTTACTTTTCCAGTAAATGGGTTATACTAAGGATCAAAATCAGGTTTCATATGCTAGGAGCAGATGACACTGAGATTACAACCCTTATCTGCAGTTTGCTTCTGATCTCCCAGCAGTGCTTTTTACACGTAATTACAGATAGCGCAATTAGAGATAACATCCTGTTATTAATTTGAGTGCATTGCTCCAGAGACAACAGATATTCTGTAAGCATACCATCGTACACTGTGTGTGAGAGTCTGTGCTCTCAAACTTTCTAGGTGGTGATTTGGGCAGAGATAACAAGAAGGTTGAAATGAGACAGGGAAGGTGGTTGCAGGGTTACTGTAAGAGGATTAATGTAGAAATGGGCATGTTAATTTTTGCTCCTACTGATTACTACTTTTATTCATACAGTAACAACCCAAGATATCTCAGGTTTTTAAGAATCTAAAGCTCAAGATGGCTTTTTTTTTTCTGTGCAGAGTATGGAGGCCTCGGACTTGACTTCAGCTATAGCATCGCTGTTGCAGAGGAGTTGGGCAACATCCAATGTGGAGGCATCCCCATGGCCATTGGTGTTCAAACTGACATGACTACTCCAGCACTGGCCAGGTACAATCCTTCAAACCTTTATTAAATGCTCTGACTCCACTGTTCTGAGTACAGGGTTAAAGTTTTATTTTTGGACACACTGTGTTGGTGCCATCACTGTATTTAACTGGTCATCTAGTCCAGTGGCTCTCAATCTGGGGGTCGCGAGATAATTTCAGGGGGTTGCCAGAAAATTGTAAAAAACTCAAAGCCTACACTAATCAAATAATTTGGGGATTTTTATCCAGTCTGTCACATTTAACCATTAATAAAGAGATAAATCATTGAAATTAGCATCTAAATTTTTTAAAACATTAACATATAAACAACAAAGTTAGTACACTTGCCATATTAAAAATCTGAATTTGACCATATCGCCACGACTTTTTTTGGGCTGTGGGTGCCAAGTTACAGCTGTAAACCAATAAAAACCTTGTTATCCTCATCTATGAAGATTCTGACTGTTTCTTCCAGCCTTACATTTAGAGGATGCTGCAAGTTGACCCATTTAATACATCACACAATTAATCACAAAGTCAACGCAAAGGGGTGGGGGTCGCGAACACCAACGTATGTTATCTTGGGGGTCGTGGCTTAAAAAGTTTGAGAACCACTGATGTAGTCAACACAATTCTTCTCCCTTCGGTGTTGCCCCTTCTTCTTAAAATCATCTCAGTCATTATTATTTTTATCGTTATTATCACCACATCGTAGGCACTGATTGTTGCCTGTTTACTATTTAGTTGCATTTGATATGAGCTTTTAAAACCAAAGTGAATACAAGTATTTATTTTCTTCATCAATAAATATGATATATGGAAACACTTAGATGTTTCCCCCATCTTTTAAAACCTGTGAAATAGTTTTATTTAACAAGAATAAAGCTGCACAGGGTAACATACAGCTAGTTGGACCACGGTGAGGTTCTTATTTCACCTAATGCAATGTAAGAATTATAAACTACCACATAATCCGCAGACTTACTGTTCAAAGTGATTACACAGACAGCGAACTTTAAAAAGTATTACTGAAACTTTCCAATACAGGGTGTGATAAAGATATGCAGGTGCAAAGGACATAACTGTTTCAATGCTCATTTGTTTAGCCTACCTATACAATGGTCAAAAAGCATTAAAGTCCCCTCCCGCCATATTTCAGTTTCCTTTTATCCATGCATTACAAGATACTTGATAAGCAACCGTGACTGCTTGCAGGGTAGGACTTTACAGCAATGTTCCATGTACTGTGAGAATCCGATGAAATGTGAAGCTAGCAAGCTATGAGGGAAAGCTAGCACAAGCTATATGGAGGAGCTGTGTAATGTGTTTGTTCTTGTTGCGAAGAAGGCAGACCTGACATGTACTTCTTCTATGATGGCATTAAATCAGGTTCTGTAGCCTAAATGACTTTCCCACAGATATTAGCTATTACCAGTGTTGCGCTAGTTAGTGATAAAAGTAACTAGTCACAGTTACTAAATACTTAATTCATAATGTAACTCAGTTACATTGTTGAGTACTTACACCAAAAAGTGATGTGTTACTGTAAAAAGTAAAAAAAAATAATTTTTTTTTTTACATTTTAAAAAAGCTCCTATTATTATCCGCATAGCTTGATTACAGTGTTGTACGAAATATAAAACAAACTCAAACACGGAAGTAATTTTTTAACACTAAATTATTTAAGTCAGGCCAGCAGATAATTAGAAAAATGAATAATTAAATGAAAAGTAATATAACAGCTGCTCAAAAGTGAAATCTATTTACAATGTTCAGCTTGTATCTTATACATGCACTTTTTGTGGGGGGGTGCAGCATGCTGCATAATGAACCTGCCAATGCCCTCCCTCCTTACCTATTCTTTATTTTATATATATTTATTTACATATTTCCTTAATAATTCGCAGGCAATGTCACCGTCTTTCTGTCAAGTGAAGCTGTGCACGTGTGTGTGGGTATGAGCATACCGGTTTGGACAGCCGTGGTAACCATGGAAACGGGGCCTATAGTTCCTGAAAAAAAGAACCATTTCCCGTTCCGCACCAGGGCTTATTGCTTTATGGACAGCTGTGAGAGAATCAGAAGGGCTTCACAAAGGGAGGAGTGGAAGCCCAAAGAAGCAACTACAAAAACAAGGCCAAAAACCTGTAACTGGCGACTGACAATATTTACAAGCGACTTCACAGAAAAAATCGAACGAGGGGACTTGGCAACACAGCCCATGTTGTGCTGCATCACCACTGTTAACAAGAAGCAGCTCAAAGCTGCTGGCCGAAATGTATTCATTTAGCTAGTAACTGACAAACGCACTGTGGGGTAATGGTAACTGAGTTACTTTATTTAAAGAGTTATTAATTAGAGACAAAAGTAACTGTGTTACAGTAACACTTTACTAGTAACGAGACAATGCAGTGTCCCATCAAAGTATCAGAGGACACATTTCTGCAGTCTTCAGGGTTAGCTAAGCAAATTTGGCCATTTGAGAAAAAAGAAAAGTTACTTCACTAATTATAAACTTTGGCACATTCTTACCCAGGTGAAGCTAGATTTACAAGCAGGCAGGTAAGTCAATCGATAAGTTTTTTCTTTTACCTCTGTTTTGCTTTAGTCAGCAGTTCCTGTAGTCAAACTGACGGGGCTCAGCTCTCTGCCAGCTGGGTTAATGTTGCTCAAGAAGCCCATGCTGACTTGCTGGCACACTGACAGTCTGGGGCAGACACGGCTCTGCCCTGCTTTGCCCCAGTCATTGGGATCAGGTCACTTTTGCAAGTGTCTCATTGAAAATGAGTTTTGCAGATTCTAAGGAGATCTTGCAAAACTGTAAAACTGGTAGCTGGGTGTGTTTGGATATTTATAGTTACCTGTTCATTGAATGAGGAAATAATTGCAGTCACACCCCATACAAAATTCATCCTGTTTTTTGTAGTTTTTTTTTTTTTTTGTTTGTTTTGTTTTGTTGTTCTTTTTTGTCAAAAACTCCAAAATATTTAATATTATTATTATTGTTCTATTGGGACAAGTGCAAATCTAGTGCTTGAAGTTGCATGTCTAAGATGTTGTGTGAGTTAATATATGTGGCAATAGTTTGTCTCACCCATGTAATGCCTTGGCTGGTTATGTGATGTCTTTTTGTTTAGAAACTGCTGGTGAGACCAGACTAAATTTTGCGAAATAGACAGTTTAAACCTCAAGAGCTTAATTAAGACATCTGCAGTCCCATGCAACAAGATTTAAGTATGAAGAGAGCTCAGTGGTGCCATGGGAGCCCCCCTTTCTGTCCCACTGGTACTGTAATTGCCTTAAACATGGCAAGCTTGTAACTGTGGCTTCCCACAGTTGCACAAAACAGTTTGAGTTTAACAAAAGTCTTTTTTTTTTTTTTTTTGCCTTCGTTCCTTTTTCATAGTAGATGTTGATCATATATGGAACATTTATCTTAAGCTATGCCTGGGAGAAGTAGTAAAGCTTGTGTAATGTAATGTTTGTGGTGTTCTGTATGTGTGTCTGTGTTTGTACAGATTTGGTGCAGATGAGCTCAAGAAAGAATTCCTTCTCCCGTCCATCATGGGGGACAAAGTGGCCTGTCTCGGGGTTAGCGAAGTCGGTGCGGGCTCTGATGTCTCAAGTAAGTCTTTTCTTCCACTGTTTTCTAACAAATCTCTGTCCTGTTATTTCCTCTTTTACAGTATATTGCTTTCCGTATGAGGCCAATCATAGTTATAAGATCTCAAAATTTCTCTGTATTAGTTCCTTTAGTTTAGGTAATCTACACTTTCTGCATTTTTTTTGTTCCAGCTGAAATCCTTAGTGCATGAATAGAAGGCTACCAGACTTCTTTTTCTTGGTTCCTACAATTAAATTACCCCAAGGCACTAGTTCAGACATGTGGATGACATTTGGGTCAAAATCCAAAATGAAGTGGAGGCCTCCACTAAACACATCAGCTCAGTAGGTAGCAGGTTGACATGGGAGGATGTGAAAGATGCACACGAACCACTGGAACTTTAACTGGCCATCATCAGAGCTGTTAACCAGTTGAGTAGAAAGACAGTCTGGAAAATACAACACAGCATCAATTGGAAAGGGGAAAAAAATAAGAGGTTAACAAATGTTCTCATTTCGTGTGTGAAGGAGTGTCTGCAAAACTGAGAATGATCTCCAAACATAACATCCCAGTGCCCTTAAAACTCATCACCCCACACAAAAGCTGTTTCATCCATAGGACAAAACACCCAAACACAAACTGAGCTGAGTTGTACTTTCAGCCCACTGCAGTGAAGAGTGAGCAGACCTTTATATAGGAGATACTAAACCACTTCACAAATGCAAGGCACAACACAAGAGAGCCAGCTCGTCAGGTTAAAGCTCAGTGGTCACCTACATCTCAAGCTGGAGAAACAGCATTAAGGATAGTAATGTGCACATTCTGGTCCAAGATGGTTGATTGTTAGTGAAATATAGTCGTCTATGTAAAATGGATAAAAAAAAATCTGTTTTAAACAGGAGAGGTAGCTTCAGGTATCACCCAGCACTTACAATGCGGATTTGATGCTCTCCCCATGCAGTTTTACAACCATTTCACCTTTAATCTTGTGATGAAAACATCTTACATGATTGTCAGGAAGGTAAAAGACACACATGAGACGGTGACTGAGATAATGCACAGGTGGATCAGTGACGTACGTGCGACCCTAACTCACAAAACATAAATGTCTGAGCGCAACAGCTTCCCACTAATTAGTCAAAAGTGAAGAAGTCTGTCATTTAAGAGCTAAAACATGATCAGAAACCAAGAAAAGAAGTAAGTATTACCTCTATTCCCACGTTTAGGATGACTATGGGATTACTGGATGACAGAATCTACACCAAAATTATTATACTGTGGTAATGCATAAACTTGACCTGCTCTAATTACTACCACCAAAAGTATTATGTGGTTGGCTCAGTTTGTGTCTTGTTTGTTTGTTAGAGGGCTTACTAAAACAGTAATGGAGTCATTTGATTAAAAACTTTACTAGGGATGAGGCATAACCTGACATAGAAGTGATTGGTGAAATAAAATGTGTTTTAATTAAGCACCCATAATTGTGATGCTTTATCTGTATATTTAAAGAAATGTTTTTATATAGCTTTCTGTCCTCAGTTTCATCTTTGTAACTCTGTGATCCAGGCATCAAGACCAAAGCCGTGAGGAAAGGGGATGAATATGTGATAAATGGAGGAAAGATGTGGACCACCAATGGTACACAGGCTGACTGGATGTGTCTCCTTGCCAACACCAGCGGCGGACCCCCACACAGGAACAAATCTCTTATCTGTTTGCCCATGAACCTGCCAGGTAGGTTCAGTCTGCTTGGTAATAATTTTCCTAAAGTTTTGCTAAAAATGATCTATTGAAGTGAATGTATACAATTCAAAACATCATATACATCAAGAAACAGTCTGCAAATATGAATTCTGCATGTTTTTGAGTTGTTATGAAATGAGATTTTTTTATTTTGTAAAAGTGTACTAGTGTAAAAATGTTCGTTCTTTTCGGACCCTTCCCACTGTAGGGGTGCATGTTGCCCGGAAGATTGATAAACTGGGTATGTGGTCATCAGACACAGCAGAAGTGTTTTTTGATGACGTTCACGTGCCTTGCAAGAACGTCATCGGCCAGGAAGGCATGGGCTTCACCTATCAGATGCTTCAGTTCCAGGAAGAGAGGCTCTGGGCAGTGGCTAATAGTGAGTGAACAGTACTTTCAAAAATTTAATCACTCCCTCTACCAAGGAAATATCCACTCATCAGATGTAAGCTCCTCAGTTGAGCTGTTTTTTAAACATCTGTTTCTCCACTCCGTTTATCTTCCTCTTTGGTTGATGGGAGTTAGGGTCTTATAGTTCAAGCTGTTAAATTTTGTGAAATTATTCTTTCCTTGGATTTTGATGAACAAGTATGACTCAGTGTTTCAGGGGATTACAGCCTGAGAAACCAAACTTCTTTTATTGAATCAGACTATCAAAATCAGGCTGTTCGGTACGATTAATGACATCTTGTACAATCTAAATTGTCAAAACTTTCAGATAACAAATGATGCATTAATTAAAGATGTACCCTGAATTACCTTTCATTCTTAATTTTTACTCCCCTAGTTGTGACCACAATGGATAACATCATCCAGGAGACCATTAAATATACACGCCAGAGGAAGATCTTCAAGCTACCTGTACTTTACCACCAGACGGTTCATTTCAGGTTGGCTGAGCTTCAGACGGAGGTTGAGCTGCTGCGCTCCCTTCTCTATCGGGCTACAGGTAAAGATGTTTGATAGAGATAAAAAGGTAGATATTAATGCCAGTTCTGTAGCATAAGCTAGGTCGTAATGACTGTATTCACTCATAATGCATTGTTGTGAAGAGTATCAAAACAAAGAGTTGAGACATTAAAAAAGCAGTTACTGTGGTTTATATAACCACCTGGTACTAGTGCCACCATAAACATGGTCTTAATTTAATTTTGGAAATAACATTTATTCTTAAATTATACAGTAAGGTGGATTTTATGACCAATCAGGATTCAAATCATTCTGTATTGAGAAAGCCGTCTTAACATGTTGCAAGAGCCACCAGGTTGTACCCTTAGCAGGAAGAACAGGCTGTTCTTTAACAACTGATGCTCTTTTCCTTTCTCTTTTTTGTGCTCTTCATCTTCTTTTTCCTCCATCCTGCTGCCTTTGACCCCAAAAAATCAATATCAGCACACCATCTTGATAGATGTGTGATTTTCTAAGTGCATCGCAAGGGCAGAAAAGTAATGAAGGTTGTAGGAGGAGCCGTTGGCAATGATGCACAGGGAAATCCTGTACATAAGTGATTTTGTCACCCATAGTGTGTAAAAGCGGCATAATGCAAGTTTTAATTATGAATATTATAAGTTTTCATGAATGCTGTTGTGCTCATCTGACAGATGTAAAATGCAGCAATGGGTTATAAAACAAAACCCGTCTGACAGAAAATACAGTTGAGCCTTTTGTCATATTTAATCAATATTTGTTTAAATAAATGTTTTGTCTTATGTCTCTTCACCGTGCAGTCTGATTCAAACACATTTACAATGTGCTTGATTATTGTTTTTATTTAAAAATCACAGAATTTTCATTTATAATTCTAAATAAAATAAATACCCAGCTGGTCTAACAGCCTGGCCTAATGAGGAGATAGAAGCCACTAATATTAAGACAAGAAAGGTCCTCAAAATGCATGGAGGGTTTCACCCCAAGTCCAGCACCCCATATCTGTATCCTAAGTGGAGAGGGTGAGGCTGGGAGGGCTAGTGGGTCAGAGCCACTATCCAAGACGAAGCAATTAAAATCTAGAACTGCATCAGGAAGATAGCCCCCAGTGAAAAATTGCTCAATTCCTCAGGCAGCTAAATATCTGGATGGAAGAAGAGGAATCATGGAAGCATAAACCCCTGCATGAGATGTACCCCTGACCGGCCCAGTGGCTAGAGAAGGCTGGTCTAAAAGACAGCGCAGAGGTACTGATGCATGGCTGGACAAGAACAGGAACTGAGCACAGGAGTAAGAGGCCAGGGTCTACCGCACCAGGCAGGACCCTAAATCCAGGCTGTGCAAAGATCCCTCTGAGACAGTCCAGCATATAGTAACAGTAAGATGCAGGCAGTTGTAGATTCATATGTTTTTATTCACTTTGGTGAATCAGTTCTTTTTTTTCAATTTCTGATAAATTCTTGTATTTTGATGTGCTGTAGTGTAGAGAAATTTATCCCTAGTGAATGCATGTAGCTGTCCTTATGACCCATAAAACCACAGATAAGACTGAGGCACAGCTGACTCAGCTCTGCGAGAATGTGAACTTAAAACTAGCAGTGATTAATGTCTCCCTGTAAAATAGTGTGTGAAGCCGGACATGAAGCCAACTGCAGAGCATCATAGTAACTTGTTAATGTTACTGAAAGATATGGTGCAGAGCTTTTTCAGAAGTCATCGGTTCTCATTATAGGAATGTGTGGGTGCATCCAGCAGGCGGGAATCCAAGATCTTGAAATATTCTTGCTCTGTAAATAACCTCTCCATGGGCTTGCAGCTTGAATGAATAAGTCTATGGTAGCTTGTAACAGATCAAGTCCAGTGTGCCCATAAATCAAAACATTTGCATTTATTTGGTGCAGGTAGATAAGCATGCACCAAGCCACAAGAACGCTGCAGCAGGAAATGCCATGTAGCACACATGTCCTTCTAGAAGAGTACCCACCAATGCACAAAGCCTTGAATGGGTGAACAGCGAATCAGAGCCAGGCAATTGTAACTCTTAAGCTAAACTTGAATTTGTTTCCTCCCCTTTGTTGCTTTAATAAACCCCCTCTACTTCTTATTTTTCTATTTCCTGCAGCACTGTACATTAAAGGCAACGATGTCACCAAGCTGGCATCTATGGGCAAATTGAAGGGGGGGCGCCTGGCCAGAGAGCTGAGCGACAGCTGTCTCCAGTTCTGGGGAGGGATGGGCTTCACCAGTGATGTGCCAGTTAGCAGATTTTACAGGTAATGCTACAAGAGTAACAAAAGCACTATTATAGTTTATTCACTTACGATTTGGATTTAATCTACCTTTCTTATTTTGATATGTCTAAATATTTAGTTATACGATCCTACGCTGTAAAAATAAGATTTGAACTGGTCACAAGTTATCTGTATGTGTAAATAAAGTGCTACATATTACATGGGGCTGTGTGTGTAAATTAAATATGAAGCCTTCAGCCTCTGATTTTCTGCTCCAGTGCAGTCTACTTGTCTCATTCTTAGAAACATATCCAATCTGACCACAAAGCTGACAATCACTAGCACACCAACTATTGGGAAGAAACAATGCAGCTATCTAGGGGTGTCATTTCCATGGTAACAGAGCATCCTCTCTAGTGATGAGAAAAAATTTTACTATTTGTGACCCCCCAAAAAACGCTTGAATAACTAGATGCTGCCTTACTAAAACCTTTTGAAACTTTTTCTGCAGGGATTCCAGATTAATGTCGATCGGGGCGGGAGCTGATGAAGTGATGCTGGGAATAATCTGCAAGTATATGGATACAATACCCAAGAAGTGATGCCACAACTGTCCTGATTGTGTACAAATTATTAAAACAGGAGGAAATAAAATAATAACCTAAGTGCAATTCTGACATTTTGATCTTAGCAAAGTAGGATGTTTTTAAATGTAATTTATTGTATTTTTTTAAGAACTGATTCTGAATGTTGTCATAAGTGCTTAAGAACTTAAAAAAATTAAGCTATTTTTGTTCTTGCCTTCTTTAGATAATTTAGTTGGTGATCGTACTTAAGACTTACCCTATTTTTTTTAGAATAAAGCAAAATAATGGACATAAAATTGTCTTTGGGTCACTAATTTTACAAAAACATGTAAAAGACTTTAGGGACATACAATACGTGCAAATGGAATACTTTACACTAGCAAATTTACAGCATAAAATCTTTATTTACATTGACAATATTTTTACAAAGTTGAAAGGTGAACATCAGATAACGTGATATACCTGTTCATCCCTGAACACACACGCACTAGATCGAGGAGTCAGGCTATAATTCTTACACTTTAATATGACAGCTGTATGACAGCTATCCAACAGCTGTTGACCATTCAAACTTTATAATGCTGCATTAGAATTCTTGACACACTAGTATCTCATAGTGTTGTTACAAGTTAAATTCTATGTTCTAGCTTCTCAAATCAAGATAGATTAGCCTGTTATGAAGCACATACAAATAAAGATTGCTTCAGGTACACAAGCAGTATACAGAATTCTCTTACTGGTTAATCATTTGAGACCGTCTCCGCATTATTAAACCAGTTTCACATATTAGGAGTCCTTTCACAACTCAAATTGGCATCCATTTTTTAACTGCTCAGACACTTGAGTGTGTAGAGCTCAGTCATTAAAATAAAAAAAAAATTCCCTGCTTTACATCATCTAGTTTAAAGACGTACCGAGACTGGGAATGAAGATGTGGCACTAGAGGGCCAAGTCCAACAGGATGTTGTTATCACCTCAATTTGATGAACCAGTACAGGACAAAGAAGACAAAAAAACAGAAGAGCAGCATGTAGCACAGTAGTTTGGTCTGACTGCCTCTGGACAGCTGCTTAACTCTGCCAATGGTGGCACCAAGCAGTCCCCCTGTTGAGTCAAAATCTGTGTCCTGTAGTGAAAGAGATTTGACAGTCTAAAGTCTCAACAGGTAGACCACAAACAACATTAAAGTCTATGAAGATATTTCCACTTTGTAGTGGTACTGACCTACTGTACAACTCAATTCATTCATCAATTCATTATGTTTTATCAAACTACAAGTGGCTGATAAAGCCTAAATATTCATATTTTATTCTGTAAACGTTAAATGAAATTAGAAACTCACCATGTCATCCAGCATTTTGTTCTGATATTTGACTTCCGTTCCAATGTCAATGGACAACTGTGAATATCAAGTGTCAATATATAGCCAACACCATCTAGGACATTTTATCTATATGGAAAATACGCCAAAAGGTGATATATTCTATAAAAGATGTAATCAACTAAAATGTCCATCTCCTCTTTATCATTTTGTAAACATTGTCATCGGTTGTTACTTACACTTTTCAAAGCGTTGACTTTAGCTCTAAGTCCCTCCTGTAGATGTTCATTTTCCTCCTCATGCACGCTGTATCCACTTGCTACATAATGTCCAGAGCCTCCTTCACCTGTATGAGAGGACCATTAATATGCTGCAAGTTTTTCTCGTAATACTCTAGTCTTGATATGTAACGGTATAGATTCGAGCGTGGACTCCAAACATCGAATATTTAATCACAGGTTGTCAAAACATTAGCTAACATTAGTCAGCTAACTAGCAAACAAGCTAAAAATGAACTGATAAATCACAGGAGTTTGTTTTTTTACCCAGTCCGGTGCGTCTCATCTTGTCTCACTGAAGCGAACGCTGTCTAATATATATGAAAACAATAACAACCGAACAAGCTGATGGCTAAAGTTAGGAGTAACCCGCCCGGTAAGGAAGCAATTATAGTCGCAGAAGGAAACGCCACGTCATCATACGGTGGCCGAAGAGGACAATTGTTTACTGGCAAGAGAAAAAAAAGACGAATTTTCTGCGAATGAGGGTACAACAAATATAAATATCAGGAATTATGGGTCAGCATTACAAACCAGTGTGTTAGCAATATAGCTTTAGCTAGCTGAGTTGCATTATATGGCAACTTAGGCACCAAGATGAGAGATCAACACTAATATAATAATAATAATAATAATAATAATAATAATAATAATAATAATAATAATAATAATAATAATAATGGAAGAGCCTTAGTGTAATTTGGAAAGTTTAATATCTACGCTGCTGTTTGACGTTTTAGCATTATCACGATATACAAACAGAAGAAAATATTTCAAACTGAGATTGATTACTCTAGTTTTTCATGATTACCCAAAGACTGCTAACTTTAACTTTTGTTTAAATGAGCATCATTTATATACCCCCCACCCACCCGCAAAAAAAAAAAAGGAAAAAAAAACAGTGCAGCTTGTCAAGCTCACCAAATTGCACCAAAAGATGTCATGTTCATATTCACAACCACCTTATAAAATCCTTTCATTAAACTGGGCTTGTTAAAATCACAATTAAAACCCTTTAATATCCAGTTTAGCTGCTAGTTAAAATATTTACCTTTAACTGGCTACAAAAAGCAAAAACAAAAGGGCGTGAGTCTGTGGGAGCAAAAGGCAGAGGTATTCTAAAGCCCTAAATGTTTGTCCAGAAGATGTGGCACTAATGTGTACCCTGCTTCCTTGCCTTTTTTCTCTAAATAATTTACAAAGTGAACATATTAAATTTGTTAGAAAATATGTAAAACTATGGTCACTCAGGCCATAAATGTGTTAAGACCCTTTTTATTTATCAGAAAAGAACCTGCTACCATCAAGATAGAATTACAGTATTTCTATTCTGGCTGGATGTAAGGAGGTCATATTCTCAGGACAATTAATGTTGTGTAACCTTGACTTTTCAGTCTTTTTACCAATTTATACTGTGAACTTGAATTCACAAAACATTGATCTACATTTGATTGCTCTTGCTTTATTCTTCGATTTATGGATCTGGTCTTGCACTATTTACTAATTGTTTATAGACGCTTTGGAATAATTGCCTGTGCTAAACAAAAGGAAACACTAATCACCCTGGGGAAAAAAGTAAAATACAATGTACAATGTTTTTGCCAGTGATAAAAGGAACATTTCATGAGTTGCCCTCATTTAACGCGTGTTATTTAACTAATCATTTGTATTTTAATCAGCTGATACAACCTTTTTACACGTACAAACTCCATAGACTTTCACCTACAATTACACTTGACTTCAAATTTTCTACTGTTTATATTAGTGTTAGTGGGCTTGAACAGATGCTTAAATTTATACTTTTTTGTACTAAATTGGTTTTAACCAAATTATGACTTCAAGAAACAAAATCTAAGCTAATGAACAAATGAATGTGTGTAAGAGCCAGACTGAGTCCTCCTCACACTCTGCAGAAATTCTTTGTTTGTTATATGTAAGAAAATCTACTTTATAGCAGATCTGCCAAAACACTGCTTTCTGGTTTCCTTCCACATGATCTAATATTAACTGGTGGTTCTAAATTGACTGTGACCCCACCTTTCACTCGCTGACTGCTGAAATAGGCTCCAGTTCCGTGATCATTAACAGGATAAAGCAATTATAGAAAATGGATGGATGGATGCTTGCATTGCATCCCCTAGAAAATCTTTCCCCATAGGCAGCAAAAGCAGATTAATGCATGCAAACTAACTAATGATGCTGTTAAGACAATATCACTGATTATATTGATTTAGACCATTGGAAATAACAAAAAATCTATTTGTGTCTCCCCCAATTTTTTCTGGAGTTATTGGTCAAGTGTCTAATACAGGGATTTGCCTTGGAAATCACTGCAGAAATATGAATGAGAAAGTGACAAAGTCACTAACAAAGACAAACTGCAATGATCAGTGAACTCATCACCATCCATCTTCATTGTCTATGCCTCATATGCATTCTGAACTAACATTTATCTATCTACGGCATAAGTAGGGATTGAGAGTTAATCATCTTATGGAGCAACAGCAAACACGGTGCTACCCCATCCAATTAAAATGAAATTCTGATTACTGACAGCTTTTCTCTTTAGCGGTCGTGAGTTTTGTTTTAATTACCATGTCGATGAGTCAAAACGTCATTTTGAGGCTATTCATATCTAAATCAGACTAAATTTGAGCAAACTTTTATTGTTATTTTTATGCGCATATCTATATCTGTCTGGGTATTCTGAATTTATTTGGCAGCCTGGGGAAAAAATTTAAATATCTAATATTTTTACCCCAAATAAAAGCAGAAAAGAAACCAAAAACCACACCAGTTCTTTGCATCTTACACCCATCTTTGAAGAAATACAGGTCTCAAAGTGATAAACATCTGTGGGTTAATCTCACTTCAGTAGCAGAACACATGATTATAAGGAGAAGATTGCTATGATGTCCTTTTAGATGCAGACAGATTATTCCCTTTGAGCATTTTGAAACGCGATCACCATAAAATAGAAACAAATATTCTTTGGGGGGTTCAACACAAGGGTGTGCTGGCAGATTCATCTCCATTGTATAAGACCAAAAAGAGTCTCTCAATATTTCCAAAATCCTAGAAGTGTTGTTTAGCAGTGATTAGCTTTTCTTATCCCCTCATACATCATCCCTTACCTAGCCTTGTGCCAATACTGCAAGAGACAACAAATCTGATTTGAGAGATTAAAATGACTTTCATGATGTTAATTTTTTCCCATCCAATATCGTATAAGTATACGGATTTAAGCTCCAATATACACTGATGCATCTCTCTGCCCCAGCTCTCGTCTCTTTATGTCTCAAGATGAGACTGCTGTTTGCATGACCTTGATATGAGGGGCAAAGAAACAGAAGATATCGATTGGAAAGTGTTAGTGCATCTTAGCTGTCTTTGCAGACAGTGAGGACAGTATTTATTGAAAAAGTCTTTGAAGTGGAGAAAGGCATTATGCCGTTTGAGACTTGGTATGAATCCTTACTGAAATATGTGCAACCGGGACAGTGATAAAGCTGTGATTAAAGGTCTCGTATTATGCAAAAATCCCTTTCTAAACATTTTCTAAAAGTGTATGAGGCCCAAAAATGAGAAAATTCTGTCACCTCTCTCACTTCCTTGCTCCACTTTTTAGTGAATGTGTGCTCAAACGGATGAGTCTGAGATCTTTCCTTTTGTGACCTCACAAAGAAAAAAAAACCCCACTGTCCCTGGTAGTGGATTGTGTCAATGACCTGCCCCCTAGCTAGCTGAGCCTGCCCTCTAAAAGTACCGAGCGGGCGCCAGCAAAAGCCGGATCATCTCCCAGAGAGCGGTGTGGACATGAACATTTAAAGGTTCAGACACAGAAACAGCCCGTTCTCTGTAGAGTTCACTAGAGCTACATTTGGATTGGCAGAAATTAAGGACCAAGGCTGAATTTGGGGTAATACACTTTGAAAACAATGTTGTTGGACCTCTGAAACCCATATGAAATTGTTAAAAAAAATGTATAATATCGGACCTTTAACACTTGCACTCGCCAAGTCTGTTCACATACAGACTGTATCCCATAAGATATTCAATATATGTTTCTATTTTACTCATAAAAGTAATGAAAATTAAATTTGAACACACACGTTTGTTCTGCTGTAACGGCATGCATATTTTACAACTTAACAGTCCATATTTCATTAAACATACACATCTCAGAGACAGTAACCACAATGTGACTATAATTAAATAGTTTTAACTTTGGTCAATTTATTTAGTATCTGTCCTGCATGTGCATGACAAAACTTGAAGCATTCTTAAATCTGTTTACTGCATATGAAGTTAATTGAAACAGGAGGGTGCAGCTAGATTGACTGTACAGATGAAAAAGAAACACCATAGCATATTGCATATTTAAAGTATAATATTGACAATTTGATAGTTTATGGTGTGCTATCTGGACTATTTCTTCATTGAGGAATTGCAAGCTGCACTTTTCTAAGCTTCTACTTTACATCAATAAATTATTCCAGAGCATAAAGGAAAAAATCCTTACCATGTAGAAATGAGCAATTATGCACTGCTGCGTATAATATTAGGGAAATAATTCATGCAATGTCTCCATAAGTCATTGCTGACTACAAGAGATCAGCTGAGTTTTGAGCTATTTTCTGAGACATGACCATAATTAGCTAAAAATGAGAATTGCTAATCTATATCTGTGCTGAACCTCTGCTGATGAACAACATTTCACTCACTCTGATTAGCATGATTTCTCTAGTGTGCAAATGAATGAGTCAGATGACAGAGCAGGAGAAATGTAGAAGAAAACATGCCAAAGGTAAGCTCAAAAGGACGCCATAAAGCTTCTTAGTGATGGCCTCAAAAGTGGAAAAGAAGATTTCCATATAATGATATTTTCAACAGTTAAAGGGACTCTGCTGATTTTTAGCTGTGGCTTGTTCATCTTTGACTTGTAAATGTTTTAAATTAGATTCTATTAATAAATGCGGATGCTTTAAGGTGTGGTTGAAATAGTTGTATTCATCAGTTGTCTAAAAGTGCTTTTAGGATGTAAATTCAAGATTCAAAATTGTTATTCAAGAACAGGTTTAACATGAGGGACCAAAATTATGATCCACAGGATCAGCAGTTAAAAAGAAAACTGCAAACACAAGACAACAAATTTGAAAGAAGGAATAGAAGCAAAATAGTTAAAGAAAAAAGAAGTATTGTAATCTCAACAGATTATTGTCAGGTGGTAGGCAAGATATTGCTCATAATGATAATGCAGCTTGCACATAGCGGTATGCTATTAGCATTATTGCACATTATCCTGATAATCAACAGAACACAACTGTTCTGTTGATTGTCCTAGTTGTGATTTAAGTTGAACAGTCTTACAGCATAAGGGTAACAACTGCTTTTGAGACTGCTGGTGCTGGCTCTGAAGCTGCACAGCTTCCTGCCCAATGGGTGGGGAGAGATGAACTCCTGTTGCTGTGAATGCTACACACTATGACTAGGCTGCTGCTGGTGATCCTCTGTGCAGATTTCACCACTCTCTGCATGCATTTCTGTCTGCAGCTGAGCAGTTGCTATACCACACAGTGATATAGGAGATCAGGACAGCATTCTGGTAAAAAGCTGTCAGGGCTGGCCTGTTCACCCCTGCCCTGATGCTCAGGATGTTTTACTGGCAGGGTAATGTTGCAAAATATTGAACAAAATAGTTAGCATTACAATCATTTTCTTGGTTATAACACAAACTTTTACCACGTTTCATAAAAAGAAGTTACAGTATATAAAATGATAATGCACTGAGGGCTCCGTGAATGTTTCGTTGAAGTTACAGCTTCTTATGACCGCCCCAAGATAATTTTGTAAAGCTTCAGGAAAAATGTTTTGTTAATATTCTGTACAAGACCTCTAAAAGTTTTGCTGTAATAGTGTTTCAAGAATCTCACGGGAGAATTTGCTACTATCTACACAAAATCATCTTTAGAGAATAATCCTGGAACAAAGTTCCGGTAATGATATTACAACATTACCCTCTGAAAATATTCAGAGAACTTAAAGGATTCCTAAAGATCCTTGAACATCTTTATCAAATATAACTTTCAAGGAACTTTTAAAAAGTTATTTAAAAAATATGCTTCAGAAAACATTCTAAAAGTGGTCATTAAAGGTATGCAAAATCCATTTGCAACTGCATGATGTTAAAGCTTTTTTTATTTTATTTGGATACGAGTCAAAAGTTGCATAAGTTGGTCTCTTCATAACATGTAAATTAAAAAGGGCTTTGTGCCTATATTTGCTACCAAGTGGTTGATTCTAAATGGCCTTTGTAGCATTCAGATAAAGATTCACTTATAAATAAAATTAAATAATGACAGTTTATTTAGTTTTGTCAGTGCAATCAATACAAAGTTGCTCTGAGTGATCATCTTTTTGCTCTAAATAAACCTTTCTCCGCAGATAGATGTGGTCAGTGTCTTTTAATTTACACCTAGACCATTAGACGACTCTGGAAGTAATGTCTTTCAAGATGGAAATGCTTCCACCCATTCCCACAAAGGTTTACTGAATCATTTGCTGTGGTCTTTACACACAGTCACCAGATCTCAATTAAAGTGAACACCTACTGGAGATTTTGGAACAACTTGTTCCATTGCACGCTCCACCATCATAACCAAAACCCAAAGAAAAGAGTAAATTCAGCACTCTACCCACAGAGGCTGGAGAATAAATCTTAAGAAATTTTGTGTTGTTGAAATGACACTACAAGGTGTCCTAGCTGAAAGACACAGTTATCACTTTCACTCACCGTTACTCACTGACTAACTTTTTTGCTGACTACCAAAAGCCTAAAAAATGTGATGAAATCTGTTTAATGAGCACATGAAGCACAATGTTCTGCCGCATCCTAAATGTCAGATTGGTTATCTTTGAACAAAAAGAAGATGGAAAACTTAGAGAAGCTATCTTTTTACATCTGTCATCATATCGGTGATTACACAGCTTTCTGTTAATTCCTCTATTAACCTTGAATATAAATGACCTGATCCAGAGGTGTAAATAGAGTATGTGTTATTTGTGTGCATATATGCATAAGGGTCGTCCTTTATTAAACCATTATTATTCTGTTTTTATCACAGTTAGAATAACACCAACTACTTACTATGCAAATAAAACAGAAGTGAAACGGAAATTTAATGGTGTAAGAGATAAGATGAAAAGGGGAATGAGGGGTCAGGCAGTTTCTCTGAGTCAGCTATCTAAGGCTTATTTTTAGCCTTGTGGCTCTCTGATGCTGCTGACTTCTTTCCTGCCTCATATGTTTGTGAGGCATGTTTGTGTGTGACTGTGTGTCTATGTCTACAATCTACTGATTCCCCTGAATCCTGCAGAAATTAAGTTAAGAAAAGCTTGGATGAAGCATTTCTTTTTATATTGTAAAAAAATGTAGCCTTGACCACTGGTTGACACCAAAGCTGATTGTCTTGTCCAAGGCGAATCAACACTATTTATGACCGAACAGCAGTATTGATTTACTATTACACTGCTATCCCTAGCTTTAGCCTGATTATGACTGTTCAGTTCCCTCTCGCTGGTGACTTTTTCATCAATAAATGCCAAATGACTTCCTTCTTATGTAATTCCCAAAAGCCTTTAATTTAGCTGATCTGCAACAACAGCACAAGGCTTATAAATGTAAATGTCTTGAGCTGAAAATAACTGCTCGGATTATATCAAATTAAAGCTGTCTAGTTCATTAACTGTAAAGTCAAGAATGTTAAGTTACAAAATTCATGGGAAAGAAATCTGAAATGCACTGCTGGATGAAAGTAATTGTGTGCGAGTGGTGTTAATGTTTTCTTTTCCATGTCTAGTACGCTTGCTTCTGAAAACTATGAATGTGCTGTATTAGCTGTAAATGTAATTCTAAAGAGTCATAATGCAGGTTTCAGCACATAATTTAATCTTCTGTAGTGGAACTGCATTAAATCACATTGCCCTGTTTAAGTAAATGAAAATAGTAAATAATGAAGTAGAAGTCATTAGTTAAAGCTGTTAAAGGACATTTAAAGCTGCAGATGAAAAACTTTATGTTGTAACAACACCTTTAAAGATGACATGATGAAGATGTTATTGTCATTTTTATAAGTATACAATATCATAATAAAAGTATGATGAACACTAGTAGGAGGGGCCCCCTGTGAAATTTTGCTTGGGGCCCCCAGAGACCCAAGAATTGCCTCTGGTCTTATCTATTGCTCTGTCACTATTACACTGTCTTTTCCTCACCCCAATAATGTTCTGATGGGTTTCTTTGCCGGATCAACCATGATCCATGTTTGAAACAGCCATTGTGTTGATTTCTAGTTGTTGTCACACAGTGCTATGAAGTAAAACGCAGCTGTCATGTGATAATTTGGGCTGGAACACACAGTTTGTTTGGAAACTTAGGTGATGTTGCTTTAAAGGTGAAGCCTGTGAGGTGATTTTGACAGTGTTAATACTAAAAACATCACATATGTATTGTACACTTGTATTTCATTCTGCACCTTGCTGTATTGTTTTTATGTTTTGTGTAAAGCACTTTGAATTGTTTTGTACATGAAATGTGCTACACAAATAAATTTGCCTTGCCATATGTGATGATTCCCCACAGAGAAAGTAAAGCATGGCAGAACATTTTAAATGTTTATTTATTTATTTTTACACAGTCCACAGGACAATGGTGTTTGACATGTTTCAGCCAGTACCTCAACGCCCCTCGTCTGCATACACAAGTACTCTGATCCAATTAAAAGACCAGGTTAAACTCTTACTGAACCTGTAATCAATGTATGTATGCATGTAAAAGTGCTAATTCATAGTTGTACCCCATTCATATTAGGGCAAAAACGTATATATCCACTAAATTTATTATACTATAATCAGTTGTTACCATGTGTGCAGCTCAATCTAATCTCAGTCAGTGTTGTAGCAGCAGTGCTGTCTCTCACTATACTTTTGTGCCAAACACACAGACAGACACTAGAGCACGGTAAATTGTGGTTACTATGGTAATGAGTGAACTGTATGTTGCAGTGAACTTTTTTCTGAATGCCAAATAATGGCTTTTTGGCGAGTATACGTATGCAAAATCACGAATGCAATTGTCTTAATGCTGAAAATAATGTCTAATATTTTTTTTGTATATATGCATATAGAATCTTTTGCTGCCTTAAACTTACTTTTTATATGCTGTTCTTGATTCATTATTTTTATAGCACCCTCAGTGTGATTAATGTGAGCTCTTGTGTTACCTATAAGAGGTAACATGAGGAAGACTATGGGAATTTTGGTAGTTATACCTCAGATTTATGCCCCTGTGAAAAAGAAGTTTCCTCTACAGAGCTTTTTGAAACATATTTTTGTTCGATTCAGTGGATTTTCATGTGGTGCCAGTAATTAAACAAAGATGCTTGATGTCAGCATCTTTGTTATTGTTGGATGATCTCAATTAAAAGATATCAATAATGTTGAGGCACTGTAATGAATAATAGTCAATTGAATGAATTCAAATTAAGCAATTAAAAGAAGCATTCATAATTTATCTGTTTATTGGAAATGTTTTATTATATTATTGGAATGTCACCATTCAAGTGAAATGAACAGGTTGTGCAACATCAGCTCTAGATAAACTGACACAGAGGCCAGCATTTAAAAAATTTGGCCTCTGTGTCCACAGTGTTCAGCAAACTATTTCTCTTTCGTATCACCTAATGAGTCTGCATCCTAAGTATGACTGATTATCATCAGCTGCCTTTATTTTAACCAGATACTTCACTGGATACATCTTGTCATCAGCCATACAAATGTAATGAGTAAAATTATAGCTGTTGCAAGTGTTTTACCTCAAGAGATGATGTAACAGAATGCAACTGAAGGCCCATTTATGCTCCCTTACTTACGTAATAGGTATGTCTGTTACTCCACACCTGCTGGAAATTATCCGTCTTTATAGCAATCAAGCTGAAATGAAATATTATTATACAGGTTTTCAGTCCGATGCTAATTTTTCAGATGCAGGGCTGAAAAGTGCTTCTTCATTACAACTACTTGAGATTCCTAGAAAGGCTGAAGGAAACAAACAAAACAAATGCATGGACAAAATATTTGCAGATAATTATATGACTTACGACTTATTGTTTATAAATAAAGGAATCAGCCTTATATTGTGTCCTAGTAACTGTTGTTCATAGTTCATTGGGCTCCTTTAATGTCCAGAGCTGGATGTAAATGTTTGTACATTTTTTATGCTGTTTAATCTGCCAGTGATCTACAACATTTAATATGTTATTACAGCAGTGTAACATGCAATTTCCTGAGATTGTATACTATCTATTTAAGCTGTTTCATCCTGGAGGATAATGCACTTGCTTACTAACGCTAAAATAGTAATTTGGAGACATAATAGAATACGAATGATTAATTAACCTAAAATGAAAGATGATCAAGACCAAGACCATGAAAATATAGAACATTGGTTTAATTTAGGAGCAGGATTATTTTACTCATTTATATTCTGTAACTAGCTGTAATCTTGTGGTTTGATTTTAACCATCTTGCTAAGCATTACCTAACTACATTTTTTCTTGTTCTCCTGATTCGAACAAGCACTCGTCTCAGGAAGTTTGCACATACTGCTTCTAATATTCAAATAGTGTAATTTGTTTCCAATAATTAATTTGGTCCACTGCTTCAAGCTGAGAGAGAGATACTCTAGAATTGTATATTTATTATTTGAAAGGGGTGCTTATATAAGCCAGACAAGTAATTGTATTACAACAGAGATAGGTTTTATTTAAAAAGAAAAAGAAAGAATAAGAAGACAGAGACAGCAGAAAATTTAATAATAATATGAACTGGAACATTTTGTTGACAAATGCTTGCTTTGGTACAAACATACATGCATGCAGAGATTTGTGTTTCTCAAGGGTTCAAAGTATTTGCTGCTATTTAACTCTTGGATTTTCTTAAAGTCATGAACCACATTTGTCTCTGCAATTCTTTTTTTTTTCTTCTTTATATTATTTTTTATTTGGGGTCTTTTAAGCATCTGCAGTTCTCCAGCTGCTTTTATTTTTCATAAGAAAACTAGTTCTTAAAATATGACTTTAATAACTGGCTGCATCGTAATACTTTCTCCCACTGTGAATGTGGCCTAATTTATGCTCTGCCTTTGTGATGCTGTGCAAAATGCATTTATTTTCCCATTTTGTTTCTTTTACTGCACCCACATATTTCAGTTGGAACCACGACAGAAAGCACAGTCAGTAACTCACAGCTGCATGGCAACAGAGGGGCATCCATAATGTCAATGGGCTTGCTCTGGCTGTAGGATCGCACGAGGTGTTTATACAGCTACATGTAGCTACTTGTCTCGTTTCATTGAGCCTCATAGCTTAACTTGACATGTTTACAAAATCCC
>JBAMHW010000019.1:11952117-11964525 GCA_037177495.1 Rhadinocentrus ornatus
ATAAGCAGGATAAACTATGCAAAACCACAATTGTAACCAAAGTAAACATTACAACTTGACTCTAAGGCTTTTTTCACGTCAGTGTAATTTCACTTTCTCAAAGACTAGTTGCTCTGTTTTTTTGGGGGGTTTTTTTGCATAAAGCACCAATAAATGTTCGGATTGTTGTTAAAGATAACAACAATCCAATCACTGTAGTAAAAAGATTAAATTCTGGTGGCTGTCAGGAAGACAAGGTGGCCTTTCTGCAAGGCTGTTTCTCTGTCTGTTAATTAAACAAACCCACCAAGCTGCCTATTATCCAGCACTTCAACTCAAATCTTCAGAGCCCCAAAAACCCTTTATTCCTCTTCAAGGGCACATTTTGGTCAACTGAGTCAATTATCATATGCATAATTTTCTATGTGTCCTGGTAGCCCATCTGTCTTTAGACCACTGATCTGTGCCGGTCTTCTCCCTTGAGCTTGTCTAAGAAGTTCTGACACTTTTAAAAACTAATCTTTATGTATGGCTGCTGTTGTGAGCATCTGACTGCATTTGAAATTCTAATGTATGCAGATCAAACTTCCCTTTCCTCGTCAAGTCTCCTGGTGACTCTCAATGACTGAACGAGACCTTTAGTAAATAAAGTTTGGCAGAGAGAGGGGAAGCAAAGAAGGCAAAGTCTCTCTCATCACTATAGACTCAGGAGAGGATCTCTTTAAGAGAAGTAAATCAGAAATGGATTAGATGTGACAAGGTTCACTTTGGTTTCAGAAGGTATTTAACCACATTTGTCATCTTTTTGTACACTACCTGGCCAAAAGAAAGTCGCCACCAAAAGAAGGTTACATTTCTTTAGGTTCTGCATCTCCCTAGATCTTTTCTGTGCTTGATGCATGCCAATGAGTTGACCCTTCTTAAACCAATTGACATCTTTTCCATGACCACAGGATGTGTCTTTCAACATGGTTTAAGATGAGAAGCTACATATTGCATCAGTTGAGGATAAATAACATATCTAGATAAAGTATAATTGCCCATGCAGTAATTATCCAATAGGAGGCTTGTATCCATTTGTTTAGTTATTTCCAGGTGGTGACTTCAGTATTAGTCTCAATAAAGGCCATGCCTCTCTTTCTGTATTAGCAGTATTATAGGGAGTCCAAAAAAAGCAGCAGGGGCTGAAAATTTCTTGGAGGTTATTGGATGAAGCTGCACTATAATGTTGCAACTAATAAAAAAAATGCATAGAAATTTTAATACCTTCCAAAAGAAACCCACTGAGGCATTGCTCTGGTAACAATGCCATTAAAATAGTGTCAGTCAATGTCATGCTATTATAATGGGAACCAGAGATGAAAGAGTGAGACAGTAGGAAAAGATTAACATAGCAGTAAGGAATAGAGAGGTGCAGTGAGAATGATGCATTTCTTAATGCAAAACATCTCAAAGGGTAAAACTTTATATTATTTCCTAATTTTCACATACAGAAACACTAAAACCATTTCAAGTTTGAGCTTATTCATGTTTTGAGCTTAGCTACCATAACTTACATATACTTACATATACTGTAGCTGCAGGTTTGGGTAATAGGTTTGGAGTTCTCAATTGCATTAATCAGAACAGGTTTATTTAGTCATAGTTTTGACTCAAAAAATCTAAAGACTTTGGAGTTTCTACAGTGAAAAAATTAACAGAGGATAGTCAAAGTGTATGGCTAGCTGTGTTTGTCATGCATTTTGTGGTATGGATATTGGATTATGCCTTAAACCATATCTAAAAGTAAGAAAGTACAAATACATGACAAAACAGAAGTCCCTCCAAATATCTACAAGTGCTGTTTTCAAGAGAGATCGTGTGTAATAAAGAGGAGCTGAACCTGCCAATGGGAGCACAGTAGCACTGTGAGAGGCTGCACGGCTGTGTTGACCGTATTTATACTTAATTTGTGCAAATATATCAACTGAAACAAGAAAGAAATAACTAAAACATATTGTTTTATGTAGTCTGTGCAGTAGATCATGGTCATTTAAAGGCTCCATGGAGAGCATCTGTATGTGGACAAGTGAAGAAATCTTTGACATGCACTATATTATTGCTGCCGTTATTTAGAATCAAGTCCAAATAGGAGTCCTGCTTCATTGCTTTGTAAGCAATTAACATCCATCTAACGTTCTCATCCTTGCCCCCAGGTATGTTGTATGGTGTTATGTCAGTAACCCAAAAGGGTCACACCAAGCACTCGACTTGAAAAGGGCTTTTGCATTTAGCATTTAGTGTTGTTTCTTCTTAGTAAGAAGAGGGTGAGGTGGAAGTATGAAGTTGTATTACTCAGATGTGCCAACACATACATAATGTACATAATGTACCTTTAAGTGATCAATGTCAAACTGCTTTTAAGTTGACATAGCCTATTTCTTGGTGCTCTGTCTGTCATTCCATATCTATTCTGCATGTTAGCCAGGTCACCGTGCCCAGAAAAGTTTATTTATCTGGTGGAGTAGTTACTAAGAGCACTTTAACTTTGCAGAGAAATATTTGGAAGTAGCTTTTAGTGGCAACATGAACTGGAATGTATCCATTAAGGCAGCCAGAGACAAAACAGAAATGAACGATGCATCTTGACACAGAATGTAACCATTAATGGAAATATCAGTGGCATGATGAGCGGACAGGTCAGGCTGTCTTGATGTAGTTATTCTGTTCCAAACAAGATCCAGATAACAGTGAAGTTAATGGGTTGATCCATCGTAGCTTATATAAGGTTAAATGGTTAGTGGGAATGATCAATTTGCACAACAGCCTGTAATTATATTCTTCTGAGAGATTGTTTTGATATGCATAATACATCCCAGGTCATTTGGGTTGAAAATAGAGGCACAAAATTAACTAAGCTCTCCTGGCAGAGATTTTTCATGCATTTTACAGCCCAGACACAATCACGTACAAGTGGATATTTAGAATCATTAAAGTAAGTAAACACAGATTATAATGAAATCACAACAGCTTTGATGGTAAATAAGTTAAATTCTAATACTGAAGCTTTTCTGCTGTTGAAAGCACTTAGTCTAGTTTTCACTCAGAAACCATATAAATTATGAATTGGGTGATTCTAGGTGTAACTACAACATCTCAGCTTGCAGACAGAAGTCACAACAACTCACATTGAATTTTAACTGAACAGAGCTTTAAAAATCAGCTTTTACAGAACTCGTCACAATTCAGTGAGAACTTGCTGGTGCCTTCTGCATTTTAAAGGAGAGACTTGCATGTAGGTAAAGCTCTTTGCAATGTAGTGGCACCCTCCAGTGGACAGCATAAAACTGCTCTCACGAGCTGCAGTTGGATGCTTGATTTTATAGTTACTGTAAGAATTACTTATATGTTCGCAAAATATAACATATTGGCTCCACTTCTGCATTATTGGGGTATCTAAAAACATACATATATACAAAATATTATATAATCCCAACGTGGCAAACAGAAACTTCATTGAAATCAGAGTCAGAAACTTGACTCAGGGAATGGAATTTCCTCCTTGTGGGATTTATTTATTGAGCATTTTTACCAGAAGAGGTTGCTACAGTCTCATACATGACGGAGCAGGGAAAAACTAGGACTGGTCCCATGCTGAGGTTGACTGCACTTACATTTTCTGTTCATGGAAACTATTTGTTTAAGAGGCACAAGAAGAAGATAGAGAAGATGATTCAAAGGAATTCTTCAGAGATGCTAGGATTGTGCTTTTCAGGCATTTAAACCTTTTTATTGTTGATATTTTAAAGGAAAAGAGAATATATATTTTTTAATCCTCGTAGATATTTTACATAAGTGTTAACTTCTTGTTTTTATTGGGCTTTTTACGGATGCTCTGCATTTATTTTAGGAGAGGCTGTTAACTTTATTTTCCCCCTTTCTCTCTCCTTTTTAAGCAGATGTTTAGGGTGGGCCCTAGAAAGGATTGTGGGAGGTGTTCAGAAGCTTCATGTTTCTCACATTGTTGCCAGCAGCCCTTGAGGTGAAATGTTGTGTATGTCTGCTTCTTTAAGATAGTTTTACATGTGTAATGAGTAGATAGAAAGATTTACAGTTTGAATCCCTACTGTAACCTCATGGAAAGACTGCAGCCTACACACTAGGGACAGCGTCTGTGTGGTGAAGCATGTCTACTTAGTGCCATCTCTGAGCCCATGCTGTGCATACATTTCGATATATTGAAACAAAAGAAGGATAAAGTTTTGTATGTCAGATCTCAGCAGGATGAACTGGATTTGCTGTTATTGTGAGCTTGGGATGCACACTTTTCATTGTTTACTCTTCTATATTTGCATTCAATCCACGATTTGGATATTTAATATACTTAAGGTGTCATATTCAGAAAATATCACCATCCTTCCATCATCCACTGTGCTTGTGTCAATATTTCATATTTGTTTGTCAGTCATGTCTTGGGATGTGTGTACCATATGGGGAAAGGGGATGTGTTTCTCTACCTGCCATGCTGAAGAAATGCTCTGTCTATTTTAAGGACAACATTTTTTGGTAATAAACATGAAAATTAAATAATTTGCATATATGCAATAAGTCAAAGAGGAGATTTATTTTCTATGATGTTCCTCCAGGAGCATCCTCCTCCAGACCTCCAATTCATTTGAAGAAAGCACCGTGATCCAGCCTCTGCTCTGGGACAGCCCTATCAACCAGGAAGTGATTAATCACATGCAATCAAGCCCTGTGTATCCATAACACAGATATTTAGTGAATGGCAACAAGAAATCAGCTTTGTCACCTACCATGATGTTATAGCATTATATGACAGATCTTTACCGAAGACAAGAGGAAACAGGAAAAAACTAATAAATGGAGTATTATGGTATGCGGAAGATATCTGTTAATAGTGGTAATGATGACAAGTTAGAAGCACATAGAAGATCCCAGATTTTACACTAATAACAAAAAAAAAAATGCCATGGTTTACAAGATTCAGTGTAAACTGTGGTGAATAAAATAAAAAGCATCTTTTGTTTGAAGGACTTGACGGTTCTCCTGCATGGAGTCTTTACATGAGGGAGTATAGCTCAGTTAAAATTGCCTGTGACTGAAGCACAGCAGCTGAAGCATCACTGCACCCTTCTTGTACCACTGCGCGGTTACTGAGGTGGTATTTAGAGTGCGCTGGAAACAAGTCGACTGGCCTGACCCTCCCTTCCTCCCTACAAGCATCATATCATATAGCAACAATGAGGACCCTGCCAAAAGAGGAAGAGTTGATAGAGAAGAGAAAAATAGTTCAAAAAGGGAAGACAAGGCACACAGAAATAAAAAAAATTCAGGGAATGAGGAAGAAAGGGAGGCTGAGAGATGAGAGGGAGGAGAGGAAGGACAGGAGAGACAACGTGGCAGGAGGTTTACCCTGATGAAGAGCTTAGAAAGGATGATGGGAGTCTGGGTTCATCTGAGGATGAGCAATGGGTGGAAGCAGTTTGAGCTGCAACCAAACACTCATTAACTTTCAAACCACTTGAACTGCCATTTGCACCTCATCAGACAAAACTGGTCTGAATCGTTGCGTTTTACTTTATTGCATTACAAGGAAATGCAAAAATATCACAGAATGGTGTATTTTAAAAGCATAACTTATTCCTCTGTGTTTTTCCTCACAGACGAACTAAATCACAATAACCTGGTTTTCCTTTTAAAATACAGCTTCCTGTTAACCACGGAAAGTGAACAGTTTGACTTGTGAATAAGTTTTTTAGAGCAATAGTTGCAGTTTTTCTGACATCATTGTTTTGTCTTGTCTAAACTAAAAAAAAAAAAAACTCAGAATCTGAAAGATTCCTTCACTTCTGAAATGCTTCTAAAAACTTTGTGCCCATTTGCAATGATATGCATTTCAACAAAAGCCAAGCCAGTGTATGAAGTGAACTACACAGAGGTAATTCTACAGGGCAGGCAGCAGGTAATTGTGGGTTTCACCTCTCTGAGGCCCACCTTTCAATTTTACTCTTTAATGCTGTTGAAATAGGAGGAGGGGGTGATTCACGCAACGTGCAATCAAAGGACACGTGCCGGTAAAGACCAGGTATGGCTGGCACTCACACACATTTCAAATGTGAGGTTCACAGGTGTGTTTACAGCTGCTTTCCCCTCTGTAGAATGAAAGTTTTCCCGATGCAACCAAAACTAAGGAGAAGCTCCTCTTATTTAAGTGATAACACATATTGTGACAGAATATTAGTAATAATTAGAAATTTTAATGGTTTGTTCCACATAAAACTCCAACTACCATTTATCATAGTTATTTAATTTTGCTGTGGAGTGTCACATTATCCTTTGTAGACTACATGATTATTGCTGCTGTTTTAATTTTTTTCTTTCTTAAACATTTGGTTATGACACAAATCGGTATATGCTTTTTTCACATATCATTTCACACATAATCATCCACGATGAAAAAACAGAAATAAATTTTCCTCTATTGTTCATTTTTTAAAGAAAAATGTGTTGTGAAAGATGAAAATATAACGTTAACACAAGCATTCAGACTCAAGACTTGAGCTCTGGGATGTTGTAGGGGCTGTGCTTAATGAAGTTCATTAGAGAGTATCCACATAAAGTCTCAAAGCACCTGGTGTGTGTGACAGTGAATATCAGGTCATGAAGTTGAGAAAAGTGCTTGAAGGATTGCAACCAGGTAGCGATAAAGGAAAGGATGCCCCTGCAGGAGTACATTGGCCTCTGTCATTTATAACTAATATAAGATTTCGGAAATCTGGCGGCCCAGCCAAAGCCATCCAGGATGAAAGAGCTCAGACAGACAGGCCAACAAGCCAAAGGTCACAATGACTGGGATCCAAAGTTTATTTTTTTGGAAATTCAACCTTACAAAACAGGGAAGCATTAGTTGTCACCATCTAACACCAAACTGTAGGGATGTTTTCTCAGAGAAAGCTTAGTGACTGTCTCTGTAGTCTGGACCTGAACTTCTAGTAAGTTTGACAAGACCTGAAAATGGCTGTGGCCTGTCTCATCTAACGCAGTCTAGTTTAGCTTGACTGTTTAAGCAAAGACGTATGAGAGGAACAAGCCTGTAAAGGACCATTCTGGCTGTCGTGTCCGAAGATGCTTTAACCAAGTACAAATACAAGTCTTTCACATGAGAACTCCACAAGATATTTTACTAAATTCAGTATAAATTGCATATTTATTTGAAGATCTTCAGCTCTGGAAAAATACTATTTAAAATATGAATGGCTCAAGTGCAATTCCTCTCATAGCATGATGTCAGCTGTTAAACCCATCAGAATCCAATCAGAAAATTAGAAAATGGCACAGAAAAGAAAAAAAGGGTGACGTGTTAGGAATGAGTGTGTCCAGGTAGGACAGGGAGGTGTGAGGAAGGGCGGGAATTAGAGAGAAGTGGGAACAAGGGAGGAGGGTGAGGATCGGCTGTAAATGCAGGTTTCTGCCTCTCCTCCTTGTCTCCCCTCCCTTCAGTGAAAGTAAATGCAGCCTACAAAAAAAGCTATCCGCCTCCTTTACCACTTCCCCTCTGCCCGGAGGTGTGTTTACCTCCCTGAAGGTGTCATCTAGTGGACTCATTTGCCAACACTCAGTACACACCTGGGCAAGCTGCTCCCACCACCCCCCTGACCAGTAGGTGAGGAGAGAATGGAGATCCCACTCAAGCTTCGTTCCTCCTGTGTTTTTTGCCCCAGTGTCAGACAAGCTGCAGGCTGAGACCATCCAGTAGGCGAAGCCTAAGCACAGAGACAGAGAGTGAGGGAGGAAAAAGAAAGCGTGGGGGAAGGGAGAGGTTTGAACCTTTTAAGATGTCTGTGGAAAATGAATCATGGGGGCCGGCACAAGGGGAGATCCACAGAAGAAGCACATCTGGTTAGAAAACCAAGGAAAAAAAGAAGTTTTTGGACAGAGAAAAGAAGACTTAAGAGTAAAATAGCATTTTTAAATTTTATTTTTTTGTTTGTTTAATTCTCATCATCAAAAGTGAGATACCGCGTGCTTTTATCCAGCAAACAAAGAAATTTGGGAGCAAAAAACAAAAGAAAACTGAGAGCTGAAAAAAAGGGAGAAAATATAAGGAAGCAGAAATGGAGACTGTAAATTGTCTTTAAGGTTAATACTGTGTTATTCCAAACTTCTCCCTAAACACCGACTGCTCTCCATCATGGGCGGGCAGACTTTTGGAAACACAAGCAAACTCTGCCAGCTCTCGATTCACTCTTGCCACTATGGCTTGTCATTATCATTTTTTTCCCTCTATTATCTTTTAAATCAGGAAAAATCCACGAGCAGCAGAAAGTTGGCAGCCTAACTCAGCCACGTCATCTACACGGAAAATGACCAGTGTGCATCGCATCATGAAAAAAAAAATAAAAAAATTATTATATCAAAGGTGCAGGGGAGAGAATTTATTGCATACATTCCACAGATGTGTGCATTTTGTGATCTAGTTTTACTTTTTTTTCACTTTCAAGTATCTTCAAAACTGTCTTTGTCTTGTATAAAAGCTATTTGTTATATATAGTAAAACAAAGTCACTCATCCAAGCTTTTAATAACTGCATAATTGCCAGTTAAAGTCAGTCATTTTCACACACTTTCTAAATTAATAAGAAATTCCACAAAAAATTTGAAATGCATGCATGCATTTGACACAAACTGAGTTCAGGAGAAATTACTGGTTTTCAAATGTGAGTTATGCAAAGCACAACATTCAGGCTTGCACTCTTTTTTTTTTTCTCTTTTGTCATGTAATTATTGCCACAGAGGGATTGGCTAGATTGACGTGGAAGAGGAAAGGCGAAGAAAAAAAAGAAGAAATCAGGGAGGATTCCAGACATGTTGGCAGAAAATTGGGCTTGTGAGGCTGCAGGCTACAGATTAAGAGTTAATACTGCTTGGCAGAAAGCTTTTCTACTCTTCTTTTTTTTTTTTTTTCACAACATTTTCAGAGAAAATTTTATCTTATTGCACTCAAAATCTTGCAAAAAAATCCTGCAAAATTCAGGGGCTGCTGGAAAAGTACACAAGCCACACATGCATGGGTAGTTCTACCCTTCCCTCCTTGTCTTGCTGCACTATTTCATTAAAAGGTTACGATGGCGACAAAAAGTGTCAGTCATATTATTTAACAAGTAGTCATTTATATAACTGATATAAGTATATAGTAAGTAATAAGTATATTACTGAATGAACACAAAGATGCAAATGACTGCAAACAGATAAAAAAAAACTACAATGAAACTCAAATCTGCAACAAGACCAAAAATAACCACAGAGACATAATGTAATCGCAATGTTTTGTCAACAACTTAATATTTACACAAAACATTAGCAAAGTAACTTGAAATGAAAGCAAAGAGAAAGCACATAGCTCCAAATGCTTGTTTGTGCTTCTCATGTAGTTCACGGGCCCTTTTTTTACATCCATTTGTATGAAGGGGCCTTTGATTGGAAAACTCCTCCGTGTTTAATGGATTAAAATTTATGATGAACTATTGAAGCTTATTGACATTTTAAGAGCAAAAATGGTGATTAGAGGAAAAAATACACATCACACACTGATAAAGAACCACAGACACAAAAGATCTTTTTGCACGGAAACTGCAGTATTGCATATGTGTGTGTGTGTGTGTGTGTTTCAGTGTGTGCTTGTGTGAAGAACAGAGTCTGTATTACCGTGACAGCTCTCATGGGAGCAGTGAGAGGAAACGCCACTGATCCTTCTCAGTTTGGTCATCCTGTCTGGCATGGGCTAAGAAAACAAAGCAATATGGACCCCAAACTAGCAGACATGCTCACCTGAGTGTGCTGAACTGTGTGTTTTAGTACATATTTAATTAAAAACTGACCTTGCTTGTTGGATTCTGACTTGATAAGCAGAATTAGTGAAAGTCTGTCATACATCAACTTGGAAATGATGAAACTCATGGATTCATGAGTTGAGAAATTTTATCACATGACCAGATTTCTGTGAACGAGGCAAGATGGGTTGAAATGACATCATGGTGGAAGTCTGAACATTAAAAAAGAAGCCATCCCTGTGAGTGTTAGAAGTATTTTATCCTGAGGATAATAACATGGTGCCATGCTTTCATAGATCTGTTTTTATTAAAAGCACAGCATCTTCAAATTTAAATCCTTCGAATTAGGAAGAACAGAAAAATATAGAGCCTGAGGCTGTTTCTGATTACAGATACGCATGAACCTTTTGATTAATAAAAGTAGCTTTCCGACTTTGTTTTTAAGTTGTACAGTACCTCCTATCATTTTACTTTTTCTGCACAGCTTGTTTTGTTTCCTGAAAAGTGAGATGTACAAATGACTGTTGCGACAATTAAAACTTCATAGATCAACACGTTTTATTAGAAAATTGGAAATAAAAGGGGAGTGTAATTTAAAATATAAATGATGTAGCCTCACAGCCAATAGATGCTGCTTCACCATGTAGACAGCAGACATCTCTGTATCAAGTGTCAGAAGGCAGCAGCATGAGTGCTGTCTTTTGGTATTCTTTGTACTGTGCAGAGAGTGTTTGGCAGGTGGATCCTGATGAAGTTCTGTGTACCTGATACACAAACTTTTGAGCGCTGAGAATAGTCTACTGTAACGAAGGGTCTCTGTTGCTCCTCTGTGGGAGTTCACAAGAACTTGTGAAGTTTCTCTCGAAAACCCAGTAATTTCTTGCTGTTTTAATCGAAGTCGGGTGACTAAAAGAATCTCTCTGTTATATTGATTCTCAGGAACCTGAATGCTTTAACCTGTTGGACCTCAGCTCCAATTATGTTAGAGGATGTAGCACATTATCTTGTTCATTCCTAACTAATCATGAGCATGCACATTAGCTATAGGCTGCAGCCCCCACCACCCTCTACAGGATAAAGCAGGTATAGCTGACAAATGGATGGATGCTGTAATGCTTTTGGATCTCTTTCTTAAGTCAGGTTAAGAAGAAGCATGCCAGTGATTCTGCAAAGCAGACAAACCAACCAGACTGACTTCTTCTACAATAACATGGCAGTGAAGGGGAAATCATAAACAGAAGTACCAGCAATGTTTTTCTAGGATTCATTCAAACTATTACTAAATAAAAAGCGTCAGTAGCTGTGTTTGACTATGACAGATGATGAAGTCAGTATGCCTCTTTGTGTCTCTATCTGACACCAGTCGGGGCCTGTCCTCAGTGTCTCTCTTTGTACTGAAACCCTCACAGGCAGACAAGCAGCCCACCTCTGCTTTCTCCTCTCCTCACAGTCTGGGTTACTCGGGTCACAGCAGCAAAGCAATGTTAACATGAGTTTGCCATGTTGATAAAGATGTACTACATAAGTGGACAGATTTTTAGTGCTGTAAAATGCGTTTAATCAACCTTTTCTTGCACTCAGTTTTTTATGCTTTTGCCCTTGACAGATTATTCTGGTCATTCCTACCGTCCAAGTAGACTCATTTTCTCTTTTTTGGTTGTTCACAACATTGTTTTCTTAAAGTAAAATAGTTTATTAAATTAAGCCAAATGTTAAAGGTCATATTTGGAAATGTGCATGTTTACAGTGGGCAGCTTAACTTGTCAAATCTTAGCCACCCATCTGGTTTTCTTTCTCTTTACTCCTGTTTTGCTACAGAGTCTCCATGTGAGTATATCAGCAAAGGGGAGAATTTATCTTTGGCAACAAAAAACCCACATTTCTAAATTTTAATTTTAATAGAGGAGAAGCATAAAAACCAGATTTGATCTTTCTCTCCTTCTCCATCCGATCCTGCAGAGAACACGTGGAGGAATTCTCAGGTCATCATGTAGTTTTCAGCTGAGCTGGGTGGGAAAAAGAAAGGCAAAAAGCAAGAAAAAGAAAAGAGATTCAGACTCCACCTAAGCATTATGACTGGCTGCAGGATATCATCTGGTTAAAAAACTGAGGAGGGAGAAGAGAAAAATAGTGCACGCTCCCTGAAGCTAAATGTGTGTGCGTGTGTGTGGTGTGTGTTTATGATCTGGAGAAAAATCTGAATTCCAGTTGAAGAGATGAGCAGACAAAAATACGAACCAGTAAAGGACAAGCAAAATAATTTAAATAAAAAGCATCAGGACGTTTTTATACAGTGAAAGAAATTATTGACTTTTAGAAGAAAATGTGTAAATACCAATTAGAAAACACAGTTTCACTATTATTTTTCATTTGACAAATAAGTTTCCAAGATTGTTCAACTAATTTAGATTTAGTTTAATAATTTAGAATCCATCAAATTAATCTATAAAGGATATATACACTGCTCAAAAAAATAAAGGGAACACTTAAACAGCACAATGTAACTCCAAGTCAATCACCCTTCTGTGAAATCAAACTGTCCACTTAGGAAGCAACACTGATTGACAATGAATTTCACATGCTGTTGTGCAAATGGA
>JBAMHW010000019.1:11967674-12019160 GCA_037177495.1 Rhadinocentrus ornatus
AGAAGAGAAGAGAAGAGAAGAGAAGAGAAGAGAAGAGAAGAGAAGAGAAGAGAAGAGAAGAGAAGAGAAGAGAAGAAGCCGTAACCAGATGCAGAGCTTTCACAGTGGACGTCAGCCAACAGGCATGTACTAATGCTTCAGCTATGTCATGGGCTCCCTGCTCTACCCTTAAACCGCCTCCCCTTTCCTTACTACCCCTTCTCTTTTTTAACCTTTCTCTCTTATACTCAGCATGTCCCAATTCAAGCCCAGTTTTTTCTACTTCTTCCCTTTTACAATATCATACCAGCAGCCTCTGACTCACACCGCCAGATAAACAATAGTCTGAGCTGAGACAAGAGCCGTTTGTGTTTTATCGTCATAAACACTGGTCATGAATTTTTTTATCTGACCTCGTTAATAAATAGATTTGTGAATATAAAAACGTTTAAATAAAACAGCTAGCTTGATATAATGTAGCCACAGTCTGTAGCCTTTGTCTGGTGAAGTGAGTCAGGAGACAGACTAGCATTTGCTATGATGGTGATTTTCCGTTGCGCCTCAAAGAAGCCAGAGAGAAAGTGGGAAGGGCCAGACAAAAGAAACTGGAAAAAAGGAGGAAAAAAACATCTGTAATTCTCAGATGGAATTTCTTCCATCATCAGCCAGACCTCCAAATGAAACCAGTAGAGGTCAACAAGTATTTAGCAGCCTGCATATACAGTATAATCAAATACAAACTCTTTAAATAGTTAAATTAGCACAATGTCCCAAAACAAAAACTACATGAGACTGAATATGCTGCAAAAGTTGTAACTGTATATATCAGACATTTTTAACTATGTACACAATATTTTCTTGATGTTTTACTCATAAAATTACCTTTTATAGGCAACATCAACTCCAATTACACTGACCAATAAAAAAGGCAGCAAAGGCTGTGATGGCCCTAAAACATCAACAGCCCATGTCATGCTTCATGTGATGATGTCATCAGGCTATTTGAAATCGCCAGAGGTTGCAGACTTTACTAATGAGTGTAATGTGGGAAAGACTGCCCCTGCCACTTTAAGACTCATGTGCCCGACACAAGGCTCCATGAGGATGTAATGTGATCCAGGTGCTCTCAGAGGCCTCTTTTTTATGTTGGTAATATATAAACAAACATTATTTCTTTCACATGTAGATATGCATTCAAACTTACTGAAGAATGTAAATTGGTGTTTACATTTTTAAAGTTCTGCACATTTTAAAGCTTTTTTTGCAATAGGAAATATGTTCCAGGGAGAGGATGAGGTTTGAAATCCCTGTCTGATCACAAGCAAATGCATCTATTTGTACAAACATCGGGTCATAATGTAGTATTCTGCTGTTTCTTAGATAAATTATCATCTAAGCTATACTGGCATTCATAGAGTATATTCTCTTCATGCAGTGTGTAAAGAGGAAGCTTCTTTGTCACAGCTATGCAATGCATCACTTTCAGGAAGCAGGAAATATAAAGTACTTCAAGCTGGGCTACAAGCTCCTGAGCAGATTAACATGCATAAACTCTGAGTAATTTACCAATTAACAAGTGAGATCCTATACTGTTGTAGCCTTTATCTACAACAGACATAACCAGAAAAAGTATGCTATTAACATTTCACAGAAATGATTAAACTATTATCTTCCTCTGTGAATGTTTGCATCATTTATACAGCCCTGCTTTCTTTTAACATCAACTTATGTGGTTTGAAAACCTGCTCTGTGCAACAGTCCTCACCTGCGTAAACCGCAAGCCACCATAAAGCCTGGTTGTCTGTGAGGACTGTAATAAACATACTTGGTCAGCCAATTACTTCCAAACAAACTACCTACATGTGCTGACATTGCTCAGCAGGAACTTACCTGAGGATTTCCTCCAGTAAGCCACTTTTTTTTACCAGTAATTGTACTTGACACAACTAATTAAGCACCTCTACTGCTTTAAATCCACTGTAATAAGTTAACTGTAAGGAAAGACCAAATTACAGCTTAATTTTTAAAAGCAGGAGCTTTGGGATTTATTTTTATTCATTCATTCATTCATTCATTCATTCATTCATTCATTCATTCATTCATTTAATTTCATAACTACATTTAAACAAAATCACTCAACATTTGATGCTATGTCACATGCACATGCATTAATTTATTATTTAAGTTACAACTGATTATGTTATTTGAGATCTAATTATTGTGCTATTATTAAGGACACAAGCTGGTTTAACCTGCAGCACAAAGAGGGATTTCATGTTGCAGCCTACTAATATATAATTTAAAATAAGTATTTCACTCAGATTAATTTGAATTTCTATTAGAGCTCAGAAACGAAGCAAGCAACAGGCCTTTCGAGCCATTTGCAGTATGCAGTAAACTACTCTCTGCACCAACTTCTTTTCTTCTGTCTCTCTCTTGCTCTGTTTCTCCCTTTGTTTGGCTCTGTGCAGTGTTTACTCTGGACAGCAAACCCTAACATTTGGATCTGGACAAGCTGCTCTACAGGCAGAGAGGAAAAGACAACGAGAAGGCGACAGGGTGAGAGACAGCAGGAGGGGGAGGATGAGGAGAAGTGATGATGTGGAGCTTGAGAAACCAGAACATCGACTGTGAGGGAAACTTGTAGAAAAAGGAGACAAAAGAAAAATGAATGATTGTGCTGATATGTCTATGTGTGTTTACTTGGGTATATTAGTCCTCTCCTGGTTATCATAATGTAAGAGGACCAGATGATGTTAATTTAGTTTAACACATTTCATTAAAACTTTTGATGATCAACTTAAGGTTCAATAATGATAGCAGTACTTCCTCTTGGTGCTTACATCATTTCAATAGCATTTGAGCATGTCCCTTAGATAAAAATGAGATTTTATCACTTACTTGTCAAATGACTTTGACATTGTCCTTTAGATTTTAACATATTAGGTCAGTCTGAGCCAATTTGGCAAAGATTTTAGGTCATAGCATCAAAATAAACTATTATTTCTTTATTTTGTGCTGTTGTGCTTCATTTTAAGGTCGTTAGGAGATTTACCCAAAGAAATCCTGTAATTAAAATTTTTACATCGTGAGTTGAATGTTTGTGTGTAGAAAAAGTGATGTTTTGCTTTTATGCTGTAGGCTCATTTTATGTAATTTGTTTTCTCCATAAGGAGAACTAATTTAAAACAGAGATTCCCACAACTGATCCTGACCTGAATGTCACAAGTCAAAATAAGTAAATACGGTAAAAAAACTAAAGTTCCTCTTTATATTACAAGTGGTGCTGAAATTTGAAGGCATTACACAACTGCAGACATGGTGATGTCACTCATTCAGTCATTCATTTAAAACCCAGCACTGTGTAACAAAAGCAACTGAATCTCTACAGATAACTTTGGCTCTGCAGAGGAGGCAAAACATTTAATGTACAGTTCCGTGTCCGTCCTTTACTTTATATCACAATTAATTTCAGTGTTTATTTGGTTGAATACATTCCCTTGAATCTGACTGGAAGTAAATGCAAGTTTTAAGATGTTTCCCAGTGTAACGTGCATTCAAAATTATATTGTCATATGTTCTGAGATGTAAATCATTATGTAATGTTGATGTCAGCATCATGATTCATTATAACCTTTAACATCAGTACTGATACTGATATAATTCATTTACTTTTGATGATGTGATTACTCAAGGCATTTTAAAACATGTCAAGTCTCACAGTTTATCATTTTCATCCTTTCCTATCTCATTTTACTGTCTCTTTCTTTTTGGAAATTAAACTAATCAAATAAGTTTGATAATTAGTAATTCATCGTGCATAAGCGTGATGTTGCATGTTTTCAACTTGCCAGCAGCAGCTTTACAGTCCTTGTTTTCACCCGAAAAGGTGATTATCAGGTAAGTGCTGCAAAAATGCTTCTCATCTTTTGGAGCTTGTGGTCATTTTTAAAGCATTTTATCAATTCTGTGTATTTTCTGAAAATACTTTCAAGTTGTTTTAAAAGCTAGCAACCAGCTCATTGTCACATTTTTGATTTATTTATTAATTTATTATAGAGTATTTTAAGGAGGCCTCCATTATCTTTTCATGGTTACTGGATGTTGATACATTTTCAAACTTTGGTGAAATATTGCTCTGATTTATGAGAACCCAGTGACTGGTATTAACAAGCAAATTAAGAAAAGTACAGAAAACACTCATTTGATTGGACATTATTATGTTACACAAAATCCAACCTACTAACATGATGCCAAGGCTGGCGAAAGTGCTTTTTTTGTCTGATTAGTTATTCTGCTGTTGAAAATATGTCCTCCACTCCAAGCTGAGGCCCCCCCACCCCACCCCACTGGTCTTGCGGGTGGAAAAAATTACACAGAAGCAGTCTGAAATGGAGGAGGTAACGCTGCTCTCAGACAAAGAAATCAAATGCAGACAAAAAAAAAAAAAAAAAGGAAAAAGAAGCAATGTCAGGATCTAACATTTATTACCAGGATTTACTCAAAAACGTACCACTGAACTGGAATCAGTAATGAAAAACCATGACTGGTGTACAGCACAATGTTTGCATGGTTACAATCAAGAACATATGGAACATGTTCAGCTGTACAGACGGATGGATGGATGGGGGTGATAGCATTCACATCCCTCCTCTCACAAACATACAATTAGGCAGTCTTTCCTCTCACACTTTGAGGGCATGGAGCTTTGCAGTTAGTAATTTTCCGTGTTTCGACCGCATGTTATCATTGACTTATGTTGTTAAGTTAGCTGTGATTTCACAGCCAAATAATTATTTAAGGATTAAGCTCAGCATGACCCTTTAGCAACCAGCAAATACCAGGCTGCACGGTGGTGTGGTGGCCAGCACTGCAGCCTCACAGCAAGAAGGTTACTGGTTTGAGCCTCGGCTGGGGGGAAGTTTGAACAGTGTCCTTTCTGTGTGGAGTTTGCATGTTCTCCCCATGTATGTGGGTTCTCTCTGGGTATTCCAGCTTCCTCCTAATGTCCAAAGACAAGCATGTTAGGTTAATTTGTCAAGTGTTTGTCTCTCTGTGTTGGCCCCGTGATGGACTGGTAACCTGTCCAGGGTGTACCCTGCCTCTCGCCTGCTAATTGATGGGATAGGGTCCAGCTTCTCTGTGACTCTTAATTGGACTAAGTGGTATAGAAAATTGATGGATAATTTTTTAAAGAAATCTGAAAACCTCAAGTTACAATATCCTCACATTTCCTTCTCTGAGCTTTAAAACATTTAAAATCAGACCAAACATTTAGCTGTTATAGAAGCTGTCTTTTGTCCTCAGGCCACATCAGTTAACCATTAGTTTAAACAGCTGACAACTCTCCGCAAGCTTCCACTAGGTGTTTTGTTTGGCAGGTGGAGGTTTGATTGGCAGCAGGTGGCAGATAATTCTACATTCATTCAGGACTATAACCCAGCCAGGTAGAGTATTAAATTCAAAAGCATTTAAATCATTGCTGAAAATACTGATTTAAAAAAGAGAGCATGGCCAAGAGCCTCATACAGCAAAATGAAATAAGCCAAAACCTTTTCCTCCTGCAGCAGAAGCATTTTCTGACTTTACAAGATCCAACTGTTTTCTTCCTTCCCATCTGTGAAATCATTCAAGTGCGGAGGAGGTCTGGAGGAGTCATTTTACTTCCCTGTTGTCACAGTGACAGAGGCAGACAAAAAGTGAAGCCAGGCACTGAGATTCTCCTTCACAAAAACTCACAGCCTATATAAGCAAATCTAAAAGACTTGAGTTTAATCAACACCTCCGCTGAAGAATATTTGTACCTGATTTAAGGTACAAATAATGAGACATCAATGATGTTGATATAAGCCTCACATTTACACTGTGTAGATTTGGAAGTAAATAACTCATTGTTTGAGGAATGGTGAAAAATTTTAAGGAGAAAAAAAAGTTAGTCTTCATTTTAGGATTTCCTTAAATACCTCCTCTTTTCACAAGACATGGTAGATTTGAGGTCAGGCATGAGGGGCTGGCATATGTTGCTCTTCAAGCACTCAGACATTTTTTTTGTTCTCCAACTTTGACCTCCTCTATAACTCGTGTTTGACACTTGTCATTTTTTCTGCTTACGCCCTATTGTCTTTGTGTGTGTGTCTTGAGTAACAACAGGAATAGAGAGGAATAGATTTAGTGAAGAAAACAAAAGAAACACTATCTTTTACTTTTCTCTAACTGTATCTAAAGGGAGGCATATTCAGAACTAACCGAATCATGGAGACACTTTTATTGTGGCATGTGGATCTGTGGGGAAACAACACTTTCCACAAAGGAAAAAAAAAAAAAAACTTGCAAGGTTTCCCCCCCGCCCCACCCCTTGAAAACTTAGCCAGTTGACATCCATCATGCTGCTAAAATAAAGCTGCAGCAACCAGAGAAATTTGAAGGAGGTGGAGTTAATGAAGAGAATGGATAGGAGGAGCTACAAAAATCTCACAGTTCTTTTTTCATTTTGTCCTTCTTCTTTTTGCTAATGTAAAAACATGATTTTGACTATTAACAAAAAGAACGGCAAACTTTGTATTGTTCTCAGATCCTGCAGTAATCAACATGCTCGTTCTTTATTCATTATGCTTCATTTTTGTTAGCATTTCTTTCCACAGATTTTTGTTTCAGATGAGGCTTATTGTCTTTTCTTTTACTGGTGTGTCATTCGGGGCTCTGTGTGCATTTTCTCAGATGTGTAATGATATACAGCTGTGTTGAACTAGACCTTAACCAGCCAGAAAGAAAGAGAGAGAGAGACTCCAGACAGCTGAACTCACTTCAATGTGTTCCTCATGTGTGCTGTAATGTGGAAAAGATTTCAGAGCTCTCTCCTCTGCTCACCATAACTGAGCTCAGTTTAACCCTTCAGCAGCCAGAAAATGCCAGATTCATGGAGCAGAGTTAAAGCTGTCACAGTTCCTGCATCTTACATCCTGCCTCAGCTCTACAGTTGCTTTCTTTAGCATAGCAATGCACTTACACTCCAAGCTTCATGTTAGCATAATAACATCTTGCTGAGCCATGTTGCCACATATACTAACTTATATAATATATGAGATTGCAATGCATTATTAACTTTCAACTCTTTACTTTTAAAATTAGCTGATTCTCTTTTAATGCAAGCCAGTTGCATGAAAGAATAATAATAATGTGTTCAAAACATTACAATTTTGCAACACAATTAGAAAATAGCATTTTAAGTTTTATTGCATCAGCAAACTGATCTCCTACATCTCCAAAAGTGTTTCTACATGATGGTGTCCATCATGTCTTGCTAGTGTTTGCTGATCTGCCAATGACAAGAAAGTTGCAGGAAGTGAATGAACTCTGAACTCCTTCATGCAAAAGATTGCTGGTTTTAGACCCTACTTGCACAGTTGCCAACCCTCATTCTGGCTTCTGTTTTTGCTTTTTGTTTGTTTTGTTTGATTGTTTTTTAACAGTTCCTCATTTTTCTACTGCTCTCTCTTCTATGAATGATTGGGTGTTAAAAGTACATGTCAAGGTTAGCCCAAATAATTGTATGATTTTAGCTACGCGTGGATGTTATCATCATAGCTGCTTTGCATATTTTTCATTTGTTTGAAACGTCGTATATGGACATCCTGATAAATTTAAGCTATGCATTAGCAAATTGCAATATGCGAGTTAACTCTAGGGGCAGACCAATTGGACCAGGTTCAAGGTCTGAGCCTTGAAAGCAGTAAAAATGATTTGGTTTTTCCTGCACCGAAATCTCTCTGAAGGAAAGCAACAGCCTTCAGATCTGCAACCTCTTCATCTAACAATTTACATGTGTGGGTTGTGACACCAATAAGCACTGAAACTGCCAGACAAGTGTACATGTTAGAAGTTTTCTGGTGAGACTATGCTGGCTATTCAGCTCATGGCAAAATATGAAGTGGTCACGTTAGCACATAACAAGTCCACAGAAATTATTTGTTACCTCCTTTGAGCTACAGCAAAGCTAAATAACTTTATAGAATAATCCATTAGGATTAAAGAGCCACCAATTTAATGTTGCTTCATATTTAATGTATTTAGCTTTTGCACCCAGTTACAGTTTCTTTGTTCTTGTGCTGCTAGTTTCCGATACTTATGATTAGTCGTAAGAAAAGCAACCTTTACAATCCAAAGAACCCTTTTCCCTTCGCTTAGAGCTGCAAATGTTATGAGACCTTTTGAAAAAAGACAACTTATAATTTGTTGTAATTTTTAAAGAGTCACATTTTTATTTTTATTTTTAGGTTTTAAAACAAATATAAACATAAAACCTTCGCAGAAAGAGGGTAGACAGACTTTGTTCTATGGGATGTAGATATTTGTGGCTTATAATAAAATATTATATAAAATAAGATAAAATTATGTAAAAAAAAAAACGTAAAAAAAGGTAAACATGATTTACATTACAGCTCACCCTGAAATAATGTAACACACCTAAATATCCTTTTGTTGTAACACTGGTTGCTAAGCCCAAAATGCTCAGCTCATTACTCAAATATTACTAAGAATGTCATGTGGAATGGCACAAAAATAATGCAGATTTCTTCTTTAATTATGTGTTGCCACAGGACTATGTTTGAAGTTTTTCATCTATTTTGTTGGACAATGTTACTTGAGTTGTTTTAATATAGAGTCGGCTTTGTATTCTGATTTCCAGTGTTGTGTGGCTGCACATCTGTCAGCCTTAAAGAATTGCAAATATAATTTATTTTTCTTTGGTAGGCAGTCACAGACCCATTCACACAACCACACTGCCTAAAATATGACATATGTAATCATACTATCCTTAATCAGACATTCTGCAAGACAAAAGAAAAAAAGCTTTATATTATAATCATATTGTATTTTTACAGTAATGAATTTTTTTAAGTAATACTCTTTAGCATAATCTTTAGAAATAAACCAGATTTTTATAAGATAGGCAACACTGAAACACAGAAAAAAAATATTGCACAAATCAAACAAATCTAAGTTTATGTAAGTAGATGATGCTGACTGGTTTTACAAAGACCACTGAATCAATTGCAGTTAATGGAAATTCACTTTTTCCTTCCACTGCCCAACTTGTAGTTGATCTGAATCATTTAATATTTGGAAAACATGCCATCAAAAATGTTGTTAAAGCTCCAAAGTTTTTATTTTCAAAAAGTGGTGGGGAAACAACGGACTTACAGATGTGAACTCAACCTGCTGTTTTTCCAGGTGTTCTTTTAAGGATAATTAAACTGAGTTCATGTGTACCTGTTGTGATTCTCCTGAAGAGTCGAACTTTGATTGATTGAAAGCCAGATTTAACCCACTTTACATTACCGACTTTATGGAAAACAATAGTCCAGATGACCAAATTTACTTCGCCAGTTCAGGCCTCTGATGGCTGGATGACAAAATCAGCACCGTCTTCAAGAAACGTTCCAACATTGGACACATGCTGGTTCCACAGCATCCTCCATTTACATATGTCTCCTGGTGGTGTCTTGTAAAGTACCTAGAAACACAATGAGGTATATTACAGTTAGCAGAGAACAGTATAGTTTCTGCATCATTGTCAGGTCTATAGTTTGATGCATCACAAAGTCTGGATAATGGAGAGTTTGAGTTGGTTAGAAGGAGCAATCAACCATGGGACATTTTTCGACATGAGATTAAGACTAATATACGTTACATCAGTGGCATACAACACTTGTCTCATTTGCTGGTTGGGTTAAAACAAAAACAAAAAATAAACACATCATCTTTTCAAATGTGACCATTGCCTGCACAGATGTTACATAGAAGCAGGCATTATGACATCATCATCTGACCCTTTAACTGCAGTTACTTCACTAGCATCACACATCTCATATTGCACACTGAATGGGTATATGTTGGGAAGGACAGTCTCACTTGTTGTGTTCATATACCTTTGCAGTCACTGTGAGTGCTACCTGTAATAGGTTATGTTTTGAGAGCAACTATGGCCACTGCAGAAAAATTCTTAGGAATGAGGCATCTTAGTTGATTGATGGCGTTTTTTCTCTTTGGAGGTGTATCTGTTTTTTAAACTGTGCTCCTGGGGAATTCAGCTTTAAAGTCCTGTAGAAAAATCAGCTTGCATATTTATGCAGCTTTTCAAAAGGGAGAAAAACTTTCAAATAAAAAGTACATATATGGACATTTGCTTGCTTCCCCATCCTGAGCTGGACTTTTTCTCTTTTTTTTTTCTCATCTCTGAAACCACGGCCCAGCTCTATCTAGCAATTAACTGCCTGCTGTGGACCCTGGTGACATTGTGTGGAGATATTTCTGTCATGTTTATTATGCGTTTGCTGACCAGACTGAGTCATGTGGACAGGGAGGCAATCTAACCATACACTGGATCCAGCCAAGGGAGGTGCCCTACTTTGATTTTTATCCCCTTGCTTTTCTTTTCTTTTTTTTTTTTATGCTTCTAATGATTCTCACGTTCTTTCTCATCTCTTCAGCTCTCTAATTGACAGAAATGTTTTTGGGTGCAACTGGCTTTGTTTCTGAATCTTTCATTCCTTCATTACAATGTGGAAGATCCATTCCCCTTGACTCAACATCTCCGACATTCACACTTGCACTTCCTGACATAATTTATACTCTCACACCTTCCTCACTAACAAAAGACCAACTCTTTATAAATCCTGCCTTCTTGCAACTAAACTCTAAATGCTCAAGAAACATATACAAGCAGAAACAGCCTACTTATGTGAGGGCATATGAGAGGAAGAGACACAAAGACAAAGATGATAGTGAGGCATGAGGAGACTCTGAAATTACATGAAAAGTGTCAGGTCGCAAGAAATACAAGAAAAGCTTGAGAAGGAAGGGAGCATGGGTTATATACACAAAGACACGTCACAAACTTGGCTGGAGTGTTCTATAATTTGAGGCACTTAAAGTAAATGAGTACTCCTTAAAAAGTCCTGGTCTGTTTTTAACTGGTTCCCCAAGTCCCTTCTTTTCTGGTTGCTGCATAGTCAGTCAGTTAGCTGAATAATGCCAGTGGCCTCAGCACGCTCATATGTGCTCAGGCCTGTTGAGCTCAAGAGAAAATTTAATTCTTTGACCCAGACTGCTTTTATCATCACACCTAAACAGTGCCTGCAACTTTGTGACTGTACAGTAGAAAATAAAGAATTTGGGCTATAAAAGAGTAAAATCTAATTTTTATTCTACAATCTGTAGTTGTTTAATCTTGTTTCGTTAAAACCCAACCTTTGTAATGCCTAAAATATTTAAAAGACTGGTTTGATATGTTGTTCTAGTAATCAATACAGTAGCAAGGCTGATCTGACGGTAGTGACTTGGGGTTATTTGTGTGATAAATATGAGACAACATTTAGCTTAGCAAGTCTGGAAAATGGGGAGAAACACATTTAGTTCTGTCCAAGTTAGCATAACTCATCACAACTTTCTGCATTTTCTTTATACAGATTTATGAAACAAGACATGTTTGTTTTCCCTTGCTGATTTCCTTCTGCATCCAGTCTGTGTGTTAAACTTCTGAGCTGCTGTTGTTTTACTTAATGAGGAAACACAGATTTGCCAGTGTAGCTATGAAAATCAATATAGATGAGGTGGTATAAAAAAATGCTGTGGCAGGATGGAAGAAATCAAAATTGACTGATAATTTTTTTTTTTTTTTACAATTCCCCAGAATCAAATTATCCAAAACTTTTTCTCTCAGAATTCTCTGTTTTTGCTCTGGTATTCCTGCGAGGAAATTTTGTCGCAAGTTCCCAGTGCAGAGAAGAAATTGAAAGATGGGCCTGGAATAAAGGCTGTAATTTAGAAACTTCAGTCGCCCCTGCATGTCTGCTGGTGTGTGTGCATGCAGTGCCCTGTTTAATGAGTACCTGTCTGAGAAGTGTGTGTCTATATCAAAGAGAGCAGTCTGTCTGAAGCGTTTAATCCATCACTGCATATTTATTTCAAATTTAAACATTTTTTTCTGGTTTGATTCTTATTGCATTAGCATACAATTATTATGTATTGGTTCATCAGCATCATATTTAATGGCAAACAAATCTCACTACAGAACATGAATTAGCTTGAGTTAAGCCTGGTACCCACATAAAGATTATTGTGTCCCAAAAATCGGCTCTGAAAAGAGAATGGGAAATTTTAAACATGTTCCATATTCACGAACCGGTATCTTGATGTGTGTGAGGAAAGCCGACGACTCCTTAATTGTGACTGTGTGGATTGTGATGTGGCACGGAATGTAACCAATCAGAGAGCGAGTTGGCTGGGGAACAAGGAAGTAAATACGTCCGTGTTCACACTCTCCAGTCTGTTATTTTTTCAGTTCTGGCTTTTTCTTTTAACAATACTCCCAAGACCACCATCATTTGCTCGTCCTATATATCCCCTTCCATGCTGTTTCGATTATCAGAGCACAGCACACACAGTATGATCAAAACTGTTTAATGCCGGATTTTTTATCTTCACGTGTGAGGTCTCGAACCGATAAAAAATCTCATTAGATTAAATAGATCCTCATGCGTATACCAGGCTTTAGTTTAAAGTTTCCCCATAAAGACTCAAAAGTTGTAATGTTGCTAAATTTTTCCATACACACCTCCTGAATGAGTCACAACTTTCCAATCACTACCTGATGGCGTATTGACTTGTCAATACTATGTTGATGACATTGATTCTTGTTGTGTGAAATCAACAAAATTCTTTTGGCCATAAACATCAGGATTAAGGGGGTAGTGGATGGTTATAATTACATATTTAGGGTTTGAAAAGTGCCTTTTTTTTTTGTTATCAGGTTATACATTTTAAAACTTATATGTTGCAGGTCTCATGATTTTACATTAACCCTCCCCCATGCGAAATGACCACCTGGGATCTGTTGCTATGATTTCAATCAAATTGATCTCCTCAACAGCTTGTTATCAAGTTTTGCCCCAGCCTGGTAAAAACCCATCAGTCGGAGTCAAGTGTGTTGAAGCAGGAAATATCAAGAATGTCTAATGCCTGCAGGGAAGCAGTCCTTAAGGACTGGAAGTGGACATTCATACTGGAGGGACTTATGTTTCTCTTATCTAAGTCTGGATATCATGTATACATCTGCAAGATGCAACAGAAATTTCTCCATGGAAATGTTTAATTTCCAAATCCAATTAATAATCCTGCTAAGAACATTTGTGTGCAGTATATTAGAATGTTTAATAATCTAGTTTTTCACACCTTGCTCCCAGTACATCACTTGAAATGTTATGTTAGATCTGTTACAAAGCCACAAGCTGTCGTGATAACATCCGATATACTCTGGGATTTTGCTTTTAGACAAGAAAAAGTAATCCATTTCTAACTTCATGGCAGAAAGCAGCGGTATATCTGATGTTATCGTTGCTCTTTATCAAGATAATCTCATGGAAATTGTTCTGTTGTTCCTGACTGACTCTGACAAAAAACAACCTCTAGCCAGTCATTATTTAACTCAACTTTACCCCTCCTGTATGGACAAAAGTTTAATAAAAGAAATTAACTTTAAGGGGAGTGATTTCTGTTTAGTAAACTTGACTCTGACCTAAAATTTGGGAAAACACTACAATAGTGGGAATTGCTTTCCACATTTTTAAAACATGTTGGGAATCAAATTTGTGTCAGTTTTAGCTACAAGGTTAGCCTGAATCAGCTGCTGGCCCCCCAGTAGGAAATGTCAATCTTAATAAAAGAGGTGTGGGTTCCCGTATAGATTAATCCTAATTAAACATGTGCAGATGGTTTCTGGAGAATTGTATTATCATTTTTAATAAGCAGCTAGTAACAACAGACTATTTCCTATCCAAAATTAAAATATGTTTGTTTTTTAACTTTTATTATTATCAATTAAATATTAGAAAAAATAATGTCTTAAAGCTGTTGATATTTCACAGGGCAAACCACTGGCTGTTTTAGTGGAATCTCATTGGAAAAGGGGAGAAAAATCCTGGTGATGTGGAATTTTGCAGCCATCTTTTGTTCTCTTCTCTCCCTGTCTGGTCCTCTCCAAGGCTCCAGCTCCTCAGCAAACATGAGAATGTAGCTCTGCAGTGAGTGGGAGCTCTGCCATCTTTGAAACACATTTATTTTCTCCTCCTCAACCTCTTCTTTTTTTCTTTTTTTTTCCCCCTCTCTCTAATGTATCTCTTTAGTTTGACTCGGGGGAAAAATTGGTGAAATTGTTAGTAGTGTCCACCAATTACTTTGTTTCTGGTGAAGAAGAGGAGGAAAGATAACAGGCCAAGAGCATTAGTTATTTAGGATGGATGTATAAAATGGTTCAGAACAGAATACAAATGTAAAACTTTAATCTGAGTTGCCTAATTAGCACTAAAACCCACATTTACAACTGTTTGCTAAGCAGGCTTTAATTGATTTAAATTTTTAAAAAATACAATATGATTTTAATTAATTTGCGTCATTTTGACTCTAGAGTCCTATTGGCAAGGTGCTGTAGAGTTATTACTAAAGCAAAATAAAACGGGAGAATTGTGCTTTTCAAAGTGCAGAAAATGTTTTAAAGAGGACAATAATTTTGTTTCCCCCTTATGTATGTTAAGACATCACAGAATAGTACAACATATCCGTAGTTTCAATGTGCATTGGTCTGACTTACTGATTTGATTTATTGATAAATAAAGATGTCTATGGTGAAACATGAAATTGTTGCACATGCCATTTGAAATGAAGAGGCAACGTGACCCAGGCTGAAAGTTGTTAGTAGTAGTAGAGTAGAGGACGTGCCTGGTCATGTGGGCAGGTAAGAGCTGCTTAAAGAGAAAGCTGGGGAGGCTGGAACTATATCTCTCCTCACACCTGCCTTCTGACAACTCTCCAAGTATTGTGCTTGATAGACTTTTGTTGAGTAAATGTTAACTGCTTTTTGGCTAATTAGAAGATAAAATAGTAATGAACTAAGATGAAAATTCCTATGAAGCGTAATGGAATATTTCAGGGAATGTTTGGTGCATGTGTTCTGCAATTGTGTGGGGAAAATTACTCATTTATTTGGCAATGTGAAGAATATGGTCGATAGACACAACACAAGACAAAACAGAAAAACTGACAATGGTATGTTTTCCAAAGCAATGGAAAACTCAGGCTCGGGCAGCATATTTCTTTAGTAAATCCATGCATAAAAAGTCCATTCCATCCAAAGTCAACAGACTGGATTATCAATAATTAGACAGTAAACTCTAACTCTGTATTAAAGTTATATGACCTAAAAAATCCAGTGCAGAGAAGAAAGACCCAGGACATCTTGGTGCCAAATCATGCCCACCGGCGCGTACAAAAAACGGTCAAAATATTACGCATAAGTGAACCCGCATCAGAGCGCTGACTCTCTGGATTCACTGCAGCCCGTATGAAGAGGAAAAAACGTAGGCCTTCATCTTCCTTTTAAACCTCGACGCTGTCCACGTCCTCAAAAAGAATGGATCTAATTAAACGTTGCACTCGTCATCATCGCCAAAGCTTTGCCAAACGCTGTCTGGTGGAGAGAAGGCAGGGAGATGCAGGACCACATGACTGCCTCCGAGCTGCAGAGGGATGGGAGTCAGATTGGGTTTCTCCTCTCCCATTGGCCGGTGGGCTGACTTTTGACACGCAGACCAGGGACCCTCCTGCCATATAAATAGGCCTGATAGAACTTTATTATTCTAGCATCACGGCAGCAAGTTTCTGCTAAGTTTGGAGTTACTCGTGTCACCACAACTGTATGCCTGCTTGAAGGTGGTTTAAAAACAGGGGCTCAGCGGCACAAGGAGTCTGCATGTCTGCTTAGACATGCTCAGCTTTGTGGATACCCGGATTCTGTTGCTGCTTGCAGTAACTTCATACCTAGCATCATGTCAATGTAAGTTTGAATGTCTGCTTTTTCTCTGTGATGGATATTTTCCCTATTGCTTGAGGATCCTTTCGCTTGGCTTTTGCTTGGGACTTACATGAAGGCCAACCTGAAGACAGCTCTAAACACTGCTGAATAAAACTCAACGGATTGAGCTCAAGCAGAGGATTCTTCACTTTTTTCCAAGGATACAATTTATGATGATTAGTTTCCGAGAGGGAGAAGTTGCGCTGCTGAAACAAAAAGAAACAAAAACATTTTTTTGCCTTGAGGGAGACTTTTATCTTATAGGCTAAGGATCTTTCAGTAACTTTTAATGCAGGCAGAGTTATTTAAATTACCTAAATTTGTCCTTTTTTTAAAGGTAGGATAAAAAGCTTTGTGGGGCGTTGTACACATTGTTCCATCCAGACGTCCAGGGAATCTAACTTTGTTTCATGAGGATGAAATGTTTCCCCCTGGTGGCCATGAATGCAAACATCTACTTGGCATCAATTTTAATTTCTTTCTAATTAAATCTCACACATCTCTTTTATAATAATAATTTTAAAAAGGACATTACATTAAATTAGAGAAAAGTTTAATTTAATTTGTAGTTTTAAAGCATTGTTTGTTTTTTAATATTACATGTTAGTATAGCTAAGCTCTTTCAAACCACAGAACAATTCAAAGTTAACACTCCAGTTTAAAGAGTCAAGTTAAAGCTTAAAAAAACTTAAAAAGAAATACAGAAATAACAAGACTTACATCAATTTGATCATCCAGAGAGTTGCACCACCCTGTGGACAAGATGAGACATACCATGTCATGAGTTCACAGGGAGGTCCCAACTGTGCAAATCCCAGCCGTGGCCAGCTGGTCCAGCAGCATCTGGGGCAGGTGATGCTAACCTGCAACACACAACAGATGGTAACATCAGCCCCTACAGCAGAAAACTCTCATTATGCTTTAGCAAAACTCCTTATTTTTAAACAGCTCTATCAGAACAGGCTTATTGTGCCAACAGTGTAGCCAAAGTCGTACAGGTGCCATCAGGAATTATCTACAACTTTTCTTGTTTCTACCAGCAGGCCAACTATTCACACCCAAAGGCTAAATAACCTGTTCAGGCCTGTTAGCAACTGGAGCTTTAATACCTGGAATGCCGGAACAGCAAGATCCACATCCATTGCAGAGTAAAACAATCAGATGAGGGTTACAGTGATTCACAAGCTGCGTAAAGTAGACATGGCCCTCAGCTACACTTTAAGCTAAGGCGTGTTAGACCGCAAGCATGATGATAATAAATGAGAAATAAGAAAAGTAGTGGTTTTAAAGTCTTCAGTGTGTTATACCATGATGAGGAATTTATTCCAAATTTCCGGAAGCAGGCAATGACTGATGTTCAAAATAGTTGATTTATAGATATCAAAACAAAAAAAGACCAGCTTTGAGTTTCACATGAAATACAAAATCCCTGCAGTTTGTTGCTGCATGATTTACTAAAGTCACCAGCATTTCCTTAATTAAATTTCCTTAATTAAAGACAGAAAGCAGTCAACCTACAACCACAATGTTTGCTCTTACAGGCTTTTTTTTGCCAAGCAAAGGACAATATGACATTGAACAAGAGTGTAGATGGATGGAAAAGTTTTATGTTCTAACTGAGTTTTCCCTTTTCTCTCCCTGTCCTCCTCTTGTGCCTCTTACATCTCATCATCATCATCATTTCTACAATGTCACAGTGACGGTTAGTACTTCTGCATGCAACCGTGAAAGCAATATACATTTAAAATAATATTACCTTGTCAAGTCGCCTGTTTTGTTTTCCAAAACCTGTAAAACATCCCAAAAGAGAAGGCCTTGATTATTCTTGACCAATCTGATCCATCTCAGCCACGGCAGAGCATTTCATTGAGGGATTCCTGCCTCTGAAGTGAATTATTTTGTACAGTTTTCTCCCTTCCTGTTCATGAATAGGTGAGGGTCCTATTGGCTAAAGACTGTGTCAGTGAAAGCTAAAACCACATTGCTGAGGCACCCATGGGGCCTGGCACAAAGGATCCTTTCTGAGGACAGCAGAGAGGCGGCAAAGGAAGGTTTGCTCGTAAAAGCTGACTTTGGATCAGTTTGGAGTTCTTATCTGCTCATTGATTTGGATAGATTTAGAGACATAAACCTGGTCTCAGACCTGTGAGTCACGACTGAAATTGTTAACTTGGATTAAAACATACAGGCATGTTTAAAAGAAGAAAAGAAAAAGAAATCAGTAGGAATAATTATTGGTTTCAATTAGATTGTACAGGAGATTGTCTAGAATCAGACATCTGTTGATAGCTTGGTGTTTGCAGCCTGAGCAGCAGCATTTAAAGATGCACCATGGTATTGTGTCAGGATGTCACCTGTCCCATACACTGATGTGCTCTGACTGCCAAGAGATCGTTGAGTTTGGTTGGAATTATCTTTATCATGTTGCCTTTCTGCAGCTCTGTGCACATTCTTATTATTATTAATATAATTATATTATATATTATTCATACCACATGCACATTGTTTTCACTGTATAGCCTGTATCTGCATAAGCCCACTTTTTAGCATTGTCATTATTGTTATTGTTTTTTTAATCTTTTTTTTTTTAAATTGCAACTCATAATTATGCATGAGACACGGAAGCAACAAGCTTTACCAATTTATTATCTTATATTAATTTATTTTTATCTTCCTTTCTACTCAGGAAAAGGTCAAGGTTACAAACTAATGTTTATTACCTGATGGGTGGCATTGAAGAAACAGAAACATTGTTTAGAAAAGAAACAGTGAAGGCGACTTTTATAATTTCTTGTTAAATCACAGAAAATTTAAATATTATTTAAATCTGGTGTCTGATTGCTCCTATATATTCAGTAATGGCTTGCTTTGCTAAAGTCATGGTTTGTGGCTGACATGTTGCTAAAAGTCATAAAAACTGAGCCATCTGCTGTATGTTGTGTTCTAACTGAGTGATTTCTGTGGCGCAGGGTCCCAGAGGAGACAAAGGACCTCGAGGTGATAGGGTAAGCTGAAGTGCAACTCTGCTGCTTTTGATCTTACAAGCAAATGTAGAATTATAGTATTCAAGAAGCCATGTTTACAAAGCATCTTTGGCAAAGTGTTTGCTGATGTCATCTGACCTGTCAACCTCTATTGGCCACACCCCTTTGTTTATACCATCTGTAGCATATCACTGTTGGTGACTAAAATCATTTTAAAGATTATTTAGAGCTTTTCTAAAACTAAACCCACTTACTATGACTTACAGAAACATACATTTTAATCCAACCTTGGCTCAGCTTTTTCTTTATTTCTCCATTTGAAGTAAAATGTATGAGTATTTAATACAGATGAGTCTTTTAGCTCCTGCAGGATTCCCACACTTCGTCCTTAAACTAACATCACCAGCTGTACTTTAAATCGCAACATTTCGTCACTCATGTCGTCTGTCTTTTCCAGGGTCCTCCTGGCCCTCGTGGAAAGGATGGCACACCCGGACTCCCTGGCCCCCCTGGCCCCCCTGGCCCCCCTGGACTTGGAGGAGTAAGTCTATAGTTCATACCCCTTGAAATAAACAGCTTTCTTTGGTAATCTTTCTTTTTCTTTTTTTTTTTAAATGGGGTTAGAAAATATTTAAAGGGCTGTATTGGCTCTGAAATGGGTTTTTCTTACACTGCAAACTGTAGTATGAAGCGAAAAAGTCCTAAATCTGACCTCAAGTCAATATAGGTAAGTCTAATAGAGCACATACCTGGTTTTATTTATTGAACTCTGTTGGCCTCACTGCCTCATTAACAATGTGATAGAAGTGCACATTTTAAGCTTTTGTTGAATGACGCAGAATTTAGTCAGATGTGCACCATTTAAATCAAAATTTAGTCTTAGAAAACTGTTGCAGTTCACAGTAAACAACTTTTCAGCTGAAAAATAATAAGTTTCAGAGAAAGTTTATTTGATTGTGGGGTTTTTCTCGACCAGGTTTAAGTATGATCATTGTTAGTGATTCATTATGTTTGAACTTGATAAATGCTTTACTTGTTTAAGTATCTTGATATATCAGTTCAATAGACCCAGTCAGATGTAAATAAATGTATTTAATTCTGTTCCACAGAACTTTGCTGCTCAGTATGATGGTGCAAAAGGCCCTGATCCCGGCCCTGGACCCATGGTGAGGATCCTTTCTCAGGGTTCTTCTATCTAAATATGATAACGCCATGACACACATTTCCACACAGCCACAATAATGCATATCTAGCAGTCATCTACTCTATAATAACTATGGTGTATGGATCATTTATGGTTATGTCTCACATTGAAGGTCCACATTTGATACAGCAAAACATAACAATAAAGGTATTTCAGACTTAGACGATTGATTGCTAACTTTTTGTTTTTTTAGGGATTGATGGGACCCAGAGGCCCTCCCGGACCTCCCGGAACCCCTGTAAGTGCAAAAACTGCTAAAATTGAACCTGTATATGAACCTGTTGAATTATCAGTACATTATGACCAATGGCTGGACCACCTCTCATTCAATAGGGACCTCAGGGACACACGGGACACGCTGGTGAGCCTGGTGAGCCTGGACAGGCTGTAAGTATCCTCAACTCTTCTGTTAATCATATATGTTTTGTTTTTTGTTTGTTTGTTTGAGTTTTTTTAATAGTGATTTGGGATCATTGCAGATGCCAACTTGATTTGATGTTTTGACTTTCTTTCCAAGGGTTCCCTTGGACCTCGTGGCCCCCCAGGACCTCTTGGCAAAGCTGGAGAAGATGTACGTGTGCACTTTTCAAATTGTTTTTTTTCCTAAACTCATTTTCTTTTTTTATTAGTTAAATGTCAAAATTTTAAGTCTCTTCTGTTGACTCAAAGGGTAACAATGGCAGACCTGGCAAGCCTGGAGACAGAGGTGCCCCCGGCCCACAGGTAAGATATTTTTGCCAGGACATGGATAATCATACACACTCTGCTATCAGACAATTTTATTGCATGTGAAATATTTATAATATATTTTTCTTTTTAATCGTAGGGTGCTCGCGGATTCCCTGGAACCCCTGGACTTCCAGGAATGAAGGGACACAGAGTGAGTGTGTTGACCTGAACTTCACCTTCTCTTCTTCTCTTTCCTGCTCACCTGAGTCCATCCAGCTTGGAAAAAACAATCCTCCAAAGCAGAATGCATTTGAGGAATGAGCACACTTGTGCTGTGTGGAAAATGGATCAGAGATTTACAGAGGATCATGCCCCTTAATGAGCACCACTGGGAGTGATTATAGAGCTATCTTACTTCCCTCTGTTTTTTTTTTGTTTTGTTTTTGTTTTGTTTTTTTTAAATTACTGGATTGCCTTAAAGGAACAAGTTTCCCTATGAGTGGTTTTGAAAGCACCTTCTATAGTAAAGCCAGAAGTAAAGCTTTCTTTGAAACAATATTAAAGGGCAGAAAAGCATCTTTAATAACTCACAGGTTTTGAATTTCCCTTCTCCCACATGGATATAACATGTTTTATTTATCACTTTAGAACATGAGTTTTTCTATAACTTGGATCCCATTTTTACTTTTATCTTCTCTGTTTATCACTATTTTATTAAACTCTTTTGTATTCCCTTAGATCTAATCTTTCAATATCACTGTTCTTCTGTATTTTAGGGTTACACTGGTCTGGATGGACGTAAAGGAGAGCCCGGTGCTGCTGGCGCCAAGGTAAAACCCCATCTAACCTCCATGTAATTGCTCCAGCAAGCATTTACAGTTTCTTTTACTAATTTTATGTGTGAGTCTCTCTCTTTATGTAGATTTCTCCGCTTCACATGCAAAAATGTGATCCAAAGACAAGTGGATTTTTTATTATACGTTTGCCTTGCCTCTCCAACAGGGTGAGTCTGGTGCCCACGGAGCTCCTGGAAGTCCTGGACTGGCTGTAAGTTAGTAATTTTTTATACTGGATTTTTTTTTCTTTTTTAGGCTAAAAACCTTACATCCTAAAATTGTTTCCATCATTTACTAACATTCTTAGCTAGTGTCAAATTGTGGAATGTGGAATACAGCATTGCAGTGAAGGTAATATGTCTTCAGGGATCACGTGGTATGGCTGGTGAGAGAGGTCGTCCTGGCCCTGCTGGCTCTGCTGGTGCTCGTGGTTCTGATGGCAACGTTGGACCTGCTGGTCCTGCTGTGAGTAAAATTTGAATTTAGGTTTCTGTATGTAAATTGTGATAACTAATGGAAAACTGAAACTGAAGCTGCGCTGGTGTCAGATTAAGTTGATATGAACTTTTTGACACGTACCCTGACATCTTCTTTTGCCCCTCTTTAATATAGGGACCCTTGGGAGCTGCTGGTCCCCCAGGCTTCCCCGGTGGCCCTGGCCCTAAGGTGAGTTTTATTATTCCTGTTGCATCCCTTTACGACGACCTTCATGTTTAGGTTCACATTAAAAAGCCAACCATGATGTCCAAAAAATTTAATCCATCCCCAGTTACGTCTTACACTGTATCCCCAAGGGAATGAACTAGTTAACATTTGGCATTTATTTGATAACATTTCATTTCAATTTCTGCTTTCAAGTCCAACATCAGTAACCGCCATGTAATACTATTTTTGTCATTAACAGGGAGAAATTGGAACTGCTGGAGCCACTGGCCCATCTGGACCTCAGGGAGCTAGAGGAGAACCTGGACCCAATGGTGCTGTTGGCCCTGTTGGACCACCTGTAAGTACATAAAGATTCCCAATTTCTTCTCATAGCAATTGTGTGATTCTGAAGATGGTTGAAGTGCTCAAGCCCAGAATGATCAATAGCAGAACTCTTTCTACTGCCTCACTGAAGTGGATTAATTCTGTGATAAGACCTACTTATATTGTAATATTTACATTTAATAATCTGTTGTTGAAACAAAAAGAAAACAACAAAAAGAAAGAAAAAATCAAATGGCCTTTCCTTATCCAAGTTCTTCACCAATAAATCCTGTTCTATGAGCATTTTTTTATGCAATAGTTTTAGATGCATTGCATGTTCGAATCAATATTCTTCTAATTTCTTATGATTTTTCTGCAGGGTAACCCTGGTGCTAATGGCTTGAATGGACCAAAGGGAGCAGCTGTAAGTACCCAAGTTGTAATAAAATTCACTATTAGCTGTACCTGTAATATACACAACACACAAATAGAAACCATTTTAGCTGTGCGACCACGCCTAGTGTGATGCCCACACCAGTCAAGGATAGCTTAGACATCAGATACACAAAGCCTAACTCGTGTTTGGGGTCAAAAAGTGGCATAAAATGGGAAACATTTGGGACCCTTGACTCGAATATCCACAAGCCAGAGGTTCTGCAGATGTGCACAAACATAAACACCTGCCCAGCCAATGTTGATTTATCAAACAGCAGAAGCACCCTTGCTCAGTGACACACATAAACACACAGATGTGGACCCAAAACCAGCTTTGCTTTTAAAGGTTTTTCTTTTGATGATTTAACTAACTGTCATGCTGACTTGTTGTCATGTCTGTTTCTCAGGGCATCCCTGGTGGTGCTGGAGCGCCTGGCTTCCCCGGACCAAGAGGAGGACCTGGACCTCAGGGACCTCAGGGTGCTTCTGGACCAAGAGGCCTTGCTGTGAGTAACACAAATAGTAACTCTCAGAGTAACTGAACCTGTGTTTGCCACTAATATTATTAAGTTGTATGTGTTTATTTTTAATCTATTTTAGGGAGATCCTGGTCCTCAGGGTGTTAAGGGAGATGGTGGTGCCAAGGGAGAGCCTGTAAGTTCATTTCCTGGTTAATTTAAAAATTCACCAAAATGCATTTGAAAACCTTTTCATGCATTTCTGACATCCATTTCCTCTGTTTTCTTCCTCAGGGTAACTCTGGACCTCAGGGAGCCCCCGGACCTCAAGGTGAGGAGGGCAAAAGAGGACCCACTGGTGAGCTTGGTGCCACTGGACCTGCTGGCAGCCGTGGAGCTAGAGTGAGTACTACTTCATCGTCACAAATGGCTCCTCTATAGCATCCACACATGTGCCACTGGAATCAGCTGTTAACTCCTGTGTGTGTCCTTTAGGGCACTCCAGGCAGCCGTGGTTTGCCTGGTTCTGAGGGAAGAACCGGTCCTATTGTGAGTATAGCAACCCACTATAGGTAATTTTCAGTCACGTATGGAAGTTTTCTCCTCTAAGATTCTATCCTTCTCATAGGGTATGCCTGGTGCTCGTGGTGCCACTGGTGCTGCTGGACCCCGTGGACCCCCTGGAGATGCCGGCCGTGCTGGTGAGCCTGGCCCAGCTGGTCTCAGGGTGAGTCTTTTGCTAAATGCTGTTTTTGAACTGAAGGAATCCCAGAGAAACCTCAAAGGAAGAACAGTCTGTGGATAAATGGTAACTTAAAACAGTGGTTTTCAAAATGGAGGTGAGGACCCCACTGTAGGTCGTTAGAGAGGAGGGGTTTTGGAGATGACGTCCAAAAATCATATTAGATTTAAAACTTTAAAATATAATTTTTCTCCATCACTTTGAAAAGATATAAAAAGAGTAGGTATAAATGGTTAAAACCGTATAATGGTTATTGTTCATGCTGCCAAAGTTTTAATTGGCTTGTGAGCAATATTTGCTACTTTAACCAGTGATGGTGGGGGTCACAAGTCTCTCCCAATGTTATTTTGTGGGTTGAAAGCTGAAAAGTGTGATATAGCCATATTACAACATGATATATGTGGCCTAAAAATGTTATTGTAAAGTTGTTCATTTTAAAACAGAAATAAAAAACAGTACATTATTGACTGACTGGTGTGTGTTTTCCACAGGGTTACCCAGGAAGCCCTGGAAGCTCTGGACCCCCAGGAAAAGAGGGACCTGCTGTGAGTATACTTGAATAAAATTATTTTATTACATGCATATGCATGTCCTCCTGTTTCATTCTCTTGTTTTGTCATAAACATTTGCTCAAATGAATATTGGTGACCTGATTTCTTGTTTTGTTGCCTGCTCCAGGGTGCTGCTGGACAAGATGGCCGTGGTGGGCCTCCTGGCCCAAGTGGACCTAGAGGGCCACCTGGAAACATTGGCTTCTCTGGACCCAAAGGACCCTCTGTAAGTAGACATAGAGTGATCATTTAAAAGTATGTCCTATTCTTCCTTAGACATGGCCTGTACCTAACCTGTCTTTTACCTCAGGGAGAGTCTGGCAAGCCAGGAGAAAGGGGATCTACTGGCCCCACTGGACTGAGAGTAAGCCCCAAATAGAGCCTGACACAACATAATAAAATTGATATCATTCAAATATTGCCATTTTAGAACTCCTGGCTTGTCACTTATTTGCATTATATCTGTTTTTGTGTTTAGGGACCCCCTGGACCTGATGGTAACAATGGAGCAACTGGCCCCATGGGACAAGTTGTGAGTGTTCTCATGTACAAAAGTGGACTTTAAAGATATTTTATGTTAATGTGTCCATGATATTTTTAGTCCAATATGTATGACATGATTTTATAGTCCCTGAGCCATTTTTAATACAGATAACTCCTCTGTCCTTCTTGGTGTAGGGTGGCGCTGGTGAGAAGGGAGAGCAGGGACCTGCTGGAGCTGCTGGCTTCCAGGTTTGGATCCATTTCTAGTCTCTATATAAATAACCGATAAAAAGCAGTTTCACTGCGGAAGATATTTTGCCATTATGTGTTAAAAGTCTCTTTTTCTTTGGTCCCTGTTGGCTTCATTGGATCTGATGTCACTATTTGATATTTTCAGGGTCTGCCTGGACCTGCTGGACCTTCAGGAGAGGCTGGCAAACCTGGAGACAGAGTAAGTAATAAAAAACAAACTTGAGATTTTATGACAGTTAACCTACAGAAATAGCAGTTTAATGTAAGTAGTTGTACTAGAATCCTCTAACCAGCCTGATGTGTGTCTGTAGGGTATCCCAGGAGACCAAGGAGTTTCTGGACCTGCTGGTGCCAAGGTAAGCTCACCCGTTCATGTCTTTCTTTCTAAATTAGAAGGATTATCATACATCAGTAATTTGATAAGATTTCAAACCCAGTTATGTTCTGGGTATTTAATTTAATTTAATTTAATTTAATTAATTTCTCTTTAATATATTTTAATTCATTCATTGATTTATTTTTTGTTGAGTATTTTAAAGAAAACAGAATCTTCTTTCTTTACAGAAGTTTTCTTTTGCATGTAATAAAAACAAATGTGTATGTAATCCAACAGGGAGAGCGTGGTAACCCAGGTGCTGCTGGATCTGCTGGAGCTCAGGGAGCAATTGGCCCCCGTGGACCAGCTGGAACCCCAGGAACTGATGGTGGCAAGGTATGGCAATGATAAGTTGTGAAAAGCAAAGGTCATAGTGAAAGTGTGGCAAATGTTGGGTACAGAAGCACAGAAAAAAAGATGAGCCAAAGTTTTACCTGTCTGTTTTTAGGGAGAGCCTGGTTCTGCTGGAGCTGCTGGTGGTCCTGGACATCAGGGACCCGGTGGCATGCCCGGTGAGCGTGGTGCAGCTGGTGCTCCTGGAACCAAGGGAGAGAAGGTAAATTAAAAAGGGGGGGAAAAAACAAACACCATTTGCAAAAGAGCTGTTCATTGGTCAGTGCATCTCACAATCTTTTCTTTTTCCGCCTTCAGGGAGAGCTTGGACACAGAGGCCCTGATGGAAATGCTGGCAGAGATGGTGCCCGTGTAGGTTTTGCTCTCCTGCTACCTTTGTGGAAATTTACATAACAATTCAGCCCATTCACAGAGTTTGATTATTTCAGCCTGAACCCTGGCCTTACTGTCTCCTCTTTCTAACTAGGGTCAACCTGGACCTGCTGGACCTCCTGGACCCACTGGAGCCAATGGTGATAAGGTAAACCAATACATAAATTGGCAAAAACAAACAAACAATCAAACAAAACAAGCAGGTTAACTGACACTATCCACTGAATGGCACATATGTAGGAGTTGTACTGCAATGTTACAAATATCAGATAGTTTAGTGATGCACAAATTGCCTCTAGCATTCACTATTCAAGATGGAGTCCAGGGGAACTGAACCACAACAGCAAACCAGCATCAGCAGTTGTTGCTAAAATCAAAGTACTGTAGAAATGTAATTGCTGAGTAAACCTGCAACCTTATACTCACGACCTAATAATACCTCTGTGTAATAGAAATGGCAATAACCCCCAATGTAGTCATATACTGTATGATGCCACAGCCTCAACACTGCCATCTAATGGTCATTTGTAAAGCTGCAGCATCAACTCATCCATAACTTTCCTTGCGATTACAGGGGCTTAAAAGTTTAAATAATTGTAGTAAAGCTATTGTAATACATTTTGAAGATATTTGGAAGTCATTTATTTTCAATTTTATGGGATTTTTTATGTCCTTTCAAGAACATTTCAATATTTGCATTATTTTACATACTGGACATTTGAGACCACTCGTAGGTTTTTAACCCGTCATGACCAGAGGCTTTGTTTAAGAAGAAGTCTTCTAAAGCAAAAATGTTTTCTGGCAAATGTTGATGCAATGTGTGTTGCTCCAAACTTAAAAGTTAAGAATACAAGTATGCTGCATCAGGTCTTAATGGGTTCAGAAACAAAGGACTAATATTGCCTTATTGTTTTGCTTTTGTTTTTTTATGTCTAACATTTAAATTCTGTTGTTGTTGGTGTACAAAATCTGACTTAATTAATAGGTTATCAATTAAATAATTTACAAGGCATTTAACAGCTTAATGTATTTTATCTTTTATTTTCAAGTTTATTTAATAGGGACAAATGCATAAAACATTGCTTCATAAAATTACACAAAGTAAACACTATGCATACAGGTTTCTAGCCAAGGCTTATTTGCAACCCCTGTCCCTGGTCAGACTTTCAAAATAAAGACAGACAATTAAAACAGTATTGGTTTAAAATACTTAAACTATTAAAACGGCCGACAATAAGATCAGTTTACAATAAAATGTAAGCAGCAAAAGGATAAAGATAAATGTATGTGGATGTGTGTGTGGGGGTATGTGTGTTTATGTGTGAGTGTGTGTGTGTGTTTGTATGTTTACAGATCATTGTGTACAAGCAAATTGGTATGGGATCTAAAATTTTTGCATTTTGTATGTATGGTCTTAATAAATGAAAACAATTTAGGTTTGTTTTGACAGTTTTACAAAGTCTCTTAACGTGTTTGTCAAATTTAAGTGGGGAATCTAAAATCACATCTAAAAATTTAAACTCGCTGACTTCTTCAATCTCTTGTTAATCAAACTTTTTTCATTCATTTTCCTTCTGATTGACAACATATTGATACTCTAATTTATAATTCTAAGCCAATCTGACACGGCAGATTATTACAAAGATTGAGTCATTTTAAGTTCATGTTCTTCCCTTCAGGGTGAAGCTGGTTCCTTTGGACCCTCCGGCATAGCTGGACCTCGTGGAGTCCCTGTAAGTACCGGTGTATTGCATCTTTTCCAACAACAGATATTGCTGTACCTGTTGAATCATTATATCATTGTACTCGTCAAGTGAGGACCTTAGCAAAGCCTAGTTCTTGATATACTGGTTTAGCAGTCTTTTTGACAGACTGCTTGTTATCGACAGGGTGAGCGTGGAGAGGTTGGACCTGCTGGACCCCTTGGATTCTCTGGACCACCTGTAAGCCCACTGCAACCGCATACCCAGATCACAATTAACATATAAAAATTACCAAAAAGTTTCAGAACACAGACACACAGGCTTGCCCTGGTATTGACCCAGTTTTGCTTCCCTTCTTCATTCAGGGTGCTGACGGTCAGCCTGGAGCAAGAGGAGAGCGTGGACCTGCTGGAGTAAAGGGAGAGGTTGGCGCCGCTGGTTCTGCTGGACCTGCTGGACAGTCTGGACCCCCAGTAAGTGAACATGTCTTCATACTCTTGCAAATGCTAGTCAAAATATTTGATTTAAGGAGAAGCAGAAAGTTAATCAGTTAAAAATGCTCTGGAATGAGACTTTTCACATTAGCATCTGCTAGAATGCTAAGAATTGTAGTTTATATAGTCTAATGATTTCTGAATACAGTTGACCTTCTCTTCTGGGTATCTAGGGTGCTGCTGGCCCTGCTGGACCTACTGGTGCTCGTGGAGACACTGGCCCTTCTGTGAGTACTGAAATATATGTATACAGATGTATGCATACAAAATGTACCTGTCACACACAAACACACCTGCAGACCATCCTGTTAGCTCGGCAGGCCTATCAGTATGTCTGAATCAGGATGTTTTTTTTATGTGACATAAAGAATTTAGTTTTATATCATTTTTTGCTTTAATAAATTACTTTCATCCAGCTTTTGGAATCCTTCCCCATTTTTTCAGAAACAGGTTGTGACATTTACATGTAATGATCACATAAAATCATCAAAAGGACTATTAATTATTTAGATGGATGTCAAGAAAGCAAACTATGAAATTCATGTTTTATGTATTTTTTCTCTCTCTCTCTTTGGTAAAGACACACACAGATAAACACACACCAGATTTTATCTCTGACCTTTGTATAACCTCTGTTTATGTTTCTGGTCAGGGTCTGACTGGTTTCCCTGGTGCTGCTGGTAGAGTTGGTGCTCCTGGACCTGCTGTGAGTACTCACCCTACATTTACAACTAATAATAAACACACGTATAAACTCAACATTGATTCACTCTCCGACTCGTCCCTTCTCAGGGTATTGTTGGACCTTCTGGCCTTTCTGGTTCTGCTGGCAGAGATGGACCCCGGGGTGCCCGTGGTGATTCTGGTCCTGCTGGACCTCCTGGTGAGCAGGGAATGGTTGGACCCACTGGTCTAGCTGGAGAGAAGGGACCCTCTGGAGAATCTGGCCCTGCTGTAAGTTATATGAGACTAATGAGCACTGAAATTTGGAGAACTGCTTTCATTGCATCCAGCAAATTTTCTAGTAAAGAACCAACCATGGACATACAGATCTCCATCCTGCACTCACTGATGTGTGACTGATCCAGAACTTTTGTGATTTTTTTAGGGTCCTCCTGGTGCCCCTGGAACCTCTGGTCCTCTTGGACTTAATGGATTTGTTGGTCTGCCTGGTGCTAGAGGAGATCGTGGTCCACCTGGTGGTGCTGGTGCTTTGGTACGTATAAATTGATACAGAGTGTATTACCTGCTAAAGGTCATGATAAATTGTGATTTTATAACTCAAAGAGCAAATTTGGAAGACTGGAGAAGATTTAGTTGTATTTGACACTTGTATTTGATTTTGTTTGCAACCTAGGGAGAGCCTGGTAGAGTTGGACCTTCTGGTCCTGCTGGAGCCCGTGGTCCTCCTGGTAACATTGGCATGCCTGGTATGACTGGACCTCAGGGAGAAGCTGGACGTGAGGTAAGGCTTTAACATGACCATTAAATGTAGTGCAGAGATAAGTAATAATTCATCTGGGAAGGTTGCTTTTGACGCATAGGATTATGCTTAATGATTTCCCATGACTTGTAAACAAGCTTTACACCCTAGATTGATATCAGAGGCCTTTTCTGATTTTAGAGGGAGAATATAGTTGAGTTTCCAGCACTGAAGCAATTTTGTTCATGGACATTATTGGCTGATCACTTGCATGGCAGACTCAGGATTTATAGATCAATGAACCTTCATCTGACCAAATCTGCATCACTGTCCTAGACAAATCAGGGCAAAAAAAATGCAAAGCAGCAAAGTTGGTTTTTTTTTATACATAAGATATTTACCAAAAAAGAAAATTTTCATATATGATCCCTTGATTATCAACATTTTGTTTGTAACTTGTAAAAGGTTACATTTATCTACATGTAGCTAGCTACTCGAGCATTATGAATAGACATGGATGTCCCACTGACATCCATCTGGCTCAAGCAGAAATACTTGATTCAGTTCAACATACTAACTATGAATATGAAAATCTTTGCACTGAAAACAATAGAGGCAGATAAACTTATGTACAACTTAACTTGGAGGCCTGACACAAAGATTTAACGTTATTTGCCAACCGCAGGGTAACCCTGGTAACGATGGACCCCCTGGCCGTCCTGGTGCTTCTGGACTCAAGGTAAGGTCCTCACATAACACTTTAAAACATGTTTGCATCCGCAATACACTGCTCTGACCTGGATATACACTTATTCATCATGCTTAGGGAGACCGTGGTGAGCCTGGATCGTCTGGTGGTGCTGGACTTGCTGGCGCCCCAGGGCCTGCTGGACCCAGTGGAGCCGTTGGCAGACCTGGAAACCGTGGAGAGGCTGTAATTATTTCCAACACTCATTTTCCGTTTTTGACTGTTATTATTTGCAGGCTACCTGCATCTTTTTCACCCTTCATCATCTTTTTCTTTTCTATTTGTGTCCCTAGGGTTCACAAGGTCCCTCTGGTGCTGTTGGCCCCGCTGGAGCTAGAGGTCTTGCTGTAAGTATAATATATAAGATGCTGCACACAGAGTTAAATTCAGTGACTAAAAGCATAGCTGTCCTACAGGTCACCTTTTCCATTCTTTGCATGTGTATACATCAAGCTGATGTTCCTGCCTGTGTGTCTGTGCTGCTGTAGGGACCTGCTGGACCCCGTGGTGAGAAGGGAGTTGCTGGAGAAAAGGGAGAGAGAGGCATGAAGGGTCTGCGGGGACATCCAGGTCTCCAGGGAATGCCCGGACCTTCTGTGAGTGGCTGCCCACTAAACCAATACACAAAAAATAGAAAAACACACCACTGCATATGAAATGACTCCAACATCAACAACAACAAGCTGATTATACAGAGAAGGTTTAGTTATTCATCTGTGTTTTCTCTTCTTCCAGGGACCTTCTGGTGACAGTGGTCCTTCTGGAGCCGTTGGACCTTCTGGACCCAGAGTAAGTATAACTCTAAATCTTTAGCTCAGACTGGTTTTATTCTTTCTCTTTTAACCTATAATCTCACAGGTTCTAGGAAAGAATGTTAGCAGAAGTGATTCCACATTAGCAGATCACATTCTTAAAAAAAGAAAGGATGTAACAGGATGAAGCAGGCTCATACTGAAGCACCAAACTAAAGATGTGCTGATCTGTAAATGCATGTATTGTAGAATTTTCATTAAAAGGCATTTGACAGTGATGATCTCCACTAAAGGGACCTGCTGGACCCAATGGACCTCCTGGTAAGGATGGTAGATCTGGATCTCATGGTTCTTTGGGTGCTCCTGGTGCTCGTGGACCCCCTGGATACTCTGGACCAGCTGTAAGCTTGATTTTTTTATTTATTTATTTTTTTTACATTAACAGCTTCTTTGCTTTAATTTTTGTCATTTTGATCACACGGTGTCGTCTGCTCTGAGGAGGGCGCAGCTAAAATTATTATCTGCATATTAATCCACTATCATATCCATCTTAGGGTCCCCCTGGAGCTCCCGGTCTGCCCGGACCTCCTGGCCCCTCTGGTGGCGGATATGATGTCTCCGGATACGATGAGTACAGAGCTGATCAGCCCGCTCTGAGAGCCAAGGACTATGAAGTTGATGCCACCATCAAGTCCCTCAACACTCAGATCGAGAACCTGCTCACCCCCGAGGGATCCAGGAAGAACCCTGCCCGCACCTGCCGTGACATCAGGCTCAGCCACCCAGAATGGAGCAGCGGTAAGCTTAACTTTGTCTGATAGTTGATGGCAATAGTCCTACATTTTTTAGATTCAGCTGTCTTTTTGTTGCCTATTCTTTTTCATTTATTTATTTTAGCTATCTCAAACTGGAACAAAAAAACAAAATTGTGGTCTCTCTATAAGCTGGATTCTCTGTCTTCCTGCTTTGTAGGATTCTACTGGATTGATCCTAACCAGGGTTGCATCAATGATGCCATCAAGGTCTTCTGTGACTTCACCACCCGCGAGACCTGCATCCACGCCCACCCTGAAAGCATCGCCCGCAAGAACTGGTTCAGAAGCACAGAGGGCAAGAAGCACGTCTGGTTCGGAGAAACCATCAACGGCGGTACTGAGGTAAGAGATGAGGCGTATTTTATCTCAAAGACAAAAAGCCCCAGGATATATAAAGTGTGGTATTTTTCTTTATTTAAAATACTGATTGTTGTTCTTTCTGTCCTGCAGTTTAACTACAATGATGAGACCCTCAGCCCACAGAGCATGGCCACCCAGCTGGCTTTCATGCGCCTGCTTTCCAATCAGGCTAGCCAGAACATCACCTACCATTGCAAGAACAGCGTTGCCTACATGGACGGTGAGAGTGGCAGCCTGAAGAAGGCCGTGGTGCTTCAGGGCTCCAACGATGTGGAGCTCAGGGCCGAGGGCAACAGCCGCTTCACCTTCTCCGTACTAAACGACGGCTGCACTGTGAGTATATTTTTGCATCTTTAGTAGCTTTTTTTTAGTATTTTCTTTTCTATTCTTCATCATGAGGTAGAAATTATTTAGTTTGTAAGATGCTAAATTGTACAGTTATGACAGTAATCTGTCTTCCAGCTTTTAATTTGCACCGTCAAGCTTCACTATTCTAGCCCAGTATTCAATCTTTCTTCCTTCACCCTTGCAGAGACACACTGGTGAGTGGAGCAAGACAGTGATTGAGTACAGAACAAATAAACCATCTCGCCTGCCCATCCTCGACATTGCACCTTTGGACATTGGTGGAGCTGATCAGGAGTTTGGTTTGGACATTGGCCCAGTCTGTTTCAAATAAATAGACTCGTGATAAATTAACAACAAAAAGAGAGAAAGAGCGAAAAAAAGAACCCCCACCCGAAATCTCTGCCCTCCCTTTTGTGATGTTTTTTTTTTTATACTGAATGCTGAATTCTCCCTGCAAATCCACTTGCTTAAGATGGGCAACTATCGGAGAGGACTGAACGGACTAACGGAGCGTTTGTGCAATGCAAAATAATACAGCCACCCAAATGGACGCGGGAAAACACCTTGTTGTGGGACATCATGTCATCTTTTTGTAAAAAATAAAAAGAAGTGTAATAAAAATGCTGAAAGTATGCATCACTTTGTGGTCTTTGTATATCTTCCAAAGAGGAGGTTTGAAACCACAATTTCCAAGAAAAAAGGTTTGAACTACCTCACGCCTGTACGTAAAGAAAATATATTGACAAAACCTGGGTCCACAACCAAGATGTTAAGACTTCAAATGCTTCAAGCTTTGTCCCATATTGGAAGGTGCTCAGTTACTTGAAGCAGAGATCTATGGTGCTAAGATGCAGCTGTGGAGGAAACCACTTTTTACTGTATTTTTTTGTATTGACCTTTGAGGAGTCTTCCATTTATCCCACTGATACCCCCCACTTTAAGCAGGTGGAAAATTTCAAGATCTGATGTCTGGTTTTTGTTTAATTTTGTTCCATTTCTGTTCTTATTCGTTTTTTCTAGAAGGTTTTTTTTTATTTTTGTTTTTTCTGCTTAGGCTTTTTTACTCTCCCACTCTGTGTTCATATGGACAGCCCACATTTCATCCAGTTCTGAATGGTTTTCAGGCAGTCTTTCTCTCTTTAACAATGACACCACAAAGTCTATTGTACCTATTTTGTATATGTGAGATGTTTAAATAAATTGTGAAAAGTTCTGAAATAAAGCATGTCCAATGTTCCAAAACCCAGAACACAGTGACTTAAGTGCTTTCATGTTTCAATGACACCACTGAAGGTGTGTCACTGTATTTTTCATTTTATCTTTTTATTTTTGGTTTGACTTTGGCTGATGATTTATAAATCATCATTGATTTTAACATCTTCCTATTGTGGAAGCACAGCCATATCTTGATTTGGTTTCCCCTTTACCTCGCCTTTCAACAAGACATCTAATTTCAATGTATAGAAAATTTCTGTTTACACTGTCCATACCAATGTGTGATTACTAACGTGCATTGTTTCCTGTAAATATGCATCGTCCCATGTTGCTTTTTCTTGCATAATACAGCTTTTGCATCCAAATAAATTTCTGTGGTTTGGATCAAGGCTTGAATTGCAGTTATGCATGAATATAATCATTAGATTAGGTGCAGGAAACGATTAATTCCTGTTAGTTTAATTTATTTCCCTTTGTCAAAAAGACTTGGGATCATTTAGTACGGTGTGTTAAGAGAACCAGTTATGAAGATTTTGTGAAAACTGTAATAACACCTCCACGAGGTCAGCTGAAGCACCTTCTACAACCACCAGAGGGCAGTGTATTTCTCAGCATCTCAAATTTACACACAGTACAATAAATAATGTTTAAATTAGAGTTGTTGTACGCTTTAAATTTATTTTAAAACAACAAATTGGGCTATAACAATGTTGGTTAAAGCAATACATCAAAAAAAATGTAACATTTTTTTGTTACTATTTGTCCATTCATTACTTTTCTAAATCAACTTATTCCCAGGGGCTATTAGGAGAGAGGCATGATACCACCTGGATAGGATGCAAGTTTTTATTTTATTTTTCGGGCTCTGCATATGAAATGCTACTTACAAAAGAATGAAAAAGAGTCAGATTTAGCATACTGTTAACATACAGCCAGAATAGTAAAACGGTCTATATAGTTAACAGAGAAGGTCTGATGTCCAAGAATGTGAAAACTTGACTGACTTGCTCATTGTAAATGAAATTCTTGGCACTGGATCCATTCCATTCATCCATTTTCAACACCCACTTAATCCAATTCAGAGTTTCAAGGCTGCTGTTATCGCAGCTGCTATCAGGCTAACAGAGGAAGGGTACACCCTGAAAAGGTCACCTGTCCATCACAGAGACAAACACTCCTGTTCACTTCTAGGGCTGATTTAATTAGCCATAATATGCAGACTACACGTAGAAAGGCCCTCACTGAGATTCAAACCAGGAACCCTCTTGCAATGAAGCAACAGCTAGATGATGTGTATAAACTCACTACTTTGCACTACATCATGTAAAATCTATGACTAACCTCATTTTGAAAGTTTTGTGAGAAAACTTGCAAGTGATTACCTCATATCTTGACTGTAATGGAATCTACAATCTAGTAATAAAAACACATAGTAATACAAGACACACAACCTGCTTGTGCATTTACTGTCCACTAAGTGTTGCTGTACTCCTGAGAGGGAAACTGATGTGGAACAATACAAAAGAACTGGGGTTTGTCAAGTTTCCACTAAAGTGATTATTTTATGTGCCGGACACTTGCTGAACATAATTAGAATAATAAGCTGAATTATCTCCACATGGGCTTTATTAGCTCAGAAACTGTTCTGGTATATGTATGCAGCCTGACTTTGGGTAAGTATCCAGCAACACTTGATACCTATCGTCACAACAGAACCTGAAGTGTTTTATTTTTAGTACGGTGAAATGCATAAACATAAGAATAATTTAGTCATATTAGTGTTTACTGGCTTATTTAAGTTTGGGGTTTTTTAACTCAACAATAGTACAGTATTTTTTACAAACATCTGAGGCACTTCTGATTTAAAAAAACCTGAAATAATTACAATTATTACATTTTCTGCTTAGAATCTGAGCAATGATGAATGTGGCAATTATTTGCATAACAAGCAGTTAAGATGAAATCAATTAAAACTTTGGGGGGACAGAGAAAAAGCCTTTTGTTTCTCTCTCTCTTTTCAAGGATTTTGGAGTTAAATCACACAGTTAATATAGAACATTTGTTTAACATTAACTTTTTGGCTTTTTTTAGGGATGAATACACGAAGATCCTTTACAAAAATAAACAAATTCATCATATTTTTACCAGATACATCTTCCGTTTTTAAACACAGAATAGCTTCACTACAAATTCCTAACTAAAACCTGAGAAGCCTGGGGATGACATTGAGTCCTGCGGGACTCAGAAAAGAAGTATTTCTATTACAAATAAAGTAAAGCCATCCACACCCCTAAAATGTTTTATTATTTTTATTATAAATATTATTAGTAGTAGTATCATTGTTATTTTAAATTACAACCCAAAACTACAAACCACTTACTTTAACAAATACTGAGTGTTTAGCAAGAAAGCAAACCAGGCCTTTACAATGTTTAAAGAAAATGTTATAACTCTAAATTGGTCTTTTTCTCATCCAAGACATTTGATTGAGACTAATAAAGTTATATTTTTTCACATTTTACACTTCTCCACCATGATTTCTCCGTGAATCCGGTTGAATGTTGCAGTGCTCCGCACAATTGTGATGCAGGGAACAGCATGCCCATCGCGTGAACGCGTAAAGTTAAGCGGCATCACACCGGCAGTGGCGGAGTAGGAGGCGGTGTCGCGTGAGACATAGCGGACAGATGGTGCACCGCTGCTGGAACGCACAGCGGCTTGTTGTCATGGAGGAGCAAAGATGGCGGTCCTGGCCTATAGCCTGGGCAAACGCGAAATAAATCAACATTTTACCATAAAAAATGCCAAACTGATATCGCTGGCAGTTGTTATTTTGCTCCTCGTGTTTCATACAGCTTTGCGGCATTATGGGGGTAAGTGTTCTTCTATTTGAACTGTGGGTTAATGCTGAAGCACTTGACACTAGCTCATCGTGGCTAGCTCTCAGTCGCGAGCGCTTCTCCTTGCTGGTCGGTTTGGTGCTGTTATCTGGTGTTGCTTGTTAGATGTGAAATTTGCGTACTGTAAATGTCAGATAATACAGATAGATGGTTGCACAGACTACATTCAGCGAACAAGCACCAGGAACATAATTTGACTTGACACAGCGGCTAGCTGCATACAGCTAACGTTTAGCTGTGTTTACAAACCATTTTATTACTCCCGGAATGTATTGTGTAGGTTTATAAAACCAACCACTGACAATTAACGTTAATCCCATAAATAGTGTAAACGATAACTAATAGTAGCTTCAGCGTTTTGTAATAATACAGCAGTCTGCTTGCTGTCAAAGGTCGTTTTTTTATATTGCGTTTCTAGGCAAGTAATTGGCTCTGCAAAGTCCTACTCTGGACTCAAGACATCAAAAGAGAAGTCGGATTATAGTTGGCATATTATTAAACCAAAGACGCCCAATAAAACGTTTTTTAAAAGATACAGGTGGAGTACAAAGAAACCTAGGTGTGGCTAACATTTACCTCTACCTGGCTGCAGTAGAGATTTTTCCATGGAAGAGGACAGGAAGGAAAAAATCACCTTCTTGTGACGCCTGAGTTTACTAGAGTGCTTCTATGTTACTGTACAAATTTGACTAATGTGGAACTCAGATCTAAATTATACATTTCACTTGTAACTAAAGGACTTTATTGGACAGAAGTACTCCACAGCAAGGGAATAATATATATAGTTTTCAGAGCAAATGTGCTATAAAGCTTAGCATTGCTAGTCTGTAGTGGTCTATGTAAAAAAACAAACCTTAACATTGTCTGATGAAGATTTATTACCTTTTGTTTTAATATATTACAGTAAGTCATAGGAATACTCTCCAGAATTGTTTACTTATTGGGTATATTATGGCAGAATTAATTCAAATTATTTTCATATTTTTGGGGGACTGCAACATAATGTATTCCCTTTTTTTGGAATGTAACAAACATTTTTATTTGATAATCAATTTTAAGGCCAGTAACCTGCAGCCATGACAACTTTAATTTGTGATCATCAGTGTCTTGTGATTTTTGTGAAATAGTTTTGGCTGTAAATAAGATGGTAGAGTGACTGGTATTACTGTAACACGGAGAATGCCTTTTTATTTAGAGAATTAAATTAATCACTTTCTTCAATTGAACCTGTTTTTGTTGTTTTTTTGTTTTTTTCATTTTGGGGGCTAAAGTAGTCATTAATTTCATCTTTACTTATGTATTCATATAAAATCTAATAAAATCTATTTAAATTAATATTATTATATCTTGATTCTGTAGTTTTTTGTTTAGTTTTTTTTGTGCCTTGGCTATTTTTAATGTAAGTTAAAATTACAATTAAAACCATTATTTATTTATTTTTTAATTAATGCTGTTTTAAATTGGTACTAAATAAAGATACCTGAGATAGGCATCAGAGATCTCTGCGTACACACTGAGCAGCTGCTTTGGCTGAGGGTGACTCTAAATGCCCACGTCTGTCGCCTGCCTGCAGGCCCTTCATGTTCGCTTGTTTCTATAGACTGATTCAGTTGCAGATGGCTCCATTCATTTTGCACACAAATGAATAGCTGGAGTGATTTATGCTTGAGCTAAATTGCTGATGGCTTCATTTTGTACTGCGGCCCCTAGCGTGCTGGGTATTGTATAGTTCTTTGGCAGCAGTGCACCAAATGAAATGCCAGGGTACTATCTACACAGCAGGTTACTGTTATAGTCAGAGAGAATCATGAGTGAAAGCAACATAGGAGTTTTTTTGTTTGGACTTACTGGTAGCTTCTCTGTGTTTACCTTCAGGCGGAGATTCATGTGAATGGCTGCTGTCCACAGGACGCTACTTGGGGGAGAATGTATGGCAGCCTTATGGCTGTATGATGCACAAGTACAAAAGCATGTGAGTCTTACACACTGCAATTACTCTGTGCTTTGGAGAAGAGAGTTTGTGTGCTTGTTTACAATGTTGTATGAGCAATTCATGATTCAGGTTATAGACATACAGTGATGCCTGATAGTTTAATCTTTTTACAGTTTCTTTTTCTTTATGTTTGAATAATAACTTCTAATATACACTATCAGTCAAAGGTTTGGACACACTTTCCCATTACATCTAATGGGAAAGTGTTAGATACCCAAACATTTGACTGGTATTGTAATTTGTGATTATAGACTCACAGACTTATGCCAACCGTAACTCTCAGTATCAGGCCTTTTTCAGATGTTCTGTACAACCAAGCATTTTCATTAACTATTGAAGCTGTCCTGGCCCACATGCTCTAAAACATACTAAAGGAATGACACTGTTTAACAAAAGTAACACATTTAGTTCCTCTCGTATTCACATTTTCCTGCAGGACACATTTTCTAACAACATTAAAGGTATTAAAACCAATGTTTAACACCTGAGCAACTCTGCAATGTGGAGCGAATGACATTTACAGACATTTTTATATGTTTTTAGATAACTTTCAGACATTTTGATGAATGTGATGATTGGTCAATGTTCAAATGACCAACTTTCTTCCCCAAGTCAGACATGTAGGCAAAATCCTGCCATTCCAGGGAAGTGACATAATGTAAAAGAATGGCAGTCAGACTTGATCTATACTCATTGACCAAACACTGACCAGTCAAAAAACATCTTGATTATGATCCTGATCTGATACATGAGATTAGATCGGAATTGCTCTTGTCATGATACACTAACACCGATTTGCATATCTGGTCTTTAAATTATAAAAAGATGCCCACTCACAACTGTCATCCCACTAACTTAAAAACGACTGCCATCTTTTCAAAGTAATTGTAAACCTAGAGGATCAAATGTTGTTTTTAATATCTTCTCTTAAAATATAATGATCTGCCTAATCATATAAATTTTCTCCATCTGCAGTTGCTATTTAGATTCCTCATAATCATTTTTGTCTTGTAGTGAAGCCAAAACATGCCTTGCAGAGAAACGGGTGGCCTTTGTCGGGGACTCAAGAATCAGGCAGCTATTTTACTCCTTTGTCAAAATTATTGATCCTGAGCGAAGAGAAGATGGAAACAAGGTAACTCTATAAAACCGCATCATTAAGCCCTTGGTCTTACTTGCAAAACTGTTTGGTTTCACTTTAACGGGCAAGCTTCTCCTCAGCTTCTCAAAGGCAAAGAACTTGGCTTTTTTTTTTTATCTAGAATGACATCATGAAGTACAGATCTAAACATGTAGTCATATTCTCCTTAGTGTATCATTTTCACTACCTTTGGAGGCACGCCTGGATGTGAGGAAATGGGGAAAATGTTGTTTCCTTTATACTCTGTTTATTCCAGGATAACATCCTCCAAAAATGTAGGTGATGCTAATCACACGGTTCCATATATATTTCTGAACTTCAAACTGTTTGTCTTCATATCAGTTCATTGCTTTCTACTTGCTGCATGCTTTCTTTCTCTTTTAGCATTAATGAAAGCAGAAGGCCCCCCCACACAGTGTTCTGACCTGCAAAAAAAAGACCTCAGTACTAGACCTTCATCAGGCAAAAACATATGACTAATAAAAAAGTGTATTACTTTGTTTTGATATTAAAAAAAAAAAGGTAGATTTTGTGAAATTGCAGTTAATTTAGGCCCTCATCTAAAAAACTCAAGCTATATATACAGCTGTGGCATACTGTGCAGCTATTCAGCAATAACTTTGTTCTGATCTGAAGCTGTGAAAAAGAGGCACACTGTCTTAACAGACTCTTTCTGTCTGCATGTGTCGTCTGAAGCACGAGGACATTTTCTTTGAAGATGAGAGGTCCTCTGTTATTGTGGTGAGATATTTCTGGAAGTGCTGCTACTTCCTCACATTATAGGAGAAAAACATGGATGGATTTGAGCATTTAGAAATATAATTCCTCTTTTTGTCTAGGACTTTCTTTGGTACCCAGAGGCAAATAACTCGATGAAAGAACGCTTGATATCATGGACACATGTGAGTATCGAACTTAAGCTTTGTTTTCAATGACAAGTCGGTTGTTAATCAAGCTGGTGTCAAAGAAAGGGAAATTGTCACAATGTTAGGACTTTCTTTTCATCGTTGCTACAATTCTTACATGTTATAGGAAGCTACAATCAAACCTGATGTCGTCATCCTTGGAGCTGCCACGGTAAGCTGTATAAATGAATGCCTGGCAGTGCTTGAATATTTTGGACAAATACAAGGTGTTGGTTGAATGATGTCAGTCTGAATAATACCGTTTTGTCTTATTTACTGCAGTGGTCCATCAAGTTGCACAGTGGTAGCAGTGAAACCCTGCAGCAGTACAAAGTCAACCTGACAGCAATTGCTGTTCATCTGGAGAGGCTGGCTGAACATGGAGAGGTCTACTGGGTCCTACAAGGTGAACTCATATCCATTTTAGAAATCTAGTGATGATGGTGATAATCTTTTGTCAGTCAGACTGACATACCACTGTCTTTTGCTTCTCTCCAACAACTGCTGGGTGTGATTGAGATCGTACATTTAAATCTCTAAATCCTAGTTTTCCATCTTCTGTAGATCCAGTTAATGAGGAAGTGTTGAGTAAAAACAGGAAGATGATCACCAACCAGCAGCTAGAGCATTACAATGAGGCAGCAGTGGACGTGCTGAACAGCAGTAAATATAACGGCAGGTCTCGGGTCAAGCTGCTGGCAGCATCCCGCCAGGCCGCACTGGAAACCATCACCAAATCAGATGACGGTTTGCACCTGCCTGAGAGCACAAGGAATGTGGTAGGCAGCTTCTTTTTTTTTATCATCAGTTTAAGATGTTTGCAATTATATTCACAGAACGCAAATTTTTTTCTGTATCCTTGAACATTTTTTTCCCCACTCTATATCAGGGAGCCATGGTTCTCATGAACTCTATGTGCAACAAGCTACTGAGGCCCATCGACGGCTCCTGCTGCCAGACATTACCGCCCCCAAACTTCCTCCAGAAGCTTTCAGCTTGTTTCTTCCTGGGCTCTGCTGTGGTCTTTGCGGTCCTCCATGTGCTTGGCAACAATCGCCACCGCCGACCTGTGCCTCCTGATGTAGAGAGCCTCGAGGAGAAGAAACCAGCAACTGCAGCTGTGCCCTTTGGACCGAAGGCAGCTTTTCAGGCCCTTTGTAGGATGGGCATCATTATGGGCTACTTTTACCTTTGTGACAGAGCAGATGTGTTCATGAAAGAGCAGAAGTTCTACACACACTCAACATTCTTCATTCCTCTCATCTACATATTTGTACTGGGAGTGTTTTACAGCGAAAACACCAAAGAGGTTAGTTGAAGCTGCTGAGTCATTTTTTTTTCTTCTTCTTCTTTTTTTTAAACTTTACACAATTATATTACAAATCCAAAAAGAGTGGCTGCAGCTGATTCCACCATTTGAGTCTGTGTGAGTCATAATAGCATGTCGTCTGGGACACACCTGTTGTAGCAGAAACTACCACGAAAGAAACACCTCTTTCTGGACGGGTTTCATCACTAGCATATTGTTGAGCAATATAGTCATTAAATGTTACAGGTGTATAGATGGGATCAAAGTAAAGGCTGAGTTTTAAGATGGGTGTTGGTTAAACATTAACATAGAATACATAGTCCTGAAATGTCAATATGTTGATTCATATGTTTTCTATTGCATCATGGTTGTTTAAACATTACATAACTTCATCCGAAACAGAATTAGAATTAACTTTTATAAATGGTTTAATTTCTTTTTCTTTCTTTCTGTCTTTCTTTTTTGTCTTTCTTTCCCAGACCAAATTACTTAACCGAGAACAAACTGATGAGTGGAAAGGCTGGATGCAGCTTGTCATTCTCATCTATCACATATCTGGAGCCAGTGCTGTGAGTCTGATATACGTCTTCTTCACAGTGATGTGATTATCCTGATCTGAGACTGCCGGTGCTGATATCTGAGCAGCTAAACAATCACATCTGTCTTTCAGTTTATTCCAGTATACATGCATGTGCGGGTACTGGTGGCAGCCTACCTGTTTCAGACTGGTTATGGACATTTCTCATTTTTCTGGCTCAAAGGAGACTTTGGACTATACAGAGTGTGCCAAGTAAGGTTATAGTCTTACACTTTAACTTTATATTTAAGTAATAAAGCAAACAGATTCATATGTGAGCTATAGAGAGATTTTTGTCACGTGTGTCATTATGTGTTTTCATATTTATTTATTTACAGGTGCTGTTCCGTCTAAACTTTCTGGTGATGGTGTTGTGTGTGGTTATGGACAGACCATACCAGTTCTATTACTTTGTCCCCTTGGTCACCTTCTGGTTTGTCATTATCTACGCCACAATGGTCATGTGGCCTCAGATTCTTCAAAAGAAGGCTAACAGTAGGTATCAAATAACTGATGATTTTATCATCTTTCTAATGTATTAGTCCTGGACCTTGTAAATTTATACATGTTAGTTCAGTACAGTAAGTTTCATACCTGTTTTTGGTTGTAGAGACTAGGGTTTGTTAAAAAAAATTTAAATTTTTTTTTTATTCATTTACTTTGATCCTTATTACATATTTACTTATTTTACTTATTACTTTCCTTTAAAGGTAGTGGTATATGGCATCTTGTGGTTCTGGCAAAGTTGCTGAGTCTCCTGCTGTTTATCTGCATTTTTGCCTTCTCACAGGTGGGTGGATTTTCACATTTGCATTCAAGAGTACATGCAGTACAGTATCAGACATGATATTTTTATGTTTGTCATATTAATGGGTTTGTAAAAGTTCATGTTTTCCATTCCAGGGTGTTTTTGAGGACACTTTCTCTGTGTGGCCCATCTCCAAGCTCTTTGAACTGAATGGAAGTATCCATGAGTGGTGGTTCAGATGGAAGCTGGACCGATTCGTAAGTCAAATGTGTTCCACCTAACCAGTCCGACTTAGTTAACAGAATCTCCTTGTGTTGGATTTTTTTTTTTTTTTTTTCATATATGGTGATGTTATTTTGCAGGCGGTGATTCATGGCATGTTATTTGCATTCATCTACCTGGTGCTACAGAAGCGACAGGTTCTGTCGGAGAGCAAAGCAGAGGCTCTCCTCCCTGCTCGGATTACCAATCTGCTCCTCTTCCTCTCTGTTGTCTCCTTCATTGTAAGACCCCTCATTTTATTTCTCATGTTCTCAAGTGCTGACGCTTTCACTTCCTTTTTAGTGTCATCATCATCTCAGTGTTTACACACTGCTTCTTAGGAGTCCCAAGTCTTATTTTAGGTTAAATAAGAAAATTCTGTTGTGTGTGTCCTGTAGAAGATCTTGTTAACTTACTAGGGCCTGACCGATATGGATTTTTTGAGGCCGATACCGATTCCAATATTTGGCCGAAAAAATTCTGATTACCGATTTATCAGCCGATTAAAAAAAACAAAACAAATTAAATCAAATAAAAATCTTTGATGAATAAATTCATTTTTGGTTCATTAACGCTTACACAACCACTTTAAAACAGAAGAACTTTCAAAAACATGCAAGAAAGCATTAAATAACTGAGAAATTAAAATATATAACCTTAAAAAAGTCAATCTATAAATGAATGATGAATTAGTTAAATATATCTTGTTTTGTACTTCTTGCTGATGCAAATTAGAAGTAGGTTAACGTACAGAAGGAAATATATACATAAGTTCTATGCCTTATATAACCAACTTAAGTGAAGTTATCAAAACATTTATGCAGCCTACTGTTGCCCTTTAATGTTAAATTATTTTTTCTTTGCTCCAATATTGTCAAAAAGATGTCATCTTTGATAGAGTTGTATTTTATGTATAATGGTCACAAATGGTCTGGAACTAATTGCAACACATAGTGAGGCGCCGTTACAGCCTGTCACATTAGTAAAACTAAAGGCGGCTTTATGCTTGCGCGTTGTCTGCGTCACCGCCGTAGGCTCCGCGTAGCTACGCCGATGCTTGACGCGCACCTCTTCTAGACCTAACATGCACCCCTGCTACGCAGACGGTTGACGTGGAAGTGCCCCCTTGTGATTGGTCAGTTTGGGATCACGTGTTGCCGGATATCTGGATCTTGTGGCTCAATTTGTGTGGTAACCACTGTTTCTAAAACAGTAACCAGTGGATCAAGTTGATGCGAGGCTAATCGAATAATTTTTTTATATTCTTTCACAAACTAACAAATACACTGAACCATACAGGACGCCATTGTTGTTTTAAAACAGAAAATACCTGTCGAACTGAAGTTAATCATCAAAATAACTCCGACCTGGTGAGTTAACTGGCCAATACCACCCCTGCTGCTATCTTCAGGTTAGGGGGAGAACCTGAAATAGACACCAAAATGACTCGCACCCCCTACGCTCGAGTGCGAAAGCAAACTCACCAGCGTCAGCTGAAGACACACTGTAATATTAATAATAAGTATTTGGTGCTGCAGTGAATAAACCTCCTCCCCTCTGCATTCACATCTCTCTTCCTAAAATACGTCTCAACCTACAGCTGATGGCGTGATGACATTTTGTACTCTAAGATATTTTCTACATTTACATTATTTTTGCAGTTACTGGCTACTTAGCTAATGCTATTGTTACCATAGATGGGTGTTATAACTGGCTGTGACTTAACCACAAGATATGTGTGAACTGCCGACATCAGCCGGTTCTCGGCTACAAGTCAATGTTGCAATGCTCTAACATTTTACAGGCACATCAGGTTTCGGTGCTTCACACTTCAAAATAAGAGTTCGGCTTACAGCAGTTAGCAAAACATTACAACGGGGAGCGCCTTAAGCAATTCAGCACAACTTTAGCAACGCAGTGTAAAGAAAAAGCTGACTGACACAGCGAAGCATGCTTCACTCGTCATTACACATGGCATTAATCGGTCGGGCCCTAATAATTACAGAAAACATTTAGTCAAATGTTCACCAAATTCAAAGGGAATAAATTAACTTTTTCTTGTTTACAATATTCTAGACCTACTCAATATGGGCGAGCAGCTGCAAAACAAAAACGGAGTGCAACCAGATGCATCCTTACATCTCTGTGGTCCAGGTACATTTACAATATGTTAGTTCTTATCTGTCCCATTTTCTTTTATATTACACTCATAGTTTACAGTCAAACATGTCTTCTCATAGTCATCTAAGGATAAAAGCTGATCTTTTTACTTGATGTAAGAAAATTATTCTTTAGTTGCATTTCTAATTCATTTTGAGTTTCCTTAATCAGTGGAGACTTAATACAACAACTGCCTGCTCAAATGTTTAAACTAAGAATACCTCAGAAAGTATGGGTCAAGGTGGCGTTATCTTGACAACATGAAATATTAATGAGTGTCATAACAAGGGAGTTTCCTTCTTTCATGGTTTAACTATAACAAATCTGCGTAGGCTAAATTGGCACATTGCCCTTTCCCTTAAAAGTAATTTGAAGACTTAAATGAAAGCGGTTTCATTCTTGTAATATGCTTGTTCTGTGTGTTTTTAACTCTGATCCTTTTTTTTTATTTAGATTTTGGCCTTCATTCTCATCAGGAACATTCCTGGCTACGTCCGTTCTGTATATAGCTCATTCTTTGCATGGTTTGGAAAGATCTCCTTGGAGGTAAAGTGGTCCTAATTGCAGAGTGTAATATAATAATCTACAATGACAGAACACTGGTACATAAATGTACCCAAAAACACTAAGAAAAATAAATATATGTAAACCTAGAGATGATATAGCACTGAAAAAAAAATTAGGATTAAAGACTTCTCCCAATTTAGAATATGTTGCTTTTCAGCTTCCTGGAAACATTTTTTCAACACATTTTCTTTGTCTCCCCCAGCTGTTTATATGCCAGTATCACATCTGGCTTGCAGCAGATACCAAGGGAATCTTGGTCCTCATTCCGGGAAACCCTTCACTCAACATCATGGTCAGCACCTTCATCTTTGTTTGTGTGGCTCATGAGGTTTCTCTCATTACCAATGACTTGGCCCAGGTGGTGATTCCCAAAGACAGCATGGCCCTGTTGAGGAGACTGGGAGCTGTGGGGGTCTTCAGTCTGGTTGTATTGTTGCTGACCAGGAGTAACCAGCTCGCACCCGGTGCTTGATGGACACCTCATGACGAAGGACGGGGCAGGGTTTAAGCTTTGTCTGAGATTGAAGTGAGGTACAGATCGAAGTTGGACATCTGAACATCTGGCCTGATGTTTTAGCAACTAATGGCCATGAGAGAAGAAGAACAGTGTGCCTGTCTTTGTTTTCTGACTGCTAAAAAACAAAAATATTGAAAAAAAGAGCCTCAAAACAGGGCTATGTACAAATTACAGGAGAGTGGGGGGAAGAAAAAGGACAAAAAGCGCTCTGAAATGTTTACATTATTTGGTTTTTAATTTTGAGATCTGTAAGAGGTGTTTTTTTTATTTAAAAACATCACATCTGCTGTGAATCTGCAGCATTACTTCTGTTTACCCAAACAAGTTTCTTTAGTAACATGCCATCATTCCTGTCATCACTCAACTGACTGAGATCTCTCCGTCCACATGACCGTAGCAGCTAAAGACCATAACCAGCATATTCAGATATCTACTCTATTATGACAAACATGTTAAATTGTGCTGTTAACATTACTGTACAATATAACTAGTGTTTGATGTCTAAATATGCAAAATATGGACCAAGAATTGGCTTAGGTGATCAAAAATCACCAAAACTAATTTCATATTAGGAGTGCAATGGTTAAAAAGTAGAAATTTTCTTCAACCTATTTCACTGTTTTTGTGAATAATTTTAGAAATATATGCCTTGCAGAAAGGCTCTGTGGTCACCTGCTGTAGCTCTGAAATATGTGACATGTACAGTATTTAATGACTTAAATTAAGCATATATTTTATAGTTGTTTTTTTTTCCGCTTTGTTTTATGCGCGCCCATGACTGCTGTTTGTGAAAGTATTATATAGGTGATTTTGTACCATCCTAGAATCTCATTGGTCTGTCCTATTAGTGGCTCACTTCCTTCTATGTAAATTTGTATAATAGTGAGAGATTTATTTTGTACAGCAATGCTTCAGCAGTGCTTTTAGTCTTTTATCCTTACATTTCAGTAAAAAAGAAAAGGAAAAAAAAAACATGCCTCATAGCTCTGGAAATGCACATTGCACATATTATTGCCCAAATCTACATCCTTTCTCTGCAATCACAGTCTGTGAATTTAAAGATCAGTGGGTAATTTAGTGAGACGATTTCTTAGACGAATGCCGTTGAACATGAAGTTTGTTTAGTTTCTTTTAGTGGCTTATACATAAAGTACATCCTTCATCTGTGCAGAATCACATCTATGATGTAGCTGAGATAATAGTCTTCAATGATAAGGCACTTTGCATCAGGTCCACGTCGACAAACACTTGGTAATGCACTGACTGAGCTGATTACTGCTGCATTAAAAAAAAAAGTTTATTTTTCTGTTGCAAAATGGGCAATGTCTCTTTGTCTGTTTACACTCAGACACTTCAGAAAGAGCACTTTTTATTTTTGAGACCTGCAATTGGTTTCTCTCATTTTCTGCTTTTAGTTTAATATTTTACCAGTGCAAATGCTTCATGCACTTTGGGGTGTTTGTATTGGGGGTGTCAGATATTTTGTCAAAGTAACTTTTCCAGATACAAGATACTATTCCAAATATGAAAGTTGTGTTGCATATGAATTCTGAGTTGCATTTTGCATCTACCTTTTGGGTAGTAAAACATTGCAGTGTCAATCACACTATATTTATATAACCTGTTTTCAATAGGAACGTGATGGTCCACTTTTGTTCTTTTTGTCACCATGACACAATCTTTGTGCAGCTTTTGAGGCTTCATGTTTCATTTATGTGATGATGTAGTTTGGGTTTTGCTCTCAAGCAAAAACAGCCAAGTAAACTTGTAATTTCTCATACCTGTGGCACCTCACTGTATAGATAAGTGGAATTTCCTTGTTGCCATTTCCTTTTCTCATCTGGTACTGATCTACAGAAAAACAGTAAATCTGACAGTTTCAGGCCTTAATTGATCTCCTTGATCGTATAAAAGCAACAAGGGTTTATACAAGGTCCTCTGAAATATTTTACGTTCATTTTTTTTTTACTTTTAGTTTTTTGTGATGTCTTAAATTGTGAAACGTACCCATATTATTTATAAATGCCTTTATTATGTTGTAATTTGTTAAAAATGTGGTGTTTTGGTTTCTTTTCAAGAGAAAAGAAAAATCAATGAACTCAAACTTAATTAGTGTCTTGATTGTTTTGGAGACAAAGTTACATTTTTTTAAAGAATTTATTTGTTGACATGTTACATAAAATAAACACATGACAACTGTAACCCCCCTTGCCCTCTTACAGATTTTTGTGCAAAGCAAATACAGATATAAACATATTATCCATATTTTTAACATATAAACAAATATTAAAAAAATGTATTATCTGCTGTTTTTTTTTTTTTTATTACAGTTTTTATAATAAAGGTTTAGGTGCATATGGAAAATAAAATCTTACAGGTGAGACATGCAGATTGGCACATGTTAGAAAAACCAAAAGAATTATGTGGAACGGTTGCTGGTGTTTCTGGTCATAAATTCAGTGCCTCGGCCACTTTTCTCTCCTCAGGAATACCATTTACCTAGCACAAATGCAAGATGAGAGAAAATAAGTGAATAGTAAAAACTGATTTCTTTCTCTAAAATAACTTTATGAAAAAGACTTGATGAAATAGATACTTTTTTTTTTTTTATCTCTAAATGACTTTACAGGAGAGCTGCACCTACCTCCAGTCTTCGAAATGTTGACATGACATAATTATCTCCTTTGTTAGCAGTAAACAGAGAGAGCTTGTGGTTAGTATTTCATGCGGTTGATGGCCATGCACACACGGGGGCGCTCACACGCCAACGTCACAACTGCTTGTCTCATGAAGGAGTTGACCAGTGGACAGCTGTGTGTTAGCCACACAGGGAAGTTAATATTTTAATATGACTAATGCCAATACAAAATGTTTTTACTGTGTATTGAACTCTAACCCACATGCATTTTCCTTTGCAGCACACTGTAAATAGGCAACACAAACAACATGCAGCTGCAGACATTATACATTGTGTTCTTTTTGCAAGCATGCGGCAGCATCTTCGTTTGTCAGCTGCATCTCATGGAGATGAAGTAAGGCAGAGTGCATCTACTAAAACAAGGAAATACTAACCTGATGGTTGCTGCTGTGGTATCGTAATCTGGTTTTGCAGATTCCTGAAACCATAAACAATAGTGTGGTAAACAGATATACAAAATCCTGTGCTTTCATGCCTAAGTATGCTGTTCTTATATTTCAAGCCCATTAGGAGAAATCATGGGACAGCTTGAAACCCTTAAGCTGTAGTCTTACTTTCTGGGGCTTTGGCTGAAAACATTGAAACAAGATGAACTGTTAATGGTATTGTTTCAAGACCCGTTTCATCATACTGTATCCTATAACCTTCACATCTGTGTGGCTAATGAGCAAAAACATACATGTGGTTTCCTGTCCAACCTCGAGCATGTGCATGACAGCTTGTACAATAATTTCATTCATTTTTCCTCCCACCAAACCTTTCACTTACGCCTGTGTCTGCATTAGAGGCATGCTGGTGGTCTCATAGTTGTCAGGGTGGATGGGCGGTACCACTTCACCGCTCACTGGGTTGAAGACTGGCAGGGTGGACAGAGGCCAGGAGATCTCGCGGTTCTTGGACATGCTCCGCAGCTCCTTGGTGGACTTCTGGATGGCACTGTGGTGAACCAGCTGGATACTGGAGGATGGAGAAGTTGTCAATTTGTATTGTACTGTGTTTTGGTGTAATGGTTGGCTTAATTGATCTTACCCTGTGAGGGGATCTCCAATACATTTGTGCAAGTACAACATGAATCTAACATCTATCCTTTTCAATAGCAATCACATAGTCTGGAGTATATGATTTTAATGTTCCAAATTATTAATGTTTGTTAAGTATATATATATATATATATATATATATATATATATATATGTTAAGTATATATTATTGTATTATTAAGTTCTTATTTACCACTATCTCCACTACCTTCCTACACCTGGTCCTTACATTTTTACGCAG